>JAOXJM010000019.1:238385-288189 GCA_026413425.1 Tringa solitaria | reverse complement strand
CCCCAACCCCCGGGTCTGCCCTCTCCCAGGCAAGAAGCAATGCTAAATATGAGTCTCAGCAAATGAAGAATTTTTAAGCCCCTGTGAAAGTTCCAAGTAGTAAAAGTGCAGTTGTTTGTGCCTTGGAGAGCCACCAGCCTCTCTTCCTTGGAACAATTATCCTGGTGTAAACCTGCCTTCGTTTTGCTCTCTTGACTACCAACTGAGCTTCTCATTGAGCAGTTTTCAACTTTGAATGTCATTGTTTTCTAAATTCTGTACCTTATGCACAAAACCCCAGAATTTGAATAAAGTTTATGCTATTAGATGTGAGGGATAGTGATTTCCTAGTGAATGCTTCTGTGCGGTCTCAAACATACAGCGTGAGAAGTGCTTTGGCCTCCCTGCCCCGTGCCAGTGGCAGTAGGGATTTCAGCTGATAAAGGCAGGCAGGCAACTTTGAGGGCAAAACTTATTGGGGCACTGGGTAGAAATTTTTAGAGCCGTTAGACTATTAATGGAAAGAATAATGGAAGGGGCATGGCAGATTGCTAAGATACCTCCCTCAGTGTTTGATTCCTCATATCTTGGAACACCCAAGAACATGAAGCACAGTTTAGTGAGCTGTTCCTGGAGGGGCCTGTAGGTGTGAGCTGTTGCTTTGGGGAATTAGTAATTCCTCAGCTAGTGAGAGATGGGTGTGTTTGTGTTCCATACCCTTTGCTGGGGCACTGCGTGTACTCTATGGACTTGACTTCTGAAGTTCTGAAGAGCAACATTGTCCAAACCTGACACCAAGAGCAAATGTTACTTTCTTCCATCATTTTCTGACTGTAGCTCAGGTAAGGAGGGCTCAAGGTGTGGGAGCAGAGGGAAGGCTCGCCCCTCACTGCCCTCGCTGCTGGCCGCCTTTGCCATGGGGAGATGCTGCTGGGCCACATTCAGGCTCGGGTCCACAGGACATCATGCTTTCGTGTCCCAGGGAAATTAAAAAGATTTGACTTGCACAGAGTGGGTTATAACATCATGTCCTCCTAATGTCACTAAAATTCATAGATACCTTGACTCAAAGTACAGCCACCAGTTAAGTTAGGTATATGTGCAAGATTGTACTTGTCTAACTTGAAGTTACTTCATGTAACTGTCAAGAAAAAAGGGTTTCAGCAAGAGTTCTTTGGAAAACTGCTGTCACAGTGCTGCCCTTTCCATAAATGTGACTAAACCAGTGTGAAGTAAACAGGGTAGGATTGGCTTGTTACACAGTTTTGCAAATTGACTACCAAAATGCGATGCCTTTACCTGCACTCTGGTGCTTTTGTATAGATGAACTGGTCTGGACAAGTCAGAGGTTTCCCCAGTTCCATGCTGCTCTCCTGAGTGCAGGTAACCATTACCCAAATCCTCTCTTAGCATCGCGTGCTGAAATAGTTGATAGAGATTGGAGGGGTCGGGGGGGTTCTGGTATGTCCCAGAGCAGGTTATTGTGCAGAATTGCCCCAGCAGCCTACAGTTCTTACTGATCCTTCTGCACCAGTGGCTGCTGAAGGATGGAGAGACGTTTGTCCCATCTTTTTTCAACTATGAAAACTGAGAATAAAAGAAAAACTACAGCTAAATGTCCCTAACTGGGTAAGTGTATTCCACGATACAGCTGTGGTTGTTCAGCTGAACTCCGGTGCCAAATACTTCACCTTTTGTTGTGAGGAGTGTACACAGGCATTTCCTTCGGGAATAGAGTACAAACAAATCAAAAGCTGGTAGGAGTGACTTCAAACCAGTACAGAAACAAAGCTGTAGGAACTTACTGGTAAAGGTTTCATTTTTTGCCATATTTTTGTCTTCCATTTTGCAGTTACAGATGAGTTTCTGTCACCAAGAACATATAGCTCTCTCAGCGTTGTGACTCCTGTGTGGGGATTCCCCATCCTCAATTTTAATGAGAAGCCATAAGCTTATGGCTTCACTTGTCCATTTTCGTTTGTCACCAGCATGATTTCAGCTCTTGGGATGCAAGTGAAACCAGCTCACGCACAATGTTTTGAATATTTTGGAACTTAGTGGTGCTTACTTGATTATCCCATAGTGAATCTGTACTCCATTCCAGCCTCATCCTCTCACTGTGCCTCACTGTTTTTCTTGGAGAGTTGTAATGAAATAATGAAAATTTGTGAGAAGATTGTTTCGTTTTTGTTCTGAGATGTCTTGTGGAACAAGGGACAGAAACTGTCATAACACATTTAATTTGTTCTAGACTTTCTGCCTGTCCTTTCACTTACACACATTGATTCTGTTCCTGTTTTCCACACCCTCTCGCAACTCAGGCCTGATTTGAGGATCTCTCAGGCACCACCTCCCTCCTTCTGCCAAGGCTTCTCCTTTCCGTAGTTCCCTTTCCGTCTGGCCCATATCGGAAGAAAAGTGGATTCTCATCTTTTCAGAGGCAGCTCCTAATGCAGCAGTACTAAGAATAGCAGGTATTCACCCTTGGCGTACGTCACAGATACAGCCTTTTATAACTGCAACTCGTGGTAGAATGAGGAAATAGAAGTCTCTTCCCAGCACTCATGTGTGTCACACTTTTAATTATAAGAGGGATCTAAATAGGAAGCCATTTTATTATAAAGAATGGAATAAATCTTTAACTTGCTGTCTTCTCCCTGGCATTGTCCAGAGGTTTTTTTGGATGTTAGTCATGTTTCAGGAATGCATCAGATCTTGGCACAGGTGCCCAGTGTTTTTTAGTATGTTTAAATAAGCAGTAGCAACATAAGAGAAATATTTCAGAATTTAAATAATTTCTGCTTGTGTACTGCAGCTTGCTTAGTCCATTTAAGTAAGGCTCTAGTTGCCTTAGTTGTCCATGCTTGCTAGGAAATAGACTTTTCACTCAGCTGTGACAATTTTGGAGCACTACTGCGTCGTCTCTGAAGTTGCAACTTAAATCTGTTGTCTTTTCTGTCTGGTTGGATTCATGAAGGGCCTCTCTCTGCATGTGACACGCTTTGATCTTGTCAAAGATCCTTGGTCTGGAGCAGGCATGAACGAGTATAGGTCATATCCTGGGGACCCATTGGGCAGTGTCTCATCGTTAACTACCCTTCATGGATGGAAATGACACCAGAGGGTGTACAGTAATTAACTCTTGAAGTAAAAGTCTTAACATGTGATAGATCTGGCTGAAGGAGAATGAATCCCATCTGCCGTGCAGCAGAATTCTGGGGGGTATCATTAATTCCTACAGCATAAGCCATCCAAATCTATTGGAGCCTATTCATATACCTGATGTACGCTGTTTTTCTGCCCTGTTCTGAGTTGTTACAAGGCACTGGAAATGACAAATTTCAAAAGGTAGCGCGCAGCTGGGAGGCACCGCTCACATTAATGTGTCCCCACAACGGGCCTGGCTGTGCGTTGAGAAAGTAAGTCTTACGGGAACTAAAATACAACTGAGTTCTTGCATCAAGTTTCTGTGAACACTGCTAAAGGAACAGTAAGCATTTATTTATTTTTGTACGTGAATAACAGAAGATAATTGTTTGGGAAATAAACTAGTCTTTGTATTCTGCTCTGTCTTCACTTAGAGATTTGGAATAGGGAAAGCCACTACCACCAGAGTTTATTCTGTTTGGTTCTGTGGTTAAATTGTGTGCCTTGCAGTTGAGCACAAACACTGAATCACTTTAGGTTACTGTTAGGTAGTAAATACTGTCCCCAAATCAAAATTTCATGTAAAGCCTCTATCAGCAGAGCTATTTGTAAAAGTGAATTAAAAATAAAAAATACCAAGTCCAAAAAAAAATTATGTGTTCAACAACAAATTTAAGTTTGCAGTGCAAAATGTTTTTTTCTAAATATTTTTTTCTAAAATATTTTGCTTTCTAAAAAGAATTACTGAATCGTCTTTATTTTTTTATAATAACCTTGAATGTTGCATGTCACAAAAAGAAATAGTGAAAAAAATAGATGAAAAAAAATCCATCATTCAGATATTGGTTGAAAAAAGGAAGATACATACATAGGTAAAGAATCTGACAGAAGCAACTCAATAAATCACTTGTGCTGTCAAGTCACCTGTTATTGGTCAGGAAAGAGACCTACTAAAAGGCTGTTGTCCTGAATGTCGTGAACAACATGTTGGGTCAGGCATTAAAAAAGGAAATCAGAAATTTAGGATGAAAATAACTTCATCAAACTTCAACTGCCTAGAGATTAGTCATTTTGGGACCCTTGTGATGAAGGATCTGGTTTTGGTTAGTAGGTTGGTTTTGGGCACCTGCCTAAGTGTAGGGATGAGCCCAGGCCTTTGGGACCATGAGTTGCTTCTACAGAGCCACAGAGGTTCAGTAGTTATTTAGGAGTTATATTTTCCAGTTGCATCCTTACTGCAGTGGGAAGTTAGGAACTCTGATTTTTTTGTTGGAATAGCCAGCTTGTAGCCTGTGTATGAATGATAGGTATCCCTTAGCTGTGATCACCAGAGGTTACAGCACTAGGAGTACGAGCCAGATGATCTCTGCACTTGTGCATCACCGTTCTCAGTCTCTAACGGCAGTTGTGCTGTGGTGCCCTGCGCAGCGGCGAGGTTGCCTCCGCTTTGGGGTTGGTTGGGTGTGTTTAAGGGTAACCGGGGAGCAGAGCAGTATGTGAGCCCCAGGGCTGGCTGCCATGCCCAGAGGGTGGGCTCCTGCAGAGCAATGCTTGGCGTTTCCTGCCCAGGGCAGCGAGGGGGGAGGAAACCTTTATTCGTGCGTTTAAGGAAGATGCAGTCAAATTGTACATCCTGAAGGTACGACCTAAAAAGCTTTTAGGCGGTTAAAGGTTTGAGTTGCTGCTGCCCATTTTACACTTCTGCCTTCTCTCCATCTGGCATGAAGCCGAGCGATGGCGGGTGCGACACTTCCAGGGAAGAGCAGAGCACAGTATGGAGTTCTGCAAGATACACGGCGCTGATGGTTCCCTTTTTGTGAACTCGTATCTAACACACATGAGGTGGTCAGGTTTGGGAATTCTGGGGAGGATATCGATAAGGGCTCTCGGTGTTTGAGAGGCTGGAAGCAGAGAGGGTATCTGTGATTTGCAGTTGAAATAGCTCCCTGGGAAGGCAGTGCTGGTAATGAGAAAAACATTTTACAGCGCAATCCTTTCCAAATACGAAAGCGGTTAGTGAGGG
Source organism: Tringa solitaria (assembly GCA_026413425.1). Classification (NCBI taxonomy): domain Eukaryota; kingdom Metazoa; phylum Chordata; class Aves; order Charadriiformes; family Scolopacidae; genus Tringa; species Tringa solitaria. The sequence continues at coordinate 283,040 of JAOXJM010000019.1, read as the reverse complement.
CTGATGGAGCTGCTGCTCCATCTTGGTTGTGCTTTTAAGAACGCTGAGTTTAGAGTTATGAATATTTATCTATTTTGTCAGCATTTGGAATACAATTTAAAATACCACCTTTTAAATAAAAAGCTCTGATAATTAATTCCAGCAGTAATAAGATATAATTAGATCTAATCTAATGATTTCTAATCTAATAATTTCAGTGTTAACTATTCCTTTTCTTGCTTTTAGTCCTATTTTGTCATGTCTTAAGTGCAGAAATAAAGCAAGAGTTCTGTATGCAAAAAGCTTAGCCTTGCTTTTGTAATAATGCAATTTTAATAAAAGCTTGGTAAAGGAATAATTTTACAAGGAAGAAAGTGTTTCACTTGATCTAAAATGCAGAATGGGTGACAGTTTTTCTTTTCTATTTTAAGCTATTTTTGTTATGATTGTGGAAGGAAGGAGAGACTGTAAGTAGTTATTAGCTAATTAGACTGGTATATGAGGTTTCCTCCATAACTGAAACCAGTTTAAGGTTCTGTCGTACAATTATCATTGTAGCTTTATTGATGCAAATGATATCAGGGAGTTGATATGCCTTGGGTGTAGAAAGACATCTGTCATGGCTAATAAAAAGCATCAAAATCAAAAGCAGTTAAAGATAAATGTGCTTTGTTTCCATTAATAAAATCATGTTTTGCTGCTAGTTTTCAAAAAAAAAAAAAGGAACACAAATGCTCTTTTAGTTTTGGGGTCCCTTTCATTTTTAAAGCCTTCAGTAAAAGTAAAGTTCCATGTTTTCCCCGTTCAGCCATGTTATTATAAATGTAAGGGCTTTAGGAGTTGACACAAATGAAGGAACCTAGAGATCTAATTGTATTTGTGGGGAGAAGGGAATATATGCGTCTCAGTTTGTTGTTGCTTCTGTTGTTTTCTTTAAAAACAATCCCCTGTTGAGGGCAAAATGATTGATTTTTATTGCATTATCTTTAAAAATATTTTTTAATGCAACAAGGGCTTCCTCTGGGTGTGTGTCTGTGTTTGCTAATTCAGAGGGGAAAAGAGCTCTCTCTGTCAAAGTAAAGTGTGTGATTTGATGTAGCTTTATCTGAAGGCAGCAGTTATTTTCTGCTCTGGGGTTGGCATTTTTCTGGTTGGTATGTGCAGCTCCCGTATTTCGGTTGTGACAATGTAGTCCTGTATAAGTGAGATGCTTTTTAGCTCTTGGAACAGCTTCCCTGGCATTTGGCAGGGATGGTACCTCATATCTCAAGTGCGTGGCTTAAGTAATATATAAGTAACGTTTGCTTAATTCTTGCTTAATTTTACACTTTGTATTCTACCACTTTGGCTGCTGAGTTTGCTCAGTGGTGGTAATCGCCTCTTTGCAGTCTTGTGGTTTTCTTTGCCAGGTTGGTTTATTTTGCCAATTTCTCCCAGCTTAAACTGGGCCATGAAAATACCAGCTTAAAGCTTGGCTGTGCATCCCCAAAGGCTCGTGTCCTTCTGCACCTTGAGGGGCTGATTTACGCTGACATACTGATCGTTCTTTGCAACTAAAATTGTCCCACAATGATAACAGCCCCTCAGCTGTGTTTGGTTGGGTGACAGGGCATGTGGCTGCAGTCGTTCTGGGACTGTCTCTCTCCCCCAGCTGGCAGCTCCTGGCACTGGCCATGAGAGGAAGATGAGGAGCTAAACAGGCCCCCACAGGACATGAGATCTGAGTTTATAATAGAAAACATCTTGTATTTTTTATTGTCTAGCTCTGTTTGCAGCTTGAAGGTCTTGCAGTCACCTGCCTCCAGGTTAGAGTTGGTGAGGACAATGCAGAAGGTGCACAGCCATGGTCTCTCTGCATTTGCCTCTCCATCCCATATGTTTGCGATGGAGCACTGCTGGGAGAGGGAGATCTCAGAACAGCTTTCTCATCACCTACAAGGATCGTGTCACCCCGTTCTGAAATCAAGCAATATCTGGGTTGGAATGTGGCATCTGTTTAAACAGTGCACAGAAATAGTACACAACAGTTTTTAGGTCAGGAAGCTGGGAACATCCTGATCAACTGAAAATGCCAAGGGAATTGGCAGTAGGTGGAGTGTTATTACCCAATCTGGTATTTGGCCGGGGAACCAAAACATCTCTGCAAACCTCTGTGGGATTGTTGATAACTACAGCTGATCAGGACTCACCTCCACGTCAGCAATACAGGTTCTCTTGTATCTTTTTTTTTTCCTTCTTGCATCTCCCCTGTCTCTCTGTCCAGTACTTCAGTTTCACCCACAGATGTTGATGCAGCATCACTCCAGTGGTGGGCAGGTGTTGTTGGTTCCCAGGCCAAGGCGACCGACAGCATGTTTGCATGCAGCACGGGTGTTGGTGATCAATCCCAACACATGTCTGTCCTACCCCTCCTGCTCTGGCTCCTGCCTCTCTGCTCTGCCATCCGTCCTTCTCAGTTATGCCAGGGAAGCTCTTAATAGAGTCACTTAGCAAACTAGATCAGGCAATTACTGGTCTGTTTTTAAAGCCAGCTTAATTTCTTGATCTAGTTCATGCAAGCACAGTGGGAGGTGCATGATGTTACAGCGCCAGGGAGGAAAGCAGCAGAAGGCATGGGAGCAGGAGTGACTTGGTCTGCTTGTGTCACTAAATGCTGGTTGTAACAATTGTAAATGGGAATTTCATTGCATGGACTGGAACTCTTGCATCAGTCAGTCCTTTATCTAAGTTGTTTTCTTATGTTTGCTTAGTAAATGCCTGGGTGAGCTGTTGATGTGCTAGCTACAATATTGAGTGAGTTCCCGAATCCCGCTGTTTCACAATCACATCTCTGTGTTGATACCATAACAACAGGTGGGTGTTTGAGGTACCACATCACAGGTGAGGGCTTGGAAACCGCTCAAAGCATCCTGGCTCCTGGCTTTTTAGATTCGTGTCACTGCCATGAATGTGTATCCTAAGGCTTTATTTCCATCGTAATGAAGTGCGAGATGTGCATTTGGCATAACTAAGTACATATATATCAAGTTTTGCTGCATAGCCAAAATGTTTGGTTTTTTTTACTGCTGTTCGGGCATTGTAAAATTTTCAGGCACTTTCAGAAGTTTGCTGCGTTATTTGTGATCAGTTTTAACAATGTGGCATATTGTTCTGGGTTTAGAAACAGAAAGGTTTTCAAAAGTACAAGACCTGGGGGTATTGAGGCAGTTGTCAATGATGGAAGTGGATCATAGGGGTCAGAAAATATGCCACAGGATTTCACCATTTGACCTATTACTGCATTGCAGCATTAAAGTTAGCCTGGGAGGAGAACTTAACGTATTAGGAGTGTTTGTTTGTGTACACATATGGGGTTTTTAAATAGTATTTTTCTGTTGATTAGGATTTTTTTGCTTTTCAGTTCCTCTAAGACATATCTATTGAATGATAATTTGTTAAACCTGCTCCCAGACCTTACGAGGAAATATATGTATGAATAATCATTATGAAGATGCACGATGAAAATAAAAACCCAGAAAATAAACCAGAAAGGTGTGTGTGAAAATTCAGCAGGAAAGTGTATTTAAGAAACAGCTAATAGGGAAATTATCTACTAGAGGTTGCCTGACATACCTGAGTTCAGCAGTAATGTTTAAAGCAGGTCTTGAGTGTCTGGAGCTGGGAGTGTCTGTGTGACCCCGGGTGCTGGGAGAGAACTGGTACCGGGACAGCCGCAGAGCCTCTAGGCAGCCTGTTCCCCGGGTTGGACAGTCTCACAGTAAAGAAGTTTGTCTTCTGTTTAAATGGAATTTCCTGTGTTTTGATTCCTGCCTATTGCTGCTTGTCCTGTCACTGGGTGACTATATATATATATATAAAGTGCCTCAGGCTTGGCACTTGCATGTAAGTCACCTGTCTGTGTGTCTGTTGAGAAAAACACCCTGAGGGAACTTGGAAGACTCGTCTCTGTGTCCCCACCCTCAGCACCCCATGGTGGGGTGTCCTCCCCATCTCAGGCACAGGGGAAGGACACTTCCCCACATAAACAGTGAAACTGTGTCAGTTCTGTTTCTAACCATCCTGAAAATTTTCCATGTCCATGAGCTGAGATTTTCTTGAACTCAAAGCCTGCAGGAACAGATCTAGAAATGGGTATATATGTTTTCTTCTAAGTACTTGCTATCTGAGTAACTGAATTGAAGCAGGAGGTGGAAGGTACTTGATATTTGCAATATTAAGGGAGAAATATATTCATTCTCTAAAAGCAGTGCATGCTACCAGGTTTTTCCAGTAATTGCTAGGAAGAGGATTAATAGTCAAAATTTTGTAATGAAAAAATCTGTTTGCTATTTTTACTTAAATTTGGAAAAAATGCAGGCTCCTTTGTGTAGATACTCTTTTTGTGTTGTTACATGGGCATATAGCACAACAGTACCTGTCTGTGCTCTGGCCATCACGGGACTTCATGCTATCATTGTAGCACAAACAGAATTCTTGTGGTGTTATCATAAAAATTATGAATTTTAATATTAAAGTTAATGCTCTGCTATGAGAAATATGTAAACTTGGCTTTGGAGCAGCAGTATGCACTTCCTGGAATTCTGTGCATAGCGGGGTTATAAATAAGCAGCAGGTTATTTGGGAATCACTAGGGCTGATATCTGGTATCAGAAACAGTATCTGGGAGAAATTGTTTTCCCTGACAGTTGATTTTTGAAGAATGCAGTATGCCTTTTTTTAAAAAAAAAATATTTGTATCTTAGTAATGAATAGCAAGCATCCATCAAGCACAGTGACCAGCTCACAAAGCAAACATATACGTGCTACTTAACTACTTTATACCTCATCTGTTGCCGAAATTCCCTTCCTTTGACTGTTGATCTAGATTGGAAATGTTATATTCAAAATGCTAGAATTCATTGTGTTTAGGTGAGATTAAAATGATTGATGAGCATAAGATTGTCAATAGATGGTTTAAGTCTAGCTTTAAAATAAATTAGTTTTAAAGGGAGTTATCTTTTACTTGTGGAAACATTATATATATATTTGTATTTGATTAAATAGGATTTTAAACGTCTTTAGGAGAGTATTCCCTTCATTGGTGTAGCATCATGGTCACAGGGGGATTTGGGAGGAAGTAGCTGCAAGAACAGAACCACCCCATTCAGAGGCATGAATTTTAGATTTCATGTATTAATAAATCATGGGTATCATGAGCAGGTGGTGGTTTCCCTTCTGAGGATTTTTGGCCCCCATGAAACAAGTTCTGGAGTTTCCAGTTTGTTGGGGTGTTTGCCATGTTCTTGATGGCTTTCATCACAGGAAGGAAGGAAGGAGTCTTAATCCAAGCCGCCAGCACTGAGAATTACTGTTATAAGTGAGCAAATGATGATCATAATCAGTGGGTAGATGAGATTAGCTGCGGAGCTGCCTTTCAGCACAGCCACATCACTTCTGGGTGGGAAACTGCGTGCGGCTCTTTCTCCTTGGTGGCACTCTGTGTATGTCCCGTCAGATTTTCAGATTCTGCACTTACCCTATCAGAACTGTTTATAAAGGACAAATGGGAATATTTATCTGGTGTCTGCACATCGCTGGTGCAGTCGCTCCTCCTGCTCTTCCCAGCACGTGAGAGCACCTGGGCCAGGCCCAGCAGGCTGGGACGCTGCTGCTCATGCTCAGATTCTCATCAGGAATGAGACTTTGATCAGAGTCTGGGATGGTTAATTTTCAGTGAGTACTCTGTCACGTTCCAGGGTACTTTGTCATAGCAGTAAGCTACTCACACACATGGCATTTTGGGGAAATGCAGTGCTGACAGACAGGAGGAATCTCTGTGCAGTGCCTGACTGTACTCTCTGCTTTTTATTGATTGGATTTCTGGATTGGATTACCCTCCATTAGTTACCAGCAGGGAAGATCAACTGATCCACGTGTATGTGGTTCAGTCAGGGAGATCGCCTGCATTTTGGGTTTGCACGGGGATGCATTGGCTGCTACTATCCATCCAGCTTCACATTTTAAAGGAAAATCATCCCTGAGATTTAGTTTAATTGACAATAAAAGGTACCAGTGCAACTCTGCTCTTCAGGTGGCACTGGTAATCATAGATTGTTAAATGCTGAAGTAGTTTTGAGGCATCTCTAAGTGATAAAGGTAACACCTGAGCAGTGCTTTATAGTTATAATTTATTTAAAGCCATCACACGCAAATTGCATTCAGCACACAAATATTTTCAACTAGAAATGTTTTATCTCATGTAATTGAATGGATCAAGTGAACAGACTTTATTGTTCAGTGGGAAAACGGATGAGAGCTGTTTCTTTCTAGGCTTTATTGAGCTGTTAAGCCAGTGATAACAGTACACATTTTCCCTCTCAGAGTTTATCCTTGGTTTGTCCACCTCTCCTAATATTTCACGTTCCTTTTCATCTGTCTGTCCCCGTAAGTGGATAGTCGGAAGTGTGCTGAGATATCTCACGTGAATTTTTATGCTGGTATGAACGGGTAATTAGGCCATGGCACGCGGGCCAGGGTGAGAGTATTGCCAAGATCAGACAGATCTTTGAAGGGCTCTCTTTATCCTGTCATTTTCACAGTTGTAAAAGGGGTATGGAATATAGTTGGTGGAGTTATGAATAATGGTACAAATACCCAGTCACAAAGGGAGAGTCGGGTGGAGAGCAGATCCTGTTGTCAGCTTGGCGGTGGTTACCTCCGTGGGAGACGGTGTCTTCGGCTCATTCGCTCTCAGAGAAGGTGGTGGTCAAACAGTGCAGAACGTGGAGAAAAGCAGTGTTTATCACTTCTGTATGGACGTAACTGTGCATAAGGGAATTTGTGATGGTGCTGGGTGGCCCAAATGTTGGTATAACCACATCCGCGTGCTTAACTTGAAGCAGCATATGAATGGTCATGTCTTCAAGTGGAAAACACAGAGTTGCTGAAAAGGTTGGTTATACAGTGTATAACTGTTCCTCACAAAGGAAGCATCTAGAATTAATGGAACAGCATTCTGTAAAAAAAACCCAAACACAAGTTCTAATACTTTGATATCTGTTTGGTAAAGTGATAAAACAAATTTTTATTTGGGAAAAAATGTTTAGAATTCATGCAGCTCTGTCTTCACTGTTTTGATGTTGATTTCCCCTCCCTTCTCTGTCAGATGTGCGTATCAGGTTTTCCTTAAAAAAATTAAAAAACTTTGACATGATAATTTCAACGACATGGTGAACAGTAATTTCACTCTGCTTTTTAATGCACATAGAGCCTAATTCGTGGAAAGAGTAGACTATTACTTTGTGCTTTACATTATGCATAGATTGTCAGAGGAAACAGAATTTTGTCAGTCCTGAACATACATTCTGTGGACTAAGAAGCCCTTTTGCCCTGTCCCAGAAAATGCTCTGCTGAAATAGATAAATTACAACAACAGATAATGTGCAACAATAAAGGGGTAGAAACCAGTAATTGTTAAAATGATAGTACTCAACCATCTTCGGTTTTGCTTCATTGTGTCTCGATTGATGTTTATAATTTTTTGCTTTTCTGATGTAAAATTACTCCTTTTTCTGGTTTTTTTTTTGTGTTTGACAGACTAGAGACGACTTCCTGGGTCAAGTGGATGTGCCGCTCAGTCACCTTCCGGTAAGCAGTGCTTTTGTCTCAGCGTGCTGGATGTGAAAAACTGTGATGTTATGTAGAATTTATTTCCATAAGTCATCCAGTTACATTTTCTTAAAGCGAGCATTCCCAGCATTGCCTTAGAGGCCTAAAGAAGAATGTTACAGAGAGCACAGCCCCACCATGCACAGTAACCGGGAGAACTGGTTCCCTTTGCAGGGATAAGGAAGACAGTTGCTCTCTGGTCTGTGTTACATTTCTCATCATCCTGGATTCTCTTCTCAGCCTGATTCCATCTAAAAATCATTGGCTGGTCTGAGTCAGTTCATGAATGACATGTGGCCAGTAGACTGGTTGTTTCTCACCTTACTGTTGATGATTTTTGTCCTATTAATTGTTTTATGCTTGGTAGAAGTGTTTGCTGATATTATATGATATTATATAATGTTTTGGATGACATCGTCTGGATGCAGTTAGTATTTTTAAGATGTTGTACACGTTAATCTTACTTCCATCAACTTGGAGAGTTTTTTTGTATTTGAATGGGTGAGTATGGGAATGGGGGAAGTTACTGAAAATGTTTACATCAAATAAGGTGTCAATTTTAGCGTGAGTGCTGCTCTTTGCACCTGGATTTGACTTCTTGCTATTGATGGATGTTACGGTGGGAGGAAAATGGCTTTATAATGACTTTCACAGTGATGCCTTTTTAGATCTGTCTGTTATGGTTAATCATGAGCCGTAATGCTGTTACTGTTGGCTTAGAGATTGTAACAGTTGAAAAATATGATGGAACGATCATTCCATTCTCATATGAGCTCATGTCATATGAGCTGTATTGTGTAGCATTATTTTATGCCTACTTGTGTGTATATTTCCATTTAAATGTATCCATATGCACAGGCAGTATCTAAATAGCCCGCACATAACTGTAGAAGCAACCCTCCAGAGTTAAGCTACGTGTGTCTGCAAACAATGTACTGTGAAGTATAAAATGCTGAGGGACATACTAGTGCATGCCTATTTTAGAGAGTCAGGAAGTATTTTAAAGTTCCTTTTTTGTAAACACTATTTTTAATAATTAAACATCATCAGCAAGATTTGAGATAGAGCTATAGCCATGTCTCATGTGTTCTGTGAACTGTTTTGAGGAATTAGCAATTTTCTGTTTTCCTTCCATATTCTGTAGGAAGAGAACAGATCTCACTGGGGAGTTCCGTGGAACATGAGAGCGCATATATCTTTCTAGCTTATATTTGAGTGGAATGCTAAACTTTTTCAAATTGGTTTAAAGTCTTCTACTGTCTATGTAGAAAATCCAAGATTTACTGGATCAGCTACCTAACTGGCATTGAAGAAAGTAACTTATTTGATAAGAAAGCTGAAATTCTCAAATAGATTACTCAACAGAAAGTTTTCAAGATTTAAGGCTTTATGAAACTTACAATTAAGTGGAAATCAAGAGATATAATCTGTCAGCCTGATGATATTATTTATGTACGTCATAAATGATTTCCAAGTCCTAACTATTTTTTAAAGTCTCGTCTGTTTTGAAATTAAAATGAAAGCCAGCTGAGGAGTTTTATTTCATCTAATGTGCAAAAAAAAATACTGCTTTGAAATGGCTACAACCTTTTCTGACACTGCTGTTGGATGACTGGAAAAAGTTGGGATTTGTTTCTTTGGTCTTTTCCACCTTTTTCTGAACTGTGAGTGTCATGTACAGTCAGAAACAAGACTGGGTTCAGCCCGTCACTGATATTTGCAGTGACATCTCGTGGGCTGCTTCTGCAACTGTGTATAGCAGCTGATGGGCACACACTGGTAGAGGTCTGCCTGCTGTAACTTCAATATTTAAACATCTTCTCTAGCATTTCTTTCGCATCTGTGATGCGAGTGTTCTTTATGTGTCTGTACTTGTGTGCAAGCTTTAATTTGCTATTTTCTTAAATGCTTCTAGACTGAAGACCCAACCATGGAAAGGCCGTACACATTTAAGGATTTCCTTCTCAGACCAAGAAGGTGAGCGGGAGGGACTTTGTTTTTTAAAACATTTCTTACTTAAAGGTTTGTTATTTTCACCTATTAAAGGGTTGTTGAATGAAATGTACCTCCTTGTCTTGTAGCCACAAATCTCGTGTAAAGGGTTTCTTGAGGCTGAAGATGGCTTATATGCCTAAAAATGGTGGCCAAGAGGAAGAAAACAACGATCAAAGGGATGATTCTGAGGTAAAGTTTAATGCTTGTAGGAGCGTTAAGTTATTAGAGATTCAGGTATAATTCCAGCAGAAGTTGTACCTTTGAAAGACAAACCCCTGCTAGCAGTGCTAGTGGCAGCTTACTCCTCTCCTTCCCCCCCAGCAGTTTTTTGGGGTTTTTTTTGTGTAACATGGTGCTTTCTCAAGCATTTCAAAGTATTTCAGCTACCACAATGAATTCTAAGATCTGTCTGACTCAGTTTGTGAGCAGGTGTAAGTGGAAGCCATGCTGAGTAGAAGAATTCAGAAAGCCTGTGCAAGTAATTTATAAACATAATGGTCTGTATGAGGTACCTCTTCTTCAGAGGCCATTTCAAAACAGGTGTTAGAACATGGTTCTTTATTTCCTTGGTGGCATTGACTTTGCAGAGAGTAAAGCTCATGGAAGCACACCAGATGAAAGACTTCTCAGCGCTATCAGCCATCACCCATGTTAAGAGTTAGCTGCAATTAGCCTGTACGCTAGTGTAAGCAACAAGAAAACAGTTCTCTTTGGCTGAACTTTAAAATTATTAACTACTTTTTTCCCTTCATTCCTAAGCATGGATGGGATGTGGTTGATTCCAATGATCCCGCATCTCAGCGTCAGGAGGAGTTACCACCTCCTCCGCTGCCTCCTGGATGGGAAGAAAAGGTGGACAACCTGGGGCGGACTTACTATGTCAATCATAACAACAGGACGACTCAGTGGCATCGGCCCAGTTTAATGTAAGTGGCAGCGTGGTGCGGTGTTTTGTGTGTGCAGAGTTATCAATAAAGGTAGTGATACTTTCCAGCAAACATAACCATTTTGAATTTGCAAATAAAGGCTAGAAAAAGTCTTTAGGGAAGACTTTTATGAAGCAGTTTATAAAGGCACATTATTCTTTTCAGTAACAGATTAATCGTGATTTTAGTGCTGTGATACATATCTGAAACTGTGCTTTATTCATGGAAAAATTTTCACAGATGCACTAGTAAATTGAGAATCAAAGTCTGGATATCTTTAGTTTAAGGGAAACATTTTTATTTTTTTTTTTAAGAATGAGAGAGAGTTGCCCACCCTCAGCAAATCACACACACACAGGTATTCTGGGACATTCTAGGAAACCTGAAGGGGTGGGAGGGAAGTCAATGCATTAACAGCATACCTTAAAATATTGGGAGACAGATGTGGAATTTTTAACAGGAATAAATTATTTTCTACTGTAGAGACTGTTGGAAAAGTAGGGAGGAAAAAGGCAACTCTATTAATTTTTAATGAAGTTAAACTGATTGTCTTTGAGAAGGTCCTGATTATTATTCGGTGTATAGACTGCATTACCTGCGTGTGCTGGTTGTGCTAATGTGAACCTCCTGTTCAAGCCTTCGTTATGTTTCTTATGATTAGGTTTATGAAGCTATGGGAAGCTTACATTTTAAAAAGTATGTGTAACTGACAAAGTTAAGAGTTATACTGAAATCATGTATTAGTTAAACATCTTGCATTATTTTTGTGTAGCAACTATTCTTCCACAATTGCTTATTACAACAGTAATGGTTATTATTTATTGAATCTTCATAGTCATAGCTAAATTATGCAAATGTGTGTTGTCCTTGTTTAAGGCACTATTTGTTCCTCTTGTCTGATGTGTTTAACTTAGAACTGAATTAAATTTTGTTCTATATGTTTTGAACTATTTACTATTGAACTATTTGAGCTACTTAGTAAGCAATGTGTATTTTGTCAAGTAAATCTTATCAACTACTGTCATTATCCACAGGTAGTTTGGACACAAATGCATAATTACTACTGATAAACTTTACACATGACACTAGGCTTGGTGAAGAGTGAAGGCTTTAGAATTTTTATCCTTTAAATTCTATGAATTTATGAAACCGCTAGGAGTGGGAGGTTGAAAGAAGTACATAACCTCTGACTTTTAGGCCAGTGACTCGGATGCTAAACTGATCACCAAGGAAAAACACTGAGCGCTGTACAGTCCATGGCTGCTGTAGGAACATGAGAGTAGTTCATTTCTTATAGTTCTTTAGACTGTGCAATGGTAAAATGATTGCACAAAGAGGATTTTCCTGAACATAACCATCTTTCACAGCTACAGTCCCTCGTCCTGAAGGACGTCAAATGCCGTACTGCCTTCTGACAGCATCTGCCCACTAAGAGCTGTGACAGAAACATGCACCTGGCTGTGCATGCTGGGGATGCCCATGAGCCATGCGGGGCTCCATCAGGGGAACTGGAGTATTTTCCATTTCCACCACTGGTTGCAGCCAGTTCAGAAAGTTATCCGTAGTGCAACAGCTTGTGTTTGCATGGGCTGTCGCAAAAAGGAAGACAAGAGTTGACATAAAGACAGGGGCAAAGGTGAAGTCTCTGAGTCAGGACTGATTCTGGCCATCACAGAAAAGGATAAATAAGAATAGGTTAGTCCATTTGAGCTATTTCCACTCAGCCAACTTCCATGCATAAAGAATGTTTATTTCTGGTGTTACGTGGCATTGGTGAAGCGCTTCCAGTTGTATTTACTTTGGATTGAGGAATTAAACAGTCTCCTATTTATGAACCCTGACATATGCAAGAATAATTATGTTTATAATCCAAAACATTAATGAGGTAGGTGTTTTAATTTAACATTCTGCTTTCACTTTCCTGCTGTACAGTGATGTGGGCTCCGAGTCAGATAACAATATCCGACAAATAAACCAGGAAGCAGCCCACAGGCGGTTCCGCTCTCGGAGACACATCAGTGAGGATTTGGAACCAGAACCTATGGAGAGCGGAGACATTCCAGAGGTAAGTAAGGTCTTGGCTTTAAGAAGTTGACTAAACTTGAAGTTGATGTGTTTCTCAGTTGTAAACTAATTACTATACAACATTCATACCAATGTTTTTATGTGGTGTTTATGGAAATTGTCCAAGTAAAATACCAGTAACACAATAAAAACCCTAAACAGAGCTACACTTTCAAGGTCCTGTGCATTTGTGGGTGCCTGATAATGAATGCACAATATTAAATACTATGCAAATGCTGGGAGAAGCATTTATAGTTCCAAGCACTGCTTGTTACATATATGTTGATAGAAACACTTTCATTATTCTGCTTTGAGTAACAGTGCCGTAAGTTGTAAAAAGAAAGGAAATGTGCTGGCTGGAACTGCCATTTACTTCAGTTTTCTTTAGTGTCTTGATTTAGAAGAGGGAGAAGCTGTTGGCTTTTTTTCACCAAATACTTGGGTTTAGTTAGAATTCTGCGATCTTATTAATCAGGGCAAGTGTTTGTTTAATGTATAGCTAGACTAAATAAATTAAATTTGGTAGATATTTGTAGGCCTAAGTGAGAGTTTGTGCAAAGATGTAATCCCATTCAACTTTAAGAAATACTTTATTGTGTGAATCACAGACAAAATTCTTCATGAAAGCTAGTTCCATTTTACAAAATGTTCTTCAGAGCAACAAATAGATTGCTGAAACTATTGTTACACTGTTCACCTGTTAATATTTGATTTGCAGATACTAATGAGTACTTTCTATTATGCATTTTATTCTAAATTAAAATTAACTGTTGTTTCTTACAAGTTTTTAGTAAGAGTGTAGAATTAGTTACAATTCCTGTGTTGAATAATAAAGCATTCTGTCATCATCAACACGAAGACTGTTTTGAAGTCAACGTGAAAACCGTTTTTCCCTGTGACTCCTTCACATGTAGTAGAATGTTTGTTTGTGTGTTCTAGGGGTCAGTTTATTCCGTTAAATATTAAGGCTGATGATCACATGTGCATTTCTCACAATGAGGTGCCCACATAGAAGGCAAAGGGAAAGAAGACACAATTTGTCTTTATAAATCCTTACAGTAGTTTTTTCTCTTTTGTTAGCCTTGGGAAACCATTTCAGAGGAGGCAAGTGCCAGTGGAGATTCCTTAAGCTTGTCGCTGCCACCACCTCCTGCATCGCCAGTGTCCCGTACCAGTCCCCAGGAGCTGTCTGAGGAGCTCAGCAGAAGGCTTCAGGTCACTCCTGATTCCAATGGGGAACAGCTCAGTTCTTTGATTGTACGTCCGATGCTGCTCTCTCTATAGAAACCTCTGTTGCTGTAATCTTCTAGTGGTTTGCCCTACTGTCAGTTATTTACATGGATGGGTGGTAATTGCTGATCTCAGGAAAACCTGAGCGTACAGCTAAATTATCTTCCAAATCATGTAGCATGATTTCACCATAAAGCAGCCTGCATTGAACAGTTTAGATTTAATGTTTTCTTTGTGAGTTTGACTTCAGACTCTGCTACTATTTTACCTGTAGTGAAACAAAGTAAGTAATACTGGAGAGTATCAAGTTAAGAATTTCCAAAGAAGGAGGAGAAACTGCTAATGCTCTTTCAGTCATCATTCACTTTACAACATAATATTTTTTCTAAAGTTCAGTATTTTAACTGTACATGTTTATATTAAAGCTTGTGCTTTCTTGCATTAGGATTTTATAAACCCCTCATAGTTTACTGGATCGACTGTTGTGAGACTAACACAGGATTAGAAAGGATTAGAACTGGCAGTAGGTGGTTCTGGTGCAAACCACCACAGGTTTGTAAATGCCTAGTCTGGAAAAAGTTGCCTCTCACAAGAAGAGTTTACTTGAGGTGAACAAAAAAATTGTTCTCTACATTTGTGTTACCCATTAGTTTGTGAGACTGATGATACCACAAAAAATGAGGATAATACACTTGCAAGAAGGGGAATGCTTTATGTCTCTTTGATTGAGAAAACAATTGTAAGTGTTGGACAGAACATCTGCTGAGATTTATTCACTGTTTTATTGTATTGTATATGCCATCAAGGTACCTTTCCAATTCAGGAGAAAAGAAATCATATTTACTCTTGCTCTGATTAAACAGAATCGTGAGTAGGTGCAAGTCTTTCCCAAAGACCCTGTGCAATAAGTGTCTTATAATCTGAGTGTTATCCAGAGGTTGTCAGCAAAGTCTAGCTCTGGCTGACCATCTGCATAGGGAGTCGCTTGTGCTGTTGTAGAGAACTGAAGATTGTAGTAGACTTCACTTGGAGGGCAGGAGGGTAATTAGATAGCTTCAGTGGCAAGATCAAGGCCTGTGGTTTTTTACACTAAATAAATAAATGGTATAGCTGCAGAGTTATCTAATAATTCAGTAATTCTATTCCTATACAAACTAGCTCTTTTATGAGCCATTAAGCGATAGCGTCTTTCTTCTCAGTGCAATAAAAATTATGCTCAGACCACACTTGCAAAGTAGGAAATTGTCAAAGCATTAAAAATCTCTGTTGCTGCACACCATGCAGCGTGAGGGTGTGGGGACACTGGAAGTGCCATAAAAGCCAGGCAGTGGAGTTGCTGTCGGAGACTTGCTGAGGCCGGCAGCCGTCTGCCTGCGGGGACTGGTGGGGACCCAGCGCTCAGGACATTTGCCAGGCAAATCCTTTCACGTTAATCTTTAGCATAACAGTGAAGCAAGGTGGAATTACATCTTTTTTCTCTGTATATTTTTTAAACAGTGATCTTTCAACAGAAAGTGCTCTTAGGACTGATGTTTTCAAGTAAGAGCTGGATTTGTGATACACCTCTCAAACAGTTGCTTCAGTATCGTTCAGTGGTAGATACGGGTGCCCATGTGCGTGGTTATAAATAGGCTGGGTCATTTGCTTGCCTATTAGTGCATTCATACTCACACCCTTAATAGCTAGAAAAGGGTAACACTAGTTACTCTTTGAATAAAGATGAGGTATCAGCTATGCAAAATAATAAGTTTAAGAATTACCCAAGGTTTGTTTCTGTACATAGAGCTTAGAGCCTCAATCAAACCACAGAGAAAAGCTGTGTGAGAGAATGCATTTGAAGTGAAATGCTCTTTATATGTGTATTGATTTTATTGAATACTGTATGAATACTATATTTCATTGAACACTGCTCAGCCCTGAAGTGGTCAGGCTCTTGGATTGGATGATCCTGTAGGTCCCTTCCAACAGGAATACTCTGTTGATGGCTTGCTTTGTTGCCAGCTCTCATGACTACAGTATTTGTATTTTTTTTTCATTATATGAGATTTCTCATGAGAGTAATAAAAAATGATTGCTGATGCCATGCCTGATGCCTTTGAGATGTCTTGGTACCAGCTGTGGGCATAGCTCAAAATTACTGTAACACTGACCTAGTTCTTATGTTAGACTACACCTTGAAGACCAGGTATTAATTCTGTGGGGCAGTGGTTGCTCACTGATGTAGGCAGGACATTCGCTCCTTTGTAAATATAAAGAATATAAACCAAGGTGGATCATTCACTCCCCAGAGAGCGGATAAACAGCTAGAGTTCCCTTTGCAATGTCTGATTTTAAGGGAAGTGTCATCTGCTTAATCTTTTAAGTCTAAGAAACAATATTCTTAGCTTAATTGCTCAGATTTTTGCCATTCCTCTTAAAATTTTTTCTTGCCGGACAAATTGGCCTGCTTTTATGCTAAGATTTCTCATCATTTACACTTGGAAAATCATGGGGGACAGAGGATTTTTACTGTAGGAGTTGCCCTTTCTATTTGAGCTTTCCAAAGAAATTTGTAGCAATTCACCTGGGACTCACCGAGTTCAAACCAGAATTGCTGGAGTTGGTGTTTTGGCCTGGGGTAATACTGCTGCAGTCTGCCAGTGTTCTTATGACAGTAGGGAAAAAAAAGAAATCACATCTTCCTATCAGCATTTGTTCATGTTGACAATTCTCCTTTAGGAAAATGAATGAGCCCTTTTTTTATTACTATAAAGGAAGAGCCATTGTCAACAGTGAAGCTGTATATCCTAGTGCCTAGATAGAATAGATACTGCCTGTTTGCTGGAGACTTTGTTACAAAGAGGGTTGTACCTGTAAGACATAAGTAATCTGTCTAGTAACTATGTATATTCTAGTGTCCTTTTGGTTGGTATTATTTATATTATACTTACAGGTGCCCTAACGATCATTACAATATAGAGTCCTATCTCGAGGAGTTAGTTTGGTTTCGTATGAAATGTCTGGATTAACTCCAGCCAGCAAACTTCTGAGCATTTCTCTGCCGTTTGCTAATCAGTAAACTGTAAAGCTGTTCATAGTGCTATAGCTAATGTTTTCCTTTTCTCAGTTAATCTGAAACAGTCCAGGATGGAATGATGAAAATACAGATTTTTCACATTGCTTGCCATGTTCCTGTATAAATACTAAAACTAAAGACATTGCAACATAAATACTACTTTTTAGAGGTTTGGATTAAGTGGTAGAAAAGTAAGATTACTGAATAAACCACCGTGTTTTAAGACACTGTAACTTAAACGCATCTTTTTCTTTTTCTTTTCTTTTTTTTCCAGCAAAGAGATCCTTCCTCAAGACTAAGATCTTGCAGTGTAACAGATGCAGTTGCTGAGCAGTCTCAATTATCCTTGGTAAATCAAAGCTAACTTATGTTTCTTTTTGTTGGAATGTCCTCTGCTTCTGAATAATGTCTGTTCTTAGGTCAGTGTCAGCAGCTATAGATCAGTAACCAGTATGGGCCTGTGACTGTCCCAAACGGTAACCAATACCAAGTTAGTATCGTTGTGGTCAGCAACTAAAATGAGGTCATTCAGGAGAGAGAAAAACGCTTTGAGACTGCCCACAGTCACGCTAACTCCAGTTATCTGCCATAGAAATTCAGTTTACTAAACTCCAGATACATAGTCAGTGGAGAGAGAAAATCTGAGTGTTTCTCAGCTGGGGTGGGGGGGGCAGTAGCACCATCTGGGAGCTGTAGCAGCCACAGGACTCTCCTAACAGCTATATTTTTGTGTCCCAGAAGTTGATATTACTTGGAATGTATAAATCTGTATAACATGAAAAAGGATTGGTGTTTTACCCGGGTGTAGGTTTAAGGAGCCTTTTTGTGACAGTCCTTGTACAATAGAACTGAACAGAATTGCATCTGTTGTAGTTTTTTAATCTGAGTAATTCAGGTAGTCAGCAGCTTCTGCAATTTTATTTAAGTAGATTCTTCAAACAAGAAAAGATACAAAGATTTTTTTAAAAAAAAAAAAAGATTCTCTCTCAACATAAGTGCACTCACCTTTGTTCTAATTGATAGAAAGCTATACGTGTTTTGTCCAACAGCCCAAGTATGAAGACTGCAAAGGTGGCAGGCTGTAGAGAGACTACTTAAAATAGCATTCTACAAGATAAGCTTCTGAATAAAACTGTTCAGATTTTCAAAACATTTTATTTTTTAAAAAAATTATACTTCCAGGATTTTTTCCTCAGTTTTTTTAATTAGAAATGTATTATATATGAATTTACAGATAGCAAATTTGTGTGTCTTTTTCATGGAAATACTGAGTAAATAGAGTATATCAGTAAATTTGTTGTTAAAAGTGATGTCCTTGCTTGTTCTTTCTGTTGCTATTGGGCAGATGTTTACAATAACAGTCGTGTTTTTCTCTTTGTTTAATTTTTTCATATATTCTAGAATCTGTTGAGTGTATCTACGTTTGCTGCTTACAGATGCATGTAATAGCTGCTGTTCAAAACTGCTTCTCAGTATTACCCCTCTCCACTTTCTCTTCTGGGTACTCAGTGGTGTGGTTTCCAGTGCAATTACACCTTCACTGTCTGCTCTCTCCACTAGACAGAGTCAACTCCTAATGCAGGCTGTTCCAGAGCTGTTCTGCTTCCCTATTTAATATCACTTCATGGAGCCTGGGGTTCTTTAACCAGTGTAATCAGATCGGGATTGGGGATGTGTCTTTCATGTTATTACTGTAGAACTCATTTCATTAACAGATGCTCAAAACAGCAGAATTGAAAGCATTGTCTAAAACAGGGACATTACTGGATCTTAACCGTATTTAATCCTTACAGAGCTGATGATAATTTGTCTTCTAGCAACTAAATACATACCATCTTTCTAAATACAGTGCTGCTCTTGACTGTTAATACTTACTGAAAATTCATAGTCTCAGTTCCATCTTTTCCACCTGACTACTTCTGTGCACTCACTGATAACCAGAAGGGATCCATTTTGGTTTTAAATACCATATTTATGGGCAGAACAAGCAAAATTTGTTTGGGGAGGGGGAAATCATGTTACGTTTAGAATAAGTGTTCTTACTATTATCATCATTAGCAATACTGAACTTATAGAATTGGATGCAAGAACTTTTGAGATTAGTTCCCGTGGTGGATTTTGTATGAGATTCTAACTTGGTTATCAGTGATTGAAGACTCACATCTTTTGCTGTTATCTTAAACATTATTTCCATCTAATTGCTCTCGTTCAGTAAATTTGAGTGTCTGTGATTCCTTACTCCTAAAGATGTGACAGTAATCTGTGACCTTCATCACTAAATATACTTATCTGTAACATTAATTATCATTTAACAGCAGAGTGGTCCATCTAGGAGAGCTCGTTCTTCAACTGTCACAGGTGGTGAGGAACCAACGGTAATAATACTCTTTATCAAGCACTATCTCTAAATAAAATATGGGTAGATTTAGATCTTGCACAACAAGGAACTTTTTTTTTTCACAAAGCAGCAGTGTTGAATGAAATACAGCCACTGAATGGTTCTAATTTTGTTGTTTCAACTTTTTACAAAATTTCTCAAAACACTGCAATGTCACTCAAATACTAGTGTGTTTTAATGATGTGAATATGCCACTGAGTTTGAACAGAGCCTATGCACTATGGAAATACCATAGGCTTGAAAAATGAAAGATACAGCACCTAGTTCTTTAAAACCTGATATTGAGAGAGTCTGGGGTTAGAAACATCAAATTAGTGTACGTGTAGCTGTGTTTTTACCTGGCATCTGCCTTCCCTTACTCTCCATTGGACTAATTCCTTTTAATTCTTCAGTTCATCTTAACTTGAGAACTGTGGAGCTACAGTGATATATGGCTCTTAATGGTCTTAACGGCCAGTTTTCATTTTCCAGTAGTTGTTCAGCAGTGCAAGGCTGAATTTTTACTTTGATTCCAATAAAATTCTGGAAGTGCTTTTCTGAAAGTGTAATACAAAGAAAGTGGTTCTGATTTATATTGGACTTCGTCAAAAACATCCCATTCTCTTTTAGCCTGATTAAATGTCAGTCTGAAACAACTTATTTCATGGAAATAATTTTACAGTAACTATCATAAATAGCGATTATGAGTATTTTTTATTAAATTCTTTACTTTTTACAAGTTTGACATTCTTCAGCCTGTCCCTAACGAAGCTTAATTAAGTGATGATGGCCCTTTTCATCACTGGCTGAGCTGCAGGACATCCTGAGCAGGATGCACCCTGCTGCCCTGGAGCTGATGTAACTCCTTGTGGCTCCTCAGGAGCAGCCCCAGCACAGGGCTCTCTCTGCTGGGAACTGGTTCTCAGCGAGAATAAGAGAGGCGTTGCTCTGGAGAGAGAGCCATCACCCTGCCTGGCTCTGCCCAAGAGTGGCATACCCTGGTTGATTGCTCTAATTACTGGTGGTTTGTGTGAGAGCTGGTGTGCCCGCCATGGACCCCTCTGTCGAGTGTGAATGAGGCAGGGAGCAGTCAGCCTTGGTTTGTGGTTTCTTTGGGCCAGCCTTGGGGCCTGAGGAAGTACCCAAACCAGCGGTAGGGGATTTTTTTCTCCCTGTGGGTCCAAGCCTAAGCATTTAAAGAGCTCATAGGAAACTGATACACTGAATATTATGTGTAATGTAAAAATGTTCCATCTGCCCTAGGTTTGGCATGGCTGACTTTTTATATTGGTCAGTGCAAGAAGATAAGTAAAGGTGTTACTTGAGTGTGTGTGATGATGTGTTGATGGTTGTAGATAAAGTGCATGTGTGGGTAAACACATCTGTGGTTATTAACCACTTTGCTTTGCAGGAATTTTTAATTTTTTTTTTTAAGTCCCCAAGGACCTTGACCATTTCTCTGTGAAGGCTGCACTGTGAAACGAGTTTGAGCAAAACAGAAGTTAATGCATTGTGTGTCCCAGCATCTCCGTTCTCGTGACATTTTGTTCTTAACCATAATACTTTTTTTTCCCCCCACTGAGGACAGTTGTTAAAAAGCGTTCAGTTTTTGGGTAAAAGGCTCTTGATAAACCTCCCAAGTTTCTAGTCTATGTGGTAGAACATCTTTTATCCTGGTATCTGACATATAGAAAGGAGATGGAAGAACAAACTCAGATTTGTTGATTGTGGATTCCATTAAACCACATGAATAGTAAGGAGAAAGGCTGCTGGTACCTGGATTTATTTTGGCAGAGTTAGAGAGAAAGGAGAGATCACGTGGTGTAACCAGAAAGATCTTTCTGTAGCCTCAGAGTTGAAGTTGATAATGTGCAGCGTGCCATCTTAGAGTGAGTGAATAGATTGTGTATTATTACAACTAAATGATTCAAGATTTTAATGTAAAATTTCTGAATTATTCATACCACTTGTTTGCCCTGCACTGTAGACAATATTAATAGCCTGAAATGAGCAAACATGGAAGAATGTGTGGCAGCCATCCATTGGTCCAGAAAATCTGCTAATCACTGCCAGCCCTCTCAATTTCTCCCACAATATCAGATACCTTAATTATCTAATTTTTAACCTAAAACGTTGTCTGTGGACTGTTTTCAGACCACTTACTGTGGCCCTGTTGACCACTGATTAACAGCTCGGAAACCATTAAACGCTCTTGGAATGGGTTGTGGTCTTCTCATTGCCTGCCAGCCCCATGAACTAAGCCAGTGGGAAAATACCAGGGGCTTTCCAGCACCTGACTGGTTCAGAGAGAAAGAAATCAGAGTCTCATAGTTTGTTTCAGTGGGTATTACTTAGTGTCCTCATCTGTTTTTCCCCCGTTCTCATGTTTGCCTCGCTGGTAGCCAGGAGACCTGTCCTTAATCATACAGGCAAGGGGTGCCTTAAGGGAAGGGGAGTCCCCAGCTGGGAAGTGACTGAGCTTAATGAACAGATGGATTGATGCAGAGTGCATGCTCTGAAAACTCCCTAGGCAGCCTCCCCTTCCAAAACAGGCTCCGGTGCAGACAGGGTCGATGTTAACAGTTCTCTCTAGGCTCTGTTTCTTCAAGGAGCTCTGCTGTTTGTGCTACAGTGCATTTTTTTTTTCCTGCTGTATTTCCCAGAGGACAATGTCCAGTTGGTTTAAGCGTTGACTGTTCTCCTCACAGGAATTCCACCAGACAACATCAGCAACACACAGTAATATCATTAGTGTGTTGAACAGTGGCGTAACTTGTTTAATGACAATTAGTGCCTTCGGCACCCTTGTCGTTATCTGTGTATTTTCATTGGAACAGTGTCTTTCTCGTGGAACTTTTAGTCAAAAAATCTTTTCATACTAGATTTGGGGCTCCGATTTGGGGTGTATCTTGTGTCTTCAGGACACCTAACCCTGAGTGCAACATTTGTAACTACAACAAAATGGTTAAACTTCAGGTTTTAAACCTTTTCTTGCAACTGATTCAAGGCACCCTGTGGTAAAGAAAACAGAATTTGACTGCATGGTTACTTCAGTTTTTCTTATCTATGCTATTAAAAGGGAAAAAAATCCACCTTTTTAAGGAAAAAAAAAGTTAACCCACAAAGTTCCTTTTTGTCTTTATGTGTAATCTACAAATTAAAAAGTTTGAGGGCATATAAGCTTAGCTGTTTTCTGAACAAGATACTTCAGTCTGTGCAAAAATGAATCAAAAGATCTATTGTGAGAAAAAATTCTTTGACTCAAAGGTGCATGAGGAAGAGCTTGTGTTAAATGAAATCAGAAACCATATTGTTCAATATGCTTTTTTAAGAATAAATTGTTTTTTAAAACAACAAACTTATGAAATATTATTTTTTAGCACTTATAAAATAACAATGCGGTAATTTCTTGCTTGAACAGCCTTCAGTGGCCTATGTACATACCACCCCGGGCTTGCCTTCAGGCTGGGAGGAAAGAAAGGATGCCAAGGGCCGGACTTACTATGTCAATCACAACAACCGAACCACAACATGGACACGGCCCATTATGCAGGTAGGAACATCTATTATAATGCCTCATTTAGACAGCAAACACTTCGCATCTATTGGATATAATTTCAGTTGAAGCAGTTCTTCCAAACTCTGAAATTAAAAAAAAAAAATCCTAAGTGTTGTCCTGATAACTCAGGATAATCATAAAAAATGTCAATGATTGGGATTTTTTGTTACCTTTAACTTGTTACCTTTTAACTGTGTTAAGGTGGAGATGGAACTGATTGCTAGAGGGGAAGGAATTTAGAGTGGGGTACATATGAACTCATAAAAAGAGGACAAATGCATTCTTAGGATTGATCAGTTGATCAGTTAATAGTACCATTCATTATTTGCCGTTCCAATGGACTTAAACATTTGATCGTTGAGAAAGTATATTTGGTATTTCCTAATAGTAGTAAATAATTATGTCGTTTTTTAAGTGTGCTAAGTCTGGATGAGCTGTGTTTCTGCCAGCTTGCTCACTTGGTTTTGCCTCTGACCTAGCTTGCGGAAGACGGGATGATCGGGTCGGCAGCGAACAGCAGCAACCATCTGAGCGAGCCCCAGATCAGACGGCCCCGAAGCCTCAGTTCTCCCACCGTCACTTTGTCTGCTCCACTAGAGGTGAGAAACTGGTCCCAAGACAGATTGCTCATGTCTGACTTCTCTTTCTTTGGTGTCCTTACAACTTTTAATTTCCTTTTTAGTTATGCAACAAAGCCATTTTCTCCTATTGTTGATTTTGGCCTAATACAGTGATGTTTTCTTTAGCAGTTTTCTGCCTGGATCTTTATATTGTACAATCGTATTGCTTAACTTTTATGGTGATTGAATGATGTATTTTATATACGATTATTTGGTTTGGTCAGCTAAAACTTAACCTGTTGATGTCTGAAACATATGTCGTTGTTTCCTTTCAAGTGCTGTGAGTGTACAGGAATATTTTTTTAAGTTGAAACATTTATTTTGATGCTGATAAATGAAAACAATACACACAATTGTGTTTGGAAAATCTTTGGCCATTATCATTGCAGAGGGAAGTGATAGAACACTGTCCTTCACAGCAAAAAGCTCAGTATAAGGAGCAGACTTCAGTTAAGTTCTAGGAAATCAGTGCCAGCACTTAATTCTAGTATTAATTAGAATCTGGAATGAAAAACTGTTTGGTTTGACAGCAAGTTTTATTCATTTTACATTATTGGGTGTTATTTGATAAATCCTAGCATCTCTCATTTCCCTCAGGGTATGAAGGACTCCCCGGTGCGCAGGGCGGTAAAGGACACCCTTTCCAACCCCCAGTCCCCGCAGCCCTCCCCGTACAACTCTCCCAAACCCCAGCACAAAGTTGCACAGAGCTTCCTTCCTCCGGGCTGGGAGATGCGAATCGCACCCAACGGCAGGCCCTTCTTCATCGATCACAATACGAAAACTACCACGTGGGTAAGAGAAGTTCTAGAGAATGAGTTTTAAATCAGATGCCATCTTTTAAATGGCATCTCTTTATGTCTTTGTTTTTCTGTCTGTATACCGCCCGTGTCATTGTGGCATTTGTCTTGTCTTTAAGAGGGGATGTGTCAGCCTGACTTTTCATAAAGCAGATGCGGGGATCTCTCTGAACCCTCCCTGCAGTCGTGTACTGGAGCAATAGACCCAAGTAACTACTTTCCTGAAATGACTGCAGTGCTGCCATTGCTGCTCTCAGAAAGGAAGCTCATTTGTTGATATCCTCTTAGGTTTTGGTGCATCTACACCTCCTATACCATGCAATAGTGGTTTGCATTTTGTATTTGACCTTTTTATACTTGACAAATGATTGCATACAAGTGCTGTTCTCCGGATTCGGGGTTTAGAGGCACACAGTGCGATGGAGACTCGGATCATTTAGTGTGAGACTGTCCAGAATTGTATTGTACTTGGCTGTGACTAGGGCTGCTTTTTTATTAATATAATGTATTATATTTTTGTATTTCTGTTACAGGAGGATCCACGACTGAAATTTCCAGTGCATTTGAGATCAAAAGCATCTTTGAACCCTAATGATTTGGGCCCTCTTCCTGTAAGTGATAATGTCTCTGTATTTTAATATATACCTGTTCTCTTATGTTGTCTGATCTATTGTTGCAGTCACATAGTGTATGTGGACACAAACGTTGCTGTCATCGCTCTTCTGAAGATATAAAAGCTATGTTTATATATAGCACCAAAAATCTTTATTGTGATCTGTCAATCAGTCAGGCTCTTTGAAGCCAGCCCATAGTACTTCTGAAATGATTACATGTTTCTTTGCTTATCTGAAGCTTTTGAGCTTTGAAGAAACTTACCTTCGTTTTATCTCTGATTGTGTGCTGTGAGATAATTAGCTGTTGCTGGGGCAGATTGTTCAAAGGGAGCTCTAGTACTGTACCAGCATATACTGCCATTCAGAAATTGAAATACATTTAGTTTTTTTTCAATGAAACTTCCATATTCTGCAGAGAAAATTGTCATTTTATCATCAGAAGTTTTGTGACACTTGTAACCGAAGTATAATACTGATGATACAGCCACGTCAAATAAAGAGCTTTGCTTTGCTTTTAAAAAACCGCAAACCGCATCCGTAAAAGCAGAGATGAGGCTAGGAAAGCCGACACTTTTCCCAAGATGCTGATTTTTACAGCATAGTGTTGATTTAGCTCATTGTCTCATAAATATATATGAGACATACATATATACTAAGCGTACCTTTGAGAAATTGCCATTGACATTTTATTTGGGACACTGGAAACCTTAGTGTCAAGGAGCCACTAATTGTCACCAGCACTCTCAGTGTTTTATGGAGAGGCTGTCTGCAAAGGGCTGTGCCAGCAGAGGTTACTCTCCCACCCTACAGAACATGGCAGTTGACAATATTTGAGTTTTAAACAGTTGGAATAACAAGTCTTTAATCCTACTCATTTTCACTGAGCTGGGTCACAGTCTTTCAGATACACTGAGCATGCGTTAATCTTCAAGGACACGTTCCTTAGACAGGAGGGACCGCACGGGAGTAACTGGAGGGACCAATTTACAATTTACTGTGTTAATTGCAAGAGGTAAAACATGTGGTGAAATCAGGGTGGCCTGAGTATCACTGGAAATATGTAATTAATAACAGATTTGCTCTGAGTTAATCCATTTTTGAGTGAGGTAAGAATGACTACAGAATTTAACAAGAGTTTCCCAAAAAAGATTGAAATTAAATCATTTTTCACCAGTATTTTATAGAAGTCTGAAGCTGGTGAGGAGCATACAGGTAGACAAGTGCTAGACTGGGCAGTATCACATGTTCTAACAGTGTGCCAGTTACTGTCCTTTCTGTACGCAAGTGATTGGGAAGATGAGAAAAGGGCATGGATAAAAAGGGAGGAATTGAGAAGTAGGTTAAACGTTCTCGTCCAGCTGCAGTGAGATCCTGGCTTACATCTGTATGGTAAAGAACCCACACACATTTCAGAAGTGGAAGCAGAAACTATCAAACCCAACCAGTGATGGACAATCTATTCTTTGTGATCGTTTTCTCACAGCAGGAAGTGGATATAAACCCTGATGCAAGAAGTTTCCACTTCCAAACTTTAAATAAATATTCACTTATTGGATACAGTTACCTGCACAAATAGCCAGTTCTTTGAATCTTCCTAGATTTTTGGCCTTGACAATGCACCTATGATCATGTTGTGTTTTGTACCTCACAAGCATCTATCAGACAATTAAAGTAGGTGTGGTTTATGTTTTGTTTCATGCTGTGGGAGAATGGTAGTATTTCACTTATTTTCTCTCCTTTTTTTTTATTTCCCGATTCCAGCCTGGTTGGGAGGAGAGAATACATTTGGATGGAAGGACGTTTTATATAGACCATAGTAAGTAACCGCTCAGGTACTACAGCAAATAGACAAAGGGAGGTAATAAATATTGAAGTGAAAGCTTTATAATTTTACTCTTCATTTAGGAAGCCAGGTGTTGATATGTGGAGACATTGATACCAGAGACTTAGTGCCCTCATACGGTACTGTATATTCACTGAAAGCTTGCTTTTAATTGGCTCATCAAGCTTTGTCCCTCTCTGACTTGTGAAGCATTAACATTTCTTCTTTGTGGTTTCTTTTGTTCTTGTTGATATTTTGGATTCGTCGTCGTTGTTGTTGATGATCCCATGGCTTATTTGCACTTAATAAATTAAAATATACACTAGGAATAGAAAATAAGATGAGAAGAGATCATATAGCCACAACTCCACATAGAGGCAGTGGAGAAATTAGCACTGATGAGTCTCTTTCCTCTCTGTTAAGAAGGTCTTGTGGCAGTGCGGATTCTGATCTTATTTCCTATTTGTGGCATGTTAAACTGCACCCAGCCCATTAATATTATTCAGTTCTGTTAGTGAAGTTCTAGTGTAAGTGATGTCTCATTGTAGACTTGTCTTATTACGGCATCTCAGAACTACCGTGTGAGTTTCTGTTGTTGTTTGAAAATAAAGCAGCCCGGAAAGGGTGGGTTGTTTCCTCTTCTTTTTTTTTTTTTTTTTTGTTTAAGACTTCAGCTGGACTTTTTAATGAGGTATTTCTACAGGTGGCATAATCTTCACTGAAATAGATAAGTCACAAAACCACTAGAAAAGGGTATATATGCTATGCAAAACTTAAAGAATTAAACTATTAAACTATTATACATATTGGTAGTATTACATTTTTCCTTCAGAATCAGTAACGTTGACTCCGATGCTTATCCCTAGTTGCATATATGGCATTACTAAATGATTATTAAAAGACTCTCTCTAAACTAATACGAATTTTTAAATTGTATAAATAGTGTTAAATAAAATTTAGAAATAATGTAGTCATCAAGCACAAGATTAACCTTGGAAGCACGGTGACGTTTGACCACTATAGGTTTGTGGCAGAGCCTGCAGACTCTGGCTTGTTCCGTGGCAAACTGGGGAGCGTACGCTGAAATCGGTCATGGGTGCCCACCCTGAACACGCAGGTCCCAGTGCCCCTTACCATGATTAACTGCCATCGGGTCAGTCCCCCTCTGCTGAGGAGATGACTTAAAATGCAACAAACGTAGTCAGTTTTGTGACTAGAATTCCGTATAAATGTTGAAAGTATTAACAGATTCAGCTGCTATTAATGTCCTTGTTCCCCAGATACATTTTGTATTTCTTCTGCATAATTATCCAATATTGTTGTCCTATTTTTGAAATGTTTTTCTCATCCCTGAGAGAAACTGTAAAAAAGTAATGCAGCCAACACAGAAACCTCCTCTTGCGGAGCAATGCAAACTGTTATTTAGCCTGCCATATAAACTGGTAAAGCAAAGTGCTGTTAAGATAACTTAGGTATTACTTGTAGCATAGTAGCCTGAAAATACAATATTTTTAGCTTTTAATTGTAAACAGTTCTAATTTCTGCAGTGGTCAATCTTTTAACAAAAAAATGCAGTCTCTAGTTCTCCGTGAGTGCTCTTTAGCTAGCTAAGGCAACAGTATTTACCATCCGTGAGTGAAACAGTGTTCTCCATCGTAGCATGCAAATAGGCCTGCATTTCCTAGGAGCATTGCAGGAAACTATGGTCTGTGTGTTGGGAGGCGTCACAAAGGAACACACAGAAGTTTTCCAGCCATAAATGTAAGAGTTATCAGTGGTTCACTGACAGAGGGATGGATCTATCAAATGGGTTCCCCTCAAAGTCTGTCTTGCACCCAGCATTTTTCAAGGTATTAATTAATGATTTGAACAATGAATGAGGGGGAATGTACTCGTTAGTTCAGCAAAAAGCAACGGTATAGGGGAGGTGAGGGGTGCTCAGCGGAACAGGGTGAGAAATCCGAATGAGTCTGGCAAATTGCCTCTGTAGTGTGAAGTAAGATGCTGTTTAGTAAGAATTCCAAAGTATTACTCAGAATAGGAATAATTAGCAGAATCTTGGTTGAAAAGGGCATGAAAAATATATCAGCAATTGAACAGGAGTTAACTCACCCTGTGATGTGTCAACAGGAGTGTCTTAAATAAGACCTGAAGTAATCCTTCTAGTCTCCTGAGCCCTGCTGACGTCTCAGCTGTAATAATGCTGTGTCTGGCATTGGGGCCCGAACTTCAGGAAAATAGTGGACCGCTTGGAAAGGGACCAGAAGAAAAGAGGGAACCCTCAAAGGCATAGAGTCCAATTTAAGAGGAAAGACAGAGTATTACATTTGTGTGAAGACTTGAGAGAGATGGTAGATTTTTGAAAATGTCCTGCAAAAGGAATGAATTTGTTACCTGAATGAATTTGTTACCCACGTCCACTCTGGATAAGCCAGAGAATCTTGACCTACAACTCCAAGTGGGGTGGTTCAAGTTGGACCCTTCTAATGGCTGGGGCATTTAAGCCCTGAAATAGCGTTTATAATATGAAGTCCCTCTCACTGTAATACTATGAAAAAAATTTATACAGAGATTTGTCAGTAACATCGTACACTCTTAAGTGTGTAGGGCAATAAGAAAGAATTGACGAACTTGCGATCATTTCCAGTTCTATCTTTGATTCCGTAGATTACCACCGTGACTTATGGCTGCCCATTTCAAGTAGGTGTAAGAAATGGATTGGTATAAAACCAGTAAACTTTGTAGAAGGAAATTGGACTGAAGAGATTGAAGCAGGATGGAGAAGGCCAGATCAGGCATCGTGCCTTTGTGGCAGGCTCTGGTCTGTGGAGCTTCTCTGGTTTTGGGAGCTGTCGGTCTAACAGCCTTCCTCCAGAGTTTCCATAAGCACTAAGTAGACTTAATGCATCAAGGGAAATAAAATAGTACTTTAATATTAAATTAACCAATAGATCAAATTTCTTGAAATGTGCTTGTGATCTTTTTAAATTTTCTTCAGTTAACATTTAGTGAATGTCACCTTTCAAATCCCAGTCCATTTTCAAACAAGCTTGGGATGCTCAGAACCTAGGGGTCTTTTCCAGCTGTAGAAACATGGAAAATACTTGTGTTTTAATATCAGTGGATTTGGGTCTTTGCTTTTACCTATAGTAGCCATAAAAACAATTTTCTTGAAACTTAAATGTGTTTATTCCCAAACTTAGCAGTTACAAAACTTAAAATCTGGACTAGTATCTTAATACACAGTTCACAAATCAACAGAGAGATGTATTACTATTACCCTTTTGGTGCAGGAAATGGATGACTTCAGCCTTGCTGTTGCAGGTGGCATCTAGTTTGGTTTTTGGAGCATTGTCTTATTGTTGCAACATCATCATTTTGTTGTGATTCTGTTGTGTTCAGAATCTTGTGAGGAGCAGTTGTCTGGAGGCAGGGAGTTTCACCATGGTCCTCTCTAACCTTCCATATCACCCTCCCGTAGATGGAAAGAACTGGATCCTTGTCATGTTACTGCCAAAATTTCTTGTGGTCAAAACAGAATGAGCTCTTAAATCGTAATCGTATAATTTTGCCTCCCTTTTAATGGTCCTATAACCTTTTCATTAAATCAGTGTCTAAGACATTGTTTTAAAGGGATGTTATTCCCTCCAAATTTAAATACAGACTGTCTTCTAGAAGTGTGACGTTTTGGCTACCTTTATGCAAATTTTCAAAAGTAAACTTAGTCCATTATTCGACAAAGTTTTTGGGTTCCTTTCCCTTTCAGGCATGAAGTCTGTGTATTTCTAATATGAGTTGAATCCAAGACCATGTTCAAACAGAACATGTTTACTGCTACAGACATTGAAATAAAAGCAGTGTAAATACACTGGATTCTGTTGTAGTTTTGCATTTTTGAATGAGTGTTTTCAACTAAACAGTGTGATGGGGTTTTGGTGTAGATGGGTGAATGCAGCCTTTTCTAACCCTGAAATACTAAGTTGTGGGAATGGTAGGGAAAACAGATGTAGGGAGGAAAAACCAACATAAATTCACAGTGTGGTAACAGAGAAGTAATGATATAATTTCTTTTGTTATTTACAGATAATAAAATTACCCAGTGGGAAGACCCCAGACTGCAGAACCCGGCCATTACTGGTCCAGTAAGTACTGCTATGGTTCTTCCCATTGAATGCTGTGACTCGGTACGTTTGGTACAGACAGGAGGCCTTACCCAGCAGCAGGTCCTGCCTCACCAGGCAGAGTTCGATCTGATCTGCAGAAGAAGCGACAGGAGGCAGGACCTCTGCCTGAGGGACATGGGAGGCTCTGGGCCAGCTTTAGCCAGTCTGTGAGGGCAGGGGGAACTGCCACCATGCCGCAGCCTGCCAAGGTGCCCCAAAACTGCTGCCTTGTCCCCAGCATCCAAATGCTTGTACTGCACCGTGGGCACTGTTTTGTTGCGCACAGGCTGGGGTGCGCTACGGACTCCTCACACGTGCTGCCGGTGGCCCAGAGCAGCACTGGGCTTGTTAGCCAGCTCTGGCACAGTTGGAACCCCAGCTCTGTGCATGCTGTGCCCAGGTCAGGCAGTAGGTTTGGATTTGATGGCTTTGGAAGCTTACGCTTCCTATTTATGCCATTTTATGGTATTGTGAGTGATCAGACTTCCCAACCCAAAGATGTTTCCAGCCCCTAGAATACCTTTGCATTTTGGGTAAATCCTCAGGATTTTTAAGGGTCTCAGGACACAGCAGATTAACTACCACATGGTATAATTCCAGTTCCTCTTGTTTATTATAAGATTAATAATTATCACTTGTTTGAACATAATTGCTTTTGGAGTGATTTACCCATTTATCATGGCTTAATGCTTGAGTTACTAATATACAGAATGTTATACCAATTCTTAATGTTTTTTCCCAGAAAAGGGAAGCAGAAACGAGAAAGACTTATCTGGGTAATTTTCTTTCAAGATAATAAGAGACAATCATGATCCCATTAAGTAAATAACAGTTATTTGTGTGTTTGGGGTTTCTTTAAAGAGAAAGCAAACCCATTTTACAGCCATGTAAGCATTAAGGATTCGTCTTAATGCATTTAATAGTATTTCTGATGTTGTGACAAAAACAACTACTTGAATTGCATTTCACATTGCATTTAAACAATGGAAACACGTTGAAAGATTATTAAATGACTCGAGTAAAGTCATATTATCATCAGAGTAAAATGATTTAGTTTGACTTTGGTTTTAATTTTCATGTCTCATTGTCCACACGAGAAAACTCCTATAGCTCCTGCTCTCCCCTACATGCAGTCAGGAATCGACTTCAGGACCAGCCCGTACCTACCCTCCCCCAGATTCCCAGTCATCACCCAGAAACTGTACTTGAACCAGAGCTTTGGAATTAAGGATTTGGCCCTCAGAGAACAGAGAGTGTAACTTCTGCAGTCCTGTGGAATTCAAAATCATTCTTTTGCTCCCCCCAAAAAATCACACTTAGCTTGTTTAGCTCATTGTTCTACTAGGTCTGCCCTTTCATCTTGCAGTGGAGCAAAGGAAGGTAGGGATGGAGTTGGAAAATACTGTGATCAATGCCAGCAAGCCTTTTTGTTTTTCCCCAAGGCTTTTTCCAAACTCTGATTAAATTGTTGTATAAAAACCAGAGAATTAAGGATTCTTAATTCTCAGAAAATTAATTGTCGGGGACCCAAAGAGAATTAAGGAATCTATAGCAGTTCTTTGTTAGAGCACAGTGTTAAAACAGAAATGTCTTTCTGAACTGAAGCAAGTCCTTTTGTTGAACGTTGATTTGTACATGCCTGGAATCATCCTGCCATGGCTTTCGGATACCTGGAAACCCAGGGAGGTACTTCAGAGACCCGTGGCATTTGTTACGAGCTGTTTACATCTGCCAGAAACCAATTTCCAGCTCTGCTGATTCATGTACTTCTACATTAAAAAATTTTAATTGTTTTTAACTATTTTAAAAATTGTGTTCCTCTTTCCTGTTTCTAAAAGAAGAAAAAAAATAAAAATGAGCGTAAGTAATTGATAAACAGAAGAACTGGGTTGAAAGTTTTCATACCTTTTAACTGAAATTACACCCTGAGAAATGGGAGCTGTACTTCATGCATGGGGGGTTTCATTAGATGGGCTCTGGCACACATGTATAGAGAGCATGTCTTTGAACTTCTTTTTTGTTTCAATAGTGCTGGAATAATGTCTATTTGTGATTTTCTCTCTGACAGGCAGTTCCATACTCCAGGGAGTTCAAACAGAAATATGACTATTTTCGGAAGAAGTTAAAGAAACCAGTGAGTAGAAAAGCGCTACTGTGTGTTGGAGTCAATTAACGCTCTGTCTGGGGAGAAACAACAGGCACTCCCAAGTGGGGGTCTGGCAGGAGCTTTTGGTGGTCTCCTTCTGTGAGAAACAGTGTTTTCAGTAACACCTTTAGCGTAGGAGAGCACCAGTGTTAGCTGGCACATGGTGCTGCCTCGCAGGTACCAGTAGACAGCCTTGGCAGCGCCAGCTGGAGTTTGAGGAGGGACTTGCCAGGGTCTTTACCCGTTTATTGGTAGCTCCTCGAATTCTCCTGAGAGTTTGACCAACGACTGTGCACAATAAGCACTTGAGTAGTCAGAAAAAGCCAAACCTTCTGAAACAGTTGTTTCAAGTCAGTTTTATCAGGAAATCTATATTTGTCTGCGCTGGTCATGTTTAGCTGTTCTTCCAGTCATCTTTCTAGAAATGCTTCCCTCAGGTCTCTTTTCTGCTTTTACCCCCCTGGGCTCAATCCCACTGGCTGTTGGCTCCCTCCTGTTTAGACAGAACTCCTAAAGCGTTCTGGCAGCCCCATGCTCTTTTGTTTGCACCTTTGCAGTTCAGCTGTGTTGTGTCTCTGGTCCTGTACGTGTTCTTGTTGTGAAACTGCTCTGGCCTTTACAGGTATGAGAGAAAAGCGGTTGCACTGAATTACCGTTTTGAGCTAAAATGCCCTTGAAACAGAGCATAGTAATATCACTCATTTTCTCACTTTGTTTGTTTGTTACTTTTCTTGTTTTCATTGTTGCGTCAAATATCATAGAAATCTGAACCGCTGTACTGGCATTTACCCAGTTCACCATATGCCATTGGACTGTAGGCTTAGAGAGCACTGGAAACCAAAAATAAGGGAAACTGGCCGTATCAGCTGTCTGATCTGTCATTTGTTGTTGCCGCTGGTCAGTAATTTGCCCAAAGACCTATTTATTGAGACTAACAAGTGTAATACAATCTCCTTTCACGTAGGCTGACATACCGAACAGGTTTGAGATGAAGCTACACAGAAATAATATTTTTGAGGAATCCTACAGAAGAATCATGTCTGTGAAGAGACCCGATGTACTGAAAGCCAGGCTCTGGATTGAATTTGAGTCAGAAAAAGGACTTGACTATGGAGGTGTGGCCAGAGAATGGTTTTTTCTCTTGTCCAAGGAGATGTTTAACCCTTACTATGGTCTCTTTGAATATTCAGCAACGTAAGTGTCTGTTAAAATATTTGCATTCATAAGGGATATATGTTAGATTTTGTGTAAGAGGCAGAGTTACACAGGGAAGGAGTTAGAGCATCTTTCGTGGTGTATTTGAATGGACTCTTAGAGCCAGATCCCTCTATTCTCTACTATCATTTCGTACTTGCTTTTCACTTTTACTTTTCAACTTTTAAATTGTTGAAATCTCACCAAAAAAAGTCATTATTAAGACAGTATTCTGTGTTGCCTTGCTTGCAGCAAAACTGCAATTTTGGAGGTTACTAACAGTGAAAGGAGCGATGTCAGATGCTCTCTTTATGCCCTCCCTTACACTGTAGAATGCCCCCTGCCAGAATTGCAGTGCTCCTTTACAGTGAGCTCCTGAAACAGCTCCTCGGTGACGGTTCAGTAGTGACACAGCAGTGGTCTTACCAAAGTTAAAGTCTGGGTTTGTCCAACTTTAAAACCTTTGAGCAATCCGTTAGTGTAACTGGGAGAGCGAGTCACTGCCTTAAGGCCCGCTTGGGTTAACGTGCTGTGTGTAATTCCACATTGTGAGGAGGGGGTTCTGAGTCACAGGCAGGAGTTTTGGTGGTTTTCTGTCAGGATCGAGCTCAGTCCTTTCTCTGATAAGTGCTGACTGGGTTGTAAAGCAGCTGAACAAGGACTACATGATGAGTTTTCTCCTATTTGTGTCAGAAAAGACACGTTCTGCTGTAGAAGGGCAACACAAACAGCATGAGGGAGCGCAGAATGGCTGTGTGTTAACAAAGTGCACAGGGTATGCATTTGGTTTGAAATATTTCTGCTTACAGGATATAGGTCACTGCAGATACTCTAAATACAATGTTATGTCATTTTAGCTTCAGAAATCTTACTAGTTATTTCAAGAGATAAGAAAAAAAATGTACTTAAAAACCCTTGCTTAAAAAAGCAAGATAGCTTCACAGATTGAGAACATATTGCAAATTAAAATACTGCTTTTACACTAATGTCTTATTGTGACACACAATTTCACTCGAGTCTTAATGCTTTTTTACCCAGCTGAAAGATCTTATTCCTTTGAGGGCTTTTTCCAGTGTCCTGGGGGTTAAGCACATGTCAGAGATGCTCTCTAGTGTGCAGTGTGAGATGCCAGGAAGAAAACGTGCCTTATCCCAGGAGGGTTGGACCGTGGGCCTGTGCTTCATTCTTCTTCAGTTCCTTCAGATATTTCAGGAACTAAAAGCAATTACTGCAAAAGAGAATCGTAACGTTTTAAGCCCTGCAATTTGGCTGGCAAGAGTGAATAATGGAGCCCGGCAGAAGAGATAATTTAGCTGAAATTCTCATTCCACGGAAGCTGGTGGCAAAATATTACAGTTTTCAGTGACATCGGGCTCTTATCCTTTGGGGGGGTGAACACAGCTCTCACACTTGCCACAGGTGGAATCCCACGGGCCCACAAGCAGCAGTTTTATTTACCTTTGTCAAATAATCGCTGTGGTGATGGCCAGTGAGAGGTGGTGAGGTCGGCCCATAGTCTGTCGGGTACTTCTCCCGAGGAACACGTGGATAAATGACATTATTACAGTCTGGCAAAGGTGGCAAAGCTCAAATTATTTATTAACATATCTGAATACCTGGCTATTTAAAGACTTGGTTATTTAGATATTTTTTTTCTTTCCCCAAAAAAGGGACAACTATACACTTCAGATTAATCCTAATTCAGGTCTTTGTAATGAAGATCACCTGTCGTATTTCACATTCATTGGCCGGGTGGCTGGTCTGGCAGTGTATCACGGGAAGCTACTGGATGGTGAGTTATTGCACTGTGTCGCTGTGCTACTCTTACTGCATTTTCATTAAATGAAATAAGTCACTTCAGTAATTCGTACGCTTTAGAGCATAGTGTTTCTGGAGACAAAGTACGAGAGAAAAGTAGTGGAACTGGAACTGTTGGAAATTGCATTTCTGATGTGAATGGGGATTCAAAAATTAGAGCGTTTTAATAAATACATTTGATATAAAGTTTTGCTACTTTCTCCACTTGCGTTAGAACTACAGACTCAGCATTGCCAAATAGTCACTGTCACTAAAGGAAAATCACTACATTTATGTCAGCAATTGCCATGCAAACCTGCAGCCAAAGCAGGCGTGGGGATGCCAGTTGCAGCATATTTTGACCTGTAAATTATTACTGAGTGATTTAATGAGAAAATATGATTTCTGCTGAACTTTGGAATCCCACAAGAAGCAAGCAAACCTTATAAAGTGACTATTTTAGTGAGCAGCAATGAGGCACATGAGGAGAGGAAGCTTTATCCTGTTTTTCTAACATCTCCTCTGAGAGAATGGCAATTGTAAATGATTAGAGTGCCTTGAGCTCAATTCCCCATCTCCCGGCCATTAATGTTGTAATGTTTTGGTAATATGGCAATTAACAACATAATTCTTGTAATTGAAAAATGGGACTTTCCGTGCCTAAATCAGAAATGAGCCTCCTGCGTGAAGCCGGGCAGTTACAGGACTGTTCTTTCAGGAGCTCTCTTTCTTGCTGGCACAGGAGGAGAATATCCCACTGAGTTCTCCTCGAGGCACCACATCTTTATCCAAGATGGAAATACAGAGCAGCGCAGGTAACACTCTGCCCTCTCTTCCAGGCTTCTTCATCAGACCTTTTTACAAGATGATGCTGGGGAAACCAATAACTCTGAAAGACATGGAGTCTGTGGTAAGATAACGCTTCAGCCCTTTCAGCGTTAGCAATTAGTGCCTTTTTCCTCTGGGGAAATCTGTAAGAGCCGACAGTTCCAGGAAACTGTGTGGTGGGAAGCACCAGGTCCTGGTTGCAACTTTAGAAAGAAATGTATGTAGTTTTGAAATGAAAGAAATTTTCCCTGCCAGGAGAGCTGTTTGAGCAGTGGTGCAGGAGCTGCAGTGAGAGGGACAGGAGCCATGAGTAGCCCAGTAGGAAACGCTCCATAACCCACGGGTTTTGGAGTTTTACAGACTTTGACATAAATGCTGGTTGAGCTGCTGAAGCTCCAGCTTCCCCTGGCTCACAGTCACCGCGTTTGGGCAGGTTGTTCTCTTGAAGAACACAGGAGCAAATAATGGTTTAGCTTTATTTTTAAATTTTTTTTTTTTGGCTCTCTTGCTTGGAAATGATAGCTACACATAAGCTTCTGTCTTTTCCCCCCCCTTGAGTCAATATTTAATTATGAATCTAATACATGATGAATATACACCCCTTTTAGGAAATCAGAGGGATCTTTCACTCAGTAAACCTCAAGGCTTCTCATAACAGCACTGCAGTCAGTTACTGTATAATACACTGTCGATGTAATGAAGTGGTATCCACATTGTGTTGGAAAGAATGTACAGTTTTATCAAGAAGAGATTTTCTAACCAGTTATTTCACACCGCTATATACATATTTACCAAATAGATCTGTAGAGACAACTTACTGTGTTGTAAAACAATAAAGTTACGTGACTCTAAAAATACAGCATCTAAGAAAATACATGTGAATAAAGTGATCCATCTTACCCAGCTTTACAGTAACTGCACAGATGAATGAGTTCTGGTCTTTCCAGTCCCTTTCGAGTTCTAGTTTTAGGTGGTTTTATTTGTTGAATTCAAAGTTAAACCATACATTTAGTGTTCACATTTTCAAACCTTGTTTAATTATAATTCCTGTAGGACAGCGAATACTACAACTCTTTGAAGTGGATCCTGGAAAATGACCCTACAGAGCTGGATCTCATGTTCTGCATCGATGAGGAAAACTTTGGACAGGTACGTTAAAGTTATCCCAAAAGTCTGTATTTTCATCTTATTATTGGTTATTGCCAAAAAGTAAATAAATACCGAGCAGTGTCTCAGGGCTGGGAACTTGATGAGGACTGTGGAAGGTCAGTGGTGGGCACAGACAGACTGTGAGGATTTCAAAACCTACGCACACAACGTGCTGTCAAGAGCCTTCTGATCCTCTTCTCAGCGCTTAGTACTTACCTCCTGCAGCAACGTGAGTTTATCAGCTACATGGAGAATTGGGGAGAACGTTAAATCCATAGGTTGAAAAGTTTTTGTAGTACACCGAGTTGTTTGTGGTAATTTTCACTGTCTTCTGTTCTATAACGATTTAACTTCAAATTATTGATAGCCTTTCCCTGCCAGCTTTCACTTCTGCTGTGAAGATTGTTCTCTGACTCTGACTTGGAGATAGTTCCTCCTCCTCTCCTAACTCTTTAGTACCTCAAATAGCTAATTCTGGCATTATCAGCAGCTAATTTGCTTTTTGTTTAATTTACAAGAGATGCGTGTGATTGCAGGGGAGGTTAATCCCTAAGCCACCGCGGCTCAGCGCTGCGGGGGCACGGGGCAGAGGTGTGACAGGGAGTGAAAAGGAGCGGCAGGGTCCGGGGACGTTCAGTGCTCTCAGGGAAACTACAAACCCATGTTAAAAATAGCTCCAGCTCGAGGTTCACGGGTTTGTTTCTTAGTTTATTTTTTTATTAAATCCCTCCTGTGTTGTTTCTGTGTCTCATGGGTGCAGAGTAACTAACGGCGTGTACGATTCCCTTTGTCTGAACACAACATTTTAGCATGTTCTTACAGGGTGTGGGGCTTGGGGGAAGCTCCTGTGATAGAATTGTAGGAGTACAGGACGCAGCCGTTGGCCTCTCCAGAGAAATATATTGGGGGGGTGGCGGGAGGTGGAATGAAGGCATCACAGACGTCTGTCTGATTGTTCGTGGTGTTTCTATTCACCTTCTTACCCCCAGGTAATGAATGGGGTAATGTGGTGGGTGTTTCTGGGTTTTGGAGAGTCACTGTTGTAGGGACCCAGGGGTGGCTGCTGCAGGTGTCCGGGGTCTGTGCTCCCGTTATGCTGTAGCTCCCGTTATGCTGTAGCTCCCGTTATGCTGTAGCTCCTGTTGGAGGGACCCGTAAGGAGTAACCGGCTTCGTGTGCTCATTTAGTGCCCAGTTTATTAGCAGAAGTAACAGTTCTTGTTCTAATTACCGTAATGTGCATTCCACTCCAAGCAAGAAAATCCCTGACTCCCTTCCCTGCTCCCCAGAGGAGGGGCGCTCCCAGAAAGGGGTGCCGGCGGGTGCCCAGGTGTATGGAAACCCCGGGATCTGCACCCAGAACTGCGTCCCCCAAGCTGTGGCTGAGCCGTGCTGCTGCGGTGCCAACGCTGTGTGGCACTAAGGGGGCAAAGCCACGACCTCCTCACTTTCGTGGTACCTGCCCAGCGTTAATTCTGTGAATTCCTGCAGATAAATCACTTTGTTCGAAATAAGTGCATTATTTGGAGTTGGTGTAGTTTCTTGTGAACTGTAGTGAGTTTGGTTTTTTCAGTCTCACGCTCCACAGTGACACCGTCCTTGGCGAATTTATGCTGAAGTATTTCTGTCTGTTTTGCTACTTTACTTTTCTGGCCTTTTTAGGAAACAGTTTCTCTGTGGATTTTAAGAAATAATTTTCTTTCAGGCACTTTGAAAAATGAGAGGCCTTGCTCTGCCCTTATTACAATGGAATATGTGTTTACCCACATGAACCTGCTTTTCAGGACTGAAAGTTTGCTTAGAATTGCTTGCTCATTTGCTAATGAGGATAAACAAGAATTCATTCTTATAAGTGATCGGATAATACTTTGCTCTTTATGCCATCTTTAAATGTGGAGCGTTCTGATGTCTCAGTAGCTGTTACACTGTGCTATTTTTACTACTTGTAAGTTGCTGCTCGAGGAGAATGGATTTTGTGAGAAATGTGTCTTGAAATAATGTTGTGTTGTGTTTTGTTCTGTGCTTTTCTTTGGCAATACAGACATATCAAGTCGACCTGAAGCCCAACGGCTCGGAAATCATGGTCACGAATGAGAACAAACGGGAGTACATCGAGTACGTAAACGCTTCTCCTCCTGACAAAGTCTGAGTTTCAGCCCATGCTGTTCTCCGAGTTACACCGACCAGGGGAGCCTGAGCCAACAGGAAACTGGTTTCTGAGGGGGGGGGCACAAGGAGCACTGGGGAGGCTGGGCTTGCTCTGAGGGAGAGGGTTCCGCACAATAAGGGGAACAATAAGAAATTTCTGCTTTTATGATGATTATTCTTCCCCGTTACTTTGTGTGTAATACATTTGCACTGTCAGCTCTTTCCTTTTTTTCAGGTATATCTTTTTTTTTTTTTTTCAGTTTCCAGAGGCAAAATATTAGACATCATAAACTTATTTTATCTCCATCATCTCATACGGTGCAGAAACCAAAAGCTCCTTGAAAATGCGTAGGCTAGAATCTGGAGCTGGGTTATTTTGCAGCTGGAGAATGCTTTCCTGGCCGGTCCCAGGACCTTTATAGTGTTAGAGTCAATACTTGTGTGCTCTCATTTGGAGACAATTCACGCAACTTATATTTTTCAGATGTTTTTTCCCAGAATTCCGTTATAATAGAGAAATATTCTAGCTGTTAGGCTTAAAAAAACCAAAATGAGCAACAAAAAAAACAAACAAAAAACCCCCACCAAACTTCAGGTGTCGTCACAAATGTCATTTTATTTTTGCCTCTGTCTTAACACCCCAGGGATGGACTCTCGTGCACACGTAGCGCTGACAGGGTATCACGTGTGTAATGAACAGTCAGTGTGTGATGGCAGATCTGCTGCTTTGTGTGTGTTGGTTTATTGTGTGATGTTTATTGCGGAGAGGCAGGGAAGGAGCTAAACTGAGTCAATAGCTGCTAATTACAAATCACTGTTACTTCTTTAAGCATTACGAGAGGATCACAGGAGGAATGTTCTAGTAACTGCCAAATGAACACTATCCCACACTGCAACTTCTGTTTGAAATGCAGCTCAGGGAACATCGGCCAATATAAGAAGAAAACCAGAGTAAATTGAATTAACTGCTTGGTTTTTCTGAAATCCGCCCCCCCGGAACGGCTGCCCAAAGCGCGGCTCAGAGCCCGGGCACAGATCAGAGACTGAACTATGGGGGTGGCTGAAATCTCTCAAACTCTTCTTTTGCCGTCGTCTAATGAGTGTGTGTCTGTGTCTTTTACAGCCTGGTCATCCAGTGGAGGTTTGTAAACAGAGTCCAGAAACAAATGAACGCCTTTTTGGAGGTGAGGGCCGGGCCTTTGGCTGCTTTTGGGTTTTTGCCTCAAATAATTTTTTTTTCATGCAGACTTTTTGTACCCCAGTGTCTGTGCCAAGGCAGAGGGAAGCTTTGTGTAACTGCATCTCTGCAATGCTTCTAGTCCATGATTTTACAGTTTCACCTTGTATAAGTATGTACGTAAGACTCTGTAATCTTGCCCTTAGGGGAAGAAGGTCATTTTCATTCAAGCTTAAATTATTTGAGCTTGAAATAATTTAGTGATTAATTTTTTTAATTAGGGACTCTTATTTCAGCTACTGTGTATTTCCTTTTCAAAACCCTTCTTTGTGCTCTGTCATTTACTTGGGTTCCCCAAAGCCAAAGATCCTGTGAGACAAAACCTCAATTTTAGATAGTACGAGAATTTTAACTTTGCTTTTCTTCCTTTTCAGGGCTTCACGGAGCTTCTTCCCATTGATCTGATTAAAATTTTTGATGAAAATGAACTAGAGGTGAGTTTGTTTCATTGACACCCAGAGACACCAGATCACAAAAAGATGCTCTAGGCTCATCATCCACCACTTACTCGTCATGTTTTGCTTATAGTGGGAAATGAGATTTGTCTCCCAAATTAATAAATCACCTAAAAGCACAAAAAAGGGTAATTGTTCAGGGAGGCGGTTGAGTATGTGCCTACAAAAGCCTGTCAGTAGCTGACTGAATTAGTGCCATTGTGCCTACAGCAGCCCCTTTGAGCAAATCACCATGACGCTGCCGGCAGAGCACAGGTACCTCACACCCTACAGGAAAATGAGGTGTTCTTGGGAATTCTCCTGAAGAGAATGGGTCCCTGCTGTAGGTGTGTGTTCCTGTTTGCGCTGCCTGGCCCTGGGAAGGGCGGGAGGGCAGTGGGGGGTGACCTCCTCTGTGTGAGAAGGGCACAGGTAACACAATCCTGTCTCCACTGTCCCTCCCTCTGCAGTTACTGATGTGTGGCCTTGGCGACGTGGATGTCAACGACTGGAGACAACACACCATCTACAAAAACGGCTACTGCCCGAATCACCCCGTTATCCAGTGGTTCTGGAAGGTAAGATCACTGCCTGCACTGGGCTTCTCGGGCTGTTCCTAAAGGCGAGCGTTACCTCTCTATTACAGCCCAATAGAGGTTGTTACTCAGGTTTTGGGTTGTTTTAATAACGCCGTGTACAGCTGTGGCAGTGTAAAGCGAGTGACTGTGTGTGCGTGTGTCTCAGGCCGTGTTACTGATGGATGCGGAGAAGCGGATCCGGTTGCTGCAGTTCGTCACCGGGACGTCACGCGTGCCTATGAACGGATTTGCTGAACTCTACGGTGAGTTCCCTCTCGGCTCCCCGCGGGGGGGGGACACTCCCCGCACCAGCGGAACAGGGACAGGAAATCCAGGGCACAGCTCAAACCCAGGGACAGGCAGCCCCCACCCCCAGGGACAGTTCTGCTGGATGCCGAGAGCTCGGGAGAGGCTGGGGGACACTGAGGGGGATATGTTTGTACACCAGGGGTGTTACATGCACCCTCTCCTGCCTCCCACGGAAAACACTCAGCTGTCAACAGGAGTAACATCAATATCATATGAATAATATTTTGGAGTATTCATGTAACGCTAATGCTCCTGTCACCAGAAGGGGAGGGGAAGACGTGTGTAACCAGCACTTGGATTGTTCAGTGTTGGTGTCTGAGCTCGCTCTGGCGTTACACACTCTCTGCGCAGAGGTAGGCAGATAAACTGAACAGGGTGACTGGGATTGGAAGTAAATAACCCCCTTCCTCCTTGCTTTAATGTAGTGTTAATTCATTGAGAGGTTGTACCAGGTGTTTTGTACCAGTTGAAAAATCCAGCCCAGGATTTATGCAATATTTACTGTTAAAAATAACACCGAGGCAGTCTCTGTGGTGTCCAGCGGTTTCTATTTCATATGTTTTTCCTTTTCAACCAGGTTCAAACGGTCCTCAGCTGTTTACAATAGAGCAATGGGGGAGTCCTGACAAACTGCCCAGAGCTCACACCTGGTAAGTCAGGAAAGATGTTATAATATGGCTGCTTCTTCCAGGAACGGGAAATGGGTGTGTGCTTCTCTCAGACACGCTTCAGCTCTGTGTCCTACAGCATGGATAAAATGGGGTGCTGTGAGAACTCCATCTGTGTGTAGGGGGTGTGTTGGTGTAGAGGTAGCGGGGTGTAAAGGAGTGTGGGCGGGTAGGCGCGTGTGTAGATAGGGGCATGTGTAGGTAGGGGCATTTGCAGATAGGGGCACTTGTAAGTAGGGGTGTGTAACTAGAGGCGTGTGTAGATAGGTGTGCGTAGGTACATGTGTAGGTAGGCGCGTGTAAGTAGAGGGGTGTATGTGTGAGTGTGCAGATAGGGCTGCATGTAGATAGGGGACATAGGTGTGTGTGTAGGTAGGCACATGTAAGTAGAGGTGTATGTAGGTGCGAGTGTAGATGGGGCACATGTAGATAGGGGCACATCGGGGTGTGTGTAGATAGGCGCCTGTGTAGGTAGGTGTGTGTGTAGGTAGGCGCATGTAAGTAGAGGTGTATGTGTGAGTGAGTGTGTAGATAGGGCTGCATGTAGATAGGGGCACGTAGGGGCGAGTGTAGGTTGGTGCACGTATAGATAGGTGCACATAGGTGAATGTGTAGGTAGGTGTGTATGTAGGTAGGCACATGTAAGTAGAGGTGTATGTAGGTGCGAGTGTAGATGGGGCGCATGTAGATAGGGGCGTGTGTAGGTAGGTGCATGTGTAAGTAGGCAAATATAAGTAGAGGTGTATGTAAGTGCGAGTGTAGATGGGACGCATGTAGATAGGGGCACGTAGTGCTGTGTGTAGGTAGGGGTGTGTCTGTAGGTAGGCACATGTAAGTAGAGGTGTATGTAGGTGCGTGTGTAGATGGGGCGCATGTAGATAGGGGCATGTAGGGGTGGGTGTAGGTAGGTGTGTGTGTAGGTAGGGGTGTGTAAGTAGAGGTGGATGTAGGTGCGTGTGTAGATAGGGGCATGTAGGGGTGGGTGTAGGTAGGGGTGTGTGTAGGTAGGGGTGTGTAAGTAGAGGTGGATGTAGGTGCGTGTGTAGATGGGTTGCATGTAGATAGGGGCACGTAGGGGTGTGTGTAGGTAGGGGTGTAGATGGGGCGCAGATGGGGCGCATGGAGATAGGCGCCTGTGTAGGTAGGCACATGTAAGTAGAGGTGGATGTAGGTGCAAGTGTAGATGGGGTGCATGTAGATAGGGGCATGTAGGGGTGTGTGTAGATAGGCGCCTGTGTAGGTA
Source organism: Tringa solitaria (assembly GCA_026413425.1). NCBI lineage: Eukaryota > Metazoa > Chordata > Aves > Charadriiformes > Scolopacidae > Tringa > Tringa solitaria. Next base: position 238,459 of record JAOXJM010000019.1, on the reverse strand, counting down.
GGCGTGTGTGTAGGTAGGCGTGTGTGTAGGTAGGCACATGTAAGTAGAGGTGTATGTAGGTGCGAGTGTAGATG
>JAOXJM010000019.1:227145-238285 GCA_026413425.1 Tringa solitaria | reverse complement strand
TGTGTAGGTAGGCACATGTAAGTAGAGGTGTATGTAGGTGCGAGTGTAGATGGGGTGCATGTAGATAGGGGCACGTAGGGGTGTGTGTAGGTAGGCGCCTGTGTAGGTAGAGGTGTATGTAGATGCGAGTGTAGATGGGGCGCATGTAGATAGGGGCACGTAGGGGTGTGTGTAGGTAGGGGTGTGGGTAAGTAGAGGCATGTGTACATAGGTGCGTGTGTAGAGAATAGGGGAGTGTAGGCGCATGTGTAGGTAGGCACATGTAAGTAGGGGTGTGTGTAGGTAGGGGCATGTAGGTACATGTGTGTGTAAGTATGGGCGCATAGGTGTGTGTGTAGGCACGTGTGTTGATAGGCACATGTGTAGATAGGAGCATATAGATGTGTGTAGGTAGAGGTGAGTGTAGATAGGGGCGCGTAGGTGCACGTGTAGATAGATGCATGTGTAGGTAAGTGCATGTGTAGGTAGGGACATGTGGGTGCGTGTGCAGGTAGGTAGTGGCATGTGCATGTAGGTGTGTGTGTGGAAGAGTTGTGTGTAGGTAGGCACATGTGTAGGCATGTGTAGATGCGTGCATGTAAGTTGGGGTGTGCGAGTAAGTGTGTGTAAGTAGGGGCGCATAGGGGTGTAGGTGTGCAGGTAGGTAGTGGCGTGTGTCGGTAGGTGTGTAGCTGTGTGCGTGTAGGTAGGTAGGTATTTGTAGGCAGGGGTGCGTGTAGGTGCACAGGTAGGTAGGTGTGTGCAGGTTTGTGTGTGGGTAGGGGTGCCTGTAGGTGTGTAGATGTGTGTGTAGGTAGGTGTGTAGATGTGTGTAGGTGCACAGGTAGGTGCACATATGTGTAGGTAGGTGCATGTATGTAGGGGGGCCTGTAGGTGTGTGCAGGTGTGCAGGTAGGTAGTGGCGTGTGTAGGTAGGTGCATGTGTAGTTACATAGGTAAACAGGTGTGTGTGAGTGCATGAGTAGGTACATGCACGTGTAGGTAGGGGTGCCTGTAGAGGGGTAGGTGCGCAGGTAGGTAGTGGTGTGTGTAGGTAGGTGCATGTTGGTGCATAGGTGTGTGTAGGGGCATGTGTAGGTAGGTGCATGTAGGCCCGTAGGTATATAGGTGCATGTGTAGGTTGGTGTGTAGGTAGGTGCGTAGCTGTGTGCATGTAGGTAGATGCACATGTGTAGGTAGGGGCACCTGTAGGTGTGCAGGCAGGTAGGTAGTGTTGCGTATTAGTAGGTGTGTAGGTACGTGTGTAGGCAGGTGCATATGTAGGTGTGTAGGTGTGGGTGCCTGTAGGTAGGTGTGTAGGTGCATGTATAGGTGTACAGGTTTGTGTGTAGGTAGGGGCACCTGTAGGTATGTGGGTGTGTGCATGTACGTATGGGTGCGTGTAGGCAGGGGCACATGTATGTAGGTGTGTGTAGGTAGGCAGGTGCACGTAGATGCATGTGTAGGTGGGTGAACACAGTGCTTACCTGCAGACAGCCGGCCACAGGGTGGAACAAGCGGAGCTCAGCCGGTGGTTCCTGTGAGAACAGGGTTAGCGAAGAACAAGCGACACAATCACATTTTAGGCTTTACTGAGTTTAATGGGAATGTTACAACAGTGTAACTACAGATGTTTCTATGTAACAATATAACTACAATTTTCTATGAACGTTCTGTCAATGTGACACCTGCCTCAGCAGTGCGTCACCTCTTCCTCCTCCCTTTGGGGAAACTGGGAAACCCCAACCACCTTCCAAAATCATCCCACCCTCTGTGCCTTTCAGTTACCGGTTAGATTTCGAGGCGCTTTCCAGAGCCCCTGGGATGTACAGACGCAGAGCCTCCCTCCTGAGACTTTTGGCAAAGACGAAATGTTTGCCATCAGCTAAATGTGGGGGGGTTTCTCTTGTTGGGTTTTTTTCTCTTTCCTAAGTGTTATTTAAACAAATTCCCGCTTCCAGCTCTGCCAGGAGAGGAGCCACGGAGCTGTTTGTGGGGAGTCCCGTTGGGGAGCAGGAGGGTTACAGGGGAGATGGGCCCATTGGGGCAATAAGGGAGATCCTCTGGGAAGATGCTCAAACTATTTAACATTTTCAGTGTATTTGAAATACCGTGTGTTTTCCAATGGATTATGAAATGGTTCTTTTCCTTCTGAATTTCAGCTTTAATCGCCTAGACTTACCTCTGTACGAATCTTTTGAAGATTTGCGAGAGAAGCTCCTGATGGCCGTTGAAAACGCCCAAGGGTTCGAAGGAGTGGATTAAAAGGCCGAGGGCTCTCCCCCTTGGAGCCAGTTCTGCTGCACTTTGCCCGGCGGCCCCGGGTGGCTCCGGCAGAACCCTCGCCCGGCGCTGGGCCCCAGAGCGGAGCCTCGGGCAGCGCGGCCGCCCGCACCCCCTCCTGGAAGGGCAGAGCTGCGGGGGCTCCCCCGCCTCCCCCAGCCCACGGCCCAGCGCTCACCTGGAACTCTGACCACATTTCAGCAGGACTTACTCTATTTATGTTGTGCCTCTGTAGGCAAAGCCCTTAATAAATATTTTACATAATTTCTAATGACAATGAATGGAATTAATCATTTTACAGGTATAGTATTACAACTCATGTTTACTTTTTAATTGATTTAGACATTTTCAGATTTTATTTCATTACAATTAAATATCATATACTTGGAAAAATGAGCATTTTTTCTTAATTTCATACCAGACTTGAAGCCAGTGTCATTTTTTCAAAGCACATTTTGAGCCTCGTGTTCCCAAACCATTAGGGAAGCGGGAGAAAGCTGCGTTGGAAATTTTCTCTACACGGGCTGTATCTCGAGAGCACCTCCCTTCGCTGAGCACCTCCCTGTTCTTCTCTCTCCAGAAGTACGGACTGGATGGTGCATTTTTGTATAAATACTAGCCTAGTCCCAGGCCTGGGAGAACCCCCACCACAGCATGCCAGAGCTCTGCAGTACGGAGCTGCCTCAGTATGGGTGATACTTACGTGTACTATACAGCATTTTGGGGTAGGGTTGGCATTAACGGTTTTAGGGAAACATGCTTAACCCTGTCGTTATCTTTGTACAGTGATTCTTTTATTATCCTTTCCTCTAACTGTTCGCAACGGAGGCATTTGGAATGACACCTGGCACTATGAGAACAGGTCTGTTCCGTCTCCGGTTTGTACGCGTTTGCTAATGGTATCTAAACAACAAGGGGGGTTGTTTGTTTCTAACTGCACCAACTCTGAAGGCACTTTATGTAACACATGGAACTCATATCTGGTTTTTTATCATAAACATTAATGTGACTATATTCCTTCTCACTGCACATGTCTCTCTGGTGCAATATCTATCAATTGTGAACTTGGCTGCTGCTGATGTATAAAAGAAAAACCACGACCAGATGTAGAGCTGAGCCTGCAGACATGTTCCTCAGCAATTGGTTTTGTGATTTATTTTTTACTTAATCACAAAGATTTATTTAATATACACTGCTATCTAATCGATTTTGTTACCTATGACATGTTGCATGCTTAAACTATAATGTCTGAGTTGCATCTCTTTTGTGACGGATTAAAAGTGAAAGATTTGTATTTGATCCACTAAAGTTAAATGGTTCCAGTACTCCCAGAGCAGGTTTGAGGGGACGGCTTCAGCAATTTAAGATTCCCTTTGGGAAGTTTTGCCCATGTACTTGCCTATAGAGAGGCTTTTCCCCCAGTGCCCATGAAGCAGGATGACACCGTGTGCCAAAACAAACTGTCAGCTCACTGCCAGCAGCTCCTCTAGCCCTGTCCTTACCCCAGCAAGGGCCAGCTCCCTCTGTGGGAGCAGCCACGCTGCAGCCTCTGGTGCAGTAACACTGCAGCTGGGAAGAACAGCCAGCAGAAGGGCTGAAGCCCTCAGAGATGCCTGAGGAAGGTTATTCCTGAACACAGGTCATGTCCTATTCAGTGAGTTTCCTGACATTCCTTGCTGACCTTTACCTGTGACGCGTGGGCTGTGTCTGAGCAGACACGCTTAGCAGGGGAAGGAGAGAATGAGGTAAATTCCACTGACCTTGGGTACCTCTGGCACAGCTGGTTCTGTCAGGGACTCCCTCCAGGGAAGCGCTGTACTCCAGAACGTGTTTCCTTGCTGTCAGAAGCTGGAGGATTGTTGGTGTGGTTGGAGGCTCTGTTCGTGTCCAACACTGTAAGAGCTCCTGAGGCATGTGCTCTCCTGTGCAGATGGAGGCTGTGACCTCCCAGTAGCATAGCAGAGGTGGAACCACAACTTTGTGTTTAAGGATCTGCCATTTCTCTTGTTGTGATCTTGCTCTGGTCCCTTGTTCTCAAACAGGTTTACCAATACTCACCAGCATCAAGGCCTTTCAGCTATCTAGAGTGATGCAGTAACATTTCACTAGAAAGGACATTTTTGTTGTTTGGATTCTTATTCTTTCTTTAAAGAAAATTTAGAATGAAGATCCACTCCTGCTCAGACCCACTCATCTCACACCCTGACAGACACCCAAAAGCATTCACAAGGTATTAGAACAGTGAGGAGAGTTCCACTGCATGAAGTGCAGTTAATGTGCATCTGGACTGTTGTGGTGCTGCCTGTGTCTGTGCTAGACACAGCAGCCTCAGCTCTGGGCTGCACTGCACACCCACTGCCGCCCCGCTGCAGCCCCACACACAGCCCTCCCAGCTTGTGTTTGGTCACCCCTCGGTGAAGGTGTCACTCCCGACAGCCCAGGCCCTTTGTGCCTAAAGCTCTGGCTGTGGGAATCAGAACCTCCCTGTTGGCTGGAGTTGTCAGGCTGTTACCAACAGGCTCAGTCTCAGGAGTTGCAGGGACCCTGTGCGCGTGCAACTCACGTTTTATTGCTGGTGGCTAAACCCTTGGGCAGCTGTGCCCTCCAGCCACAAAGTGAGGATGGTCCAGGCTGTGACAAAGCCCAGGACATTACCTTCAGTTTGGCAATAACCGGTGGCTGAATACAGGGTGTCAGCTCTGCAGAAGAAATGGATTCTCTGCTGCAAGGCTCTTCACTCTCGTGCTGTTCCTGACAGCCTATGCCATCCAGGAGTCCTTCTGGAGCTCCTGAAGCTACGTTCAAAGAATCTTTCTAGGAAAAAAAGTAGCTAAATGTCATTTACCTAAAACATCTAAACCACAAAGCAACTCACATTCCAGTGGGACTCAGCCCACAGCATTGTGCCTTTCCCAGCACGGTACACATGCTCTGGAAGAACGACAGCCCAGCCCACTCCCCACAAAGTAAGTGGCCCAACAGTATTTTGAAAAGGTTCTATTCAACTACTTGTTTTTGGTTAATAAATGGCAATCAAAGAGGTGGTACCTAAACTGTTATTTGTTTCTCTTAAGAAGCCTTCAAGCAAAAATTAATAAACATTTTAGTGAGAAGGCAGGGTCTGTGGCTGTCACCTCCTGTTCATGTTGACTTACAGCTCTGTGCCTTGTAAGGGTGTAGCTGGGGTACACCATGCCCAGCCCATTAACCCCCTGGCAAGTTTCCTCACTGCTGGAAATGGCTGCTTTTTATTTTGCAGTCCAAAAGGAACAGCAAACCCACAGCCCTCCCTTAGCACAAGATTTATCTTATTTCTGTCTCTCTCTCCTGCTGCCCTCTCCCTGTGTGAGTTCTGAGGGCAAGGCAGAGGAGTCCCACGCTGGTGTGATGGGTGGGTGAGGAAGGGGCAGGGGACACCGCTGCAGGTGCCCAGGCAGCTGGCGCCTGTCCCCCACCCTGAGGGACACGGTGCCCTCTCAAACCTGGAATGGGGCTGCAGTGGTGGGCGCTAATCTGGTTCTGATGCTTTGGGGGGACAGGGAGGGGGAGCTGGAGCCTTACACTGCAGGCTTAAGAGTTAAAAATAAGTTGCTCATACGCATGTAATTGCAAGGGCTAATTATCAGTATAGAGAAAGGCAAATTACAACATTGGACATCTTAAAATGTACATTAATCTTCTTACTTTTTTAATAAAACCTTTTCCTTTTGTAGGTAAAATTACAACCCTTCAGTCTCCACCCCTGTTGTGATGTTGCACTACGCAGCAATGCACGGGAAGGCTCTAGACTGGAATCTCTCCCTGTTCATGTTCCACACCCGGCACTTACAGCCCCCTTAGACACCATCACCACACGCCCTATGTCCTGTGTCTGTCTGTGCACACTTCTAACCTGCTTTCTCTCAACATTTCTCCTCCACTCCCTCACGTGTTGGGGTTTTTCTTCTTTTTTTTCTATATCATTTGCACATAAACCTTGCGCTTTTTTCCCCCTCTTAATTTTGTAATACACAACTGTACAACTACACACAGTATGCACCTGCAAAGCACAGCACATGTCTTGCATTTTTACACTTGGATTTGAAGAGGCTGGGGGGCCATCTGTCCCCCATGCAGACTTGTCACCACCCTGCCCTGTCACAACCCTAAACAGGTCATGATTCTCCAAACCCAAACAGAAAACGCCCAAAAATAATGTTGCTCTATGTTTGTGAACACAAATTTTAAATCAAATTTAAGACTAAGGTTATTAACATTTCCAAACATGCAAAAGTGTCAAACATTCCAGCTGAAATTCACACTGTTTGGTAATTTATTATTCTTTTGTAAAAATCACCTCATACTAGAAGGGTATTCAAAATTATGCTAAACTACCTTAAACTTGATTTTAAAAGTACTACTTACAAGTAATGCTCATTTTCACAATGAATACAGCTTTAAACTGTGGTTGGATTTGATACACTGTGGGGAAAGGATTTGTTTATGGACAAAAGTCTTTTTTTCCATTTATTTCCTGAGGAGCAGTGAAAGAAATTGTAGTTTGTTTTCCTGACAGCAAAAGCTCAATGTGACAAAATGAAGTTGTTGTAATGAAATGATGCAACTTAATTAAATATTTAATAAAGAATTATGGAAGCTACAGCATTTTATACTTCAAATATATTTTTTGTCTAACTGAAGCTTTGTTTTGTTTTGTTAAAAAACCTAAATTGTCTTAAGGTGACAATTTGCAGGAAAGCTGTCAGCCTGGTATGCGGTGGGGGAGCGCACGTGCAGTCATGTTGGTACCTGAGTTACTTTTAAGTGATTAAACACAACATCCACTTATTTCAGCTGCTGTAAAAGTGGTTCCCAGGTTCTCCCCAATGCCCCTCACCATGTCCGTGAATGAATAGCATCTCTGATGTTTCCAGCTGAATCAGAACATGTCCCTGAGCAAAGCTTACAGTGGCTGCTGGTCACTGGTGCCACCATCCAAAGGCCCAAGTCAAGGGAACTTCGTAAGGATTTGAACAATTAATATAAGGTGTGAGTATGCCGTGTTCTCTAAAGAAGTGTCCTTAGATAAAATACAAAAATTGTACCTCCAACTTTATCAGTATCTCCTCTGTTCCACCATCACTTATAACACAAACCCTGTAATATCAGACTTCCATGAGAAGTTCTGTTCCTGAATTACCCAATTGTGCAGTCACCCTCCAAAGCAGTGCACTTACAAACCTCCTGTTTAAGCCATATCTGAAATAAGTGTGAGTTTTCTATCATTTCACTGCATAGTCTCCTTGTTTACAGCAGTTTTCTGCAGCCCACATACAGACAACATACCCTGCTTGCAATGAACTCACAGTTCAGTTTAACAGTGCAGGTCTACACAATGGGTAATTGGTTTTGATTTTCAGTGTTAGAATTCCAACACTGTAGTATTAATAGCAACCTCTTATGAACAGCAATGGAACTGATGGTACCTTTTCTGTTCATTGGTGTGAATGCCTAACTTACCAAAAAAAAACAAACCCAAACAATACCATGAAACAAAAAACCAACCACACACAAAACAAAAGCCAACAGCATCAAAACCAAACCTGCACAAAACAAAAGCAAACAGCAACAAAACTAAGCCTACATAAAACCCCCAAACCTAACCAAACAAAGAAAAACACCACAAAGTATGCTTTGAAGTAACAGCTGGCTGTCGCTGGGGAGGAAAGCACTGTATTCCTAACGCCAGGGCTCAGGAGAGCTGCAGAGGGACTGTCTGTTAGTCTGCAATACAGAACCAGTGTGCACACAACAAGCTGCTTCCTCACTTGAGCTCCAGGTGAAGCACAGCCTTCACGGGGCACTGATCTACCTTGCACTAACACATATCAAGGGTCCTGTAGCAGACTCTTACTGGTACCTTCAGCTGCAATTTGCTGAAGAAAAAAGGGAAAAAAAAAAGGCCCAACCCCCATCTACTGCAGGAAGAGCCTGGTAGCGCAGGAACTGGAAGAGTAAGAAGGTTGGCCAGGGTGACCTCTTCCTACAACCCAAGAACAGCCGCGACCATCAGAACCCCATTCCCCTTCCCAACAGATGGGAACGCCTGTTATGGACCAAATTCCGAGGAGCACACTGGTACTGCCGTAGGGCTTCCTGGAGACACCACACCCCAAGATGACTCTGCCTATTCAGCTTTGCAACCCAGCTCTTTTTGTGCATGTGTAATGCTGTGGCACATCATCTCCACTCCACTTCCAGTTGCAGCACCACTTAGCCTGCTTGGTTAATTAACGCACAGCCTCTTCATTGTTCAGCGGTACAAACACCACAGAGCAGCAGCTGATTTACTTTGTATAAACCCTGTGCATTTTGCTCCCTGCCCGTCTCCTCCCCCTCCTTCAAGCAGCCAGGCTTGAAGGAAGCAGCTCCAAAGTGATTCTGTGCCGACACTGCAGCCGCACCTGCAGGGAGCTAACACAGCTGTACTGGTGGTGTTCTCCTTGCTCCTTCACTCAAGCAAACAGCTCTCCAGGGAAAAAGTGACAAACTCTGGGAAATGCTGAAACATGCTATTAGGCAGCACTCTTCACAACAAAAGTTTAAACAAACAAACAAAAAAAAAAACAAAAAACCCCCCACACCTTGACATACATGTCTCCTCCACATACATGTCTCCTCCAGTGATACCTACATGTGTATTAATGTTGTGCCATACTTCCATCCCCTAGGTTTCAAAACTATAGAAAAACAACCCCACCCATCAAAAACACCCTATGCGATTTCATGAGTGTTTCTCATTGGAAATGAACGATAAATTGTGGGAGGTAGTGTTCTAAGATCTTAAAGAATAACTGTGCAAATCCTTCCTATATGCTGTTTGTATATGGCTAGTAAAGTTTTGGTGCCCTTGAGAAAAAGCAAACAAAAAGAGAAGCCATGCGAGTATATTCAAATCCTAAATCAATCCCTCCATAAAAACAGCCGCCCACAGAGGACGCTGCAGTAACGGTATCAGCAGTGAATACACTCCTCTTCCCAGCCCTGACACCTGGGTGCTCCCTACCCTGTCCCTTCTTACTCCTGACACAGGAAAAACACCCTACATTATCCAAACTAATTCCCTTTCTTTTTAAAGCTTCCTGTCATTAATAAGAACAGCCATCAAGCTATAGGTGCAGCTGGACAAGTATCTTTCAAACATGAGTGATGTGTAGCTCAAGGACCTCCTACAGAGGTGATGGCTTCTTTTTCTTTGTACATAAATAACCATATAATTTATACATATATTTTTAAATAGTGAAAACCAGTCCCCACAATGACTTAGGACCCTGCCAAGGGGAGACAGAACTGACAAGACGTACAGTCATATTTATGTCATTGGTGACAAACTGAACAGCAAGTGCATCGACTCCGCAGGCTGCCAAAGAGCTTCTGGTAACACTCACAACTGCCCCCACAATTCTGGTGTGAAATGACTCCCGGTGCACAGCTACAGCAGAAGGGCACAGGAGTGCCAGAGACAGCATCGGGCACACGCTGTCACTGTCACAGGAACCTTGTACCTTGGGATTGGCTACACTTCACCCATTCTGCATAACGGCAGGGCAGAGACACCTTGCAATTGGCATATGCTGATACCCAGAAATTCGTTACGTGTATTAGAACATTATTTAGGTAGTAGAGCAATTGTACATGTGAGAATGACAGTTATTGTTGAAGACTTAGTTATGACTATATTTAACGAGCATTTGGGCATTGAAAACCTACTGGCAATCACAAAGGGCTGAAATGCCTTTAAAAAACTGATCCACACCCTCTTCTCAAAGTCAACCTCTTCTCTGCTTCAGCAACCTTCAGTGTTTCAAACCCTACTGAATGACAGGCTGAACTCCATCTTCTCTCTCATTCCAAGGGTGACTCTACATAAAACCCACTACCATTTACGTCCCTACATAATACGATCATGAGAAAGGCACCCGGGGTTTGCCATGGCAACCCAACAGGAAACACGCCTGTTCCAAACATCTTCAATACAAGGATCACAAAGATAAATAATCTCTCGATGATTACTGGGGAATATTTTCCCCAGTTTTTGATTGGGAGCCTTGTTCAAATTCAATTTATTCTTGCTCGAATGCATCTGCTATTTTCACCCGACTTATTTTCTGCTGTTTGCTGTGGGTGTTTTGTTAGTTTGACAATTAGACTCTTAAGTTTAAAGCACAATACAATATAAACTTAAGATATATTCATTACAGATATACAAATCTATTATCTTTTACCCTGAATGTCATATCTCAGCCTTTAAAATACAGGTTTTTGCCTTTACATTTCAGTGCATTTTCCTCTCTCTGGCAATTCTCTCAGTAGTGTATAACAATGTAACCACTGTAAAATTTTATGCCAGTAGCTCATTTTTTCAAATTCAAATATTTTCAAGTTTTTAAGTGTTCTAATCATTTGCCACAATACTAATAACCTAGAAGCTTATTGAAACATCTACCGTTTCCAGTAAGTTACATGATTAAAGCAAAGAGAAATGCAATAGCCACCTTACTAGCAGCTGGATTTCCCAGTGGCCAAGTCCAGCTCCACTGGGGATGCAGGTACCCAGCTCCCACTGAGATCTGACCATTCCCAACACTTGAACAGGGACAGACAGTGGGTGAGCTCCACATTGAACATTCAGAAAGCTGAAGATTTTGCAAAGAAATTATTGGATGATGATGTGACTGTTCAGTTAATTGCCATTGTAGTGACAGGAGGTGGGGAACAGTTTTACACTGAAAGAGGGAAGCTCTTGATGAGATATAAGGAAGATATTTTGTACAATGAGGGTGGTGAGACCCTGGCCCAGGCTGCCCAGAGAAGCTGTGGCTGCCCCATCCCTGGAGGG
>JAOXJM010000019.1:198049-227045 GCA_026413425.1 Tringa solitaria | reverse complement strand
GGAGGGGGCTTGGAGCAACCTGGTGTGGTGGGAGGTGTCCCTGCCCGGGGCAGGGAGTGGCACTGGGGGGGCTTTAAGGTCCCTTCCCACCCAAACCATTCTGTGAGCCTATGACTCAAACATGGTGAGCTTGATCTTGTGGAGAGCTGAATGCACGGGCTCTCAGCTAACAAGAAATTTCACTGTACTGCACAAATGTGCACACAGCAAAGTGAGCAACATCCACTGCCTTAAACTAGAGCAAATAACTCGGGTACCAAAGTCACAGTAACACGTGCAAAGACACAAACACATCAAGGGTCCTCTGGTTTCCAGTTTATTGCTACCTAGCCTTGCTGGCCTAAGCTAGCAGTGGTGCAATTGCACAAGTTATAAACAAAACTTCGTTTTCACTACCCCTGTGCAGAAACAGGTAGGACAAACCTGGGGCTTCTGCTTGTTCTGCTCATTTGGACCAATTAGTTGCTCCACTTTGTCACTTTTTGAGGCTGACTGCATAGGGCTGTGGCTGGGGATACATACACATAGAGGTTTTCTGTATGGGCTTCAGAGTTTTCCTCCAAGTGGTGGTAAACTCTATTTTCATCCTGCAGACCTCTATCGCTACTGGATTAGCTAGAGGACACGACCTCCCTGTGAAATCAGTTTTTAAACAAAACGTAAGCTTTGAACCTTGGACTAAAGTTAAAGAATAACAGAGATGGATGCTAGATCAATACTTGGCAAATATTAGTCGCATGCAGTGGACACTTCTCTGCTGCACTTCTAAATATTTCGGTATCCTGGTGCAGAACACATATCTTCAATTTTAAGGGTTTCTTTACACAAAACAAATACAAAAAAAAACTTCGAAGCAGCTAGAGGTTAATATTTTGTGCAAGTCTAGGAATTTGCTTCCTCTGCAGTCCATCTAGAAATCAGAGAATTGAGGGCTACTTGTTCCCACAAGTCACAACATTTTCCCTTCCAATCCCAATAATTTCCTTCGCTCTGGTGCTCTACTTTTTTGAACAATTTTGAAATTTGACAGGTCTTAAGCAGTTCTGTTTCCTAATGAAGCATGCAGATGGTTCACTGTCTCTGATTATTTAATAATAATGTAAATAGAAATTGTGATTACATGTTGTTATCTCAACGGCTTGTTACAACATGCACATCTTGGACTCAGTATTTCCCAACTGTGCCCCTAGGTTTAAAAAAAAAAAAAGAAAAAAATTAAGAACAGGAACATGCAATCCAAATTATGAATTCTTTTTCCCTCCTTTTATAAAGGGTTTTGTTATTTGATAGTGAGGCAGAAAACAGCTCCCTATCTCTCCTTTATGCTTTTTATTTCTAACTACAGTACCGACCCTAATGCTAGAGTCTGCAGATCATCCACCATTCAGGGGAATGAAGCCCCAGGCCAGAGAGGCAGGTAGCATTTCACCACAAGGAAGCAGCCCAAGACAAATCACAGTGTTCTTCAGAAGCCTAGATGTGACACTGGCTCCCTTGGATCACTGAGAGCAGGGGTACTGTGCCAGAAGAACAGGAACTGAACAGTTCAAGTGCAGATGCAAAGCTCTGTGCTTATCTGCTGTGAACAGCTACACTTGGCAACGTCCAGCACAGAGAACAACTGCTAAGAACTCTACTAAGATAAAAAAAATGCAACTACCTTTAGATTTTTTGGACTCTAAATGCTCAGGAAAATGGAGAAGCTAATGTAGTGTTTGCTAAGAAAAGCTTTTATGGTGAACTGTCACCAGCATTGCATTTCCTTCAGTGGCTTTCAGGACACAAAGAAATTAATCAGTACTTAAATGCAGAGACAAACACTAAAGAGAGTCAGCATCGATTCTCCTAAACTAGAAGTTTAGACCAGAATTTGAACCTCCCCCAGTGTGGATCCCTGGAATCAAGATTTTGTTTTCTCTCTAACTTAGATGAAAAACAAATGAAAAAATCCCCCTGCTTCCCAAGAAGACCCCTCCTCCTTAGAATTTGCACCAGTGCTTCAGTGTCCAGCCTCTCACCTCTTGAATGCAGGAGCCATAAAACTCAGATCAGATCCAGTTCCCAAACCTCTGGCCTCTGATGCCTTTACAGGGCACAACAAATCCCTGAACTGTGCTTTGGTGACACATACCTAATATATATTGTTAATTTTACCATAAACAGCTATAGATTTGTGAAGTATACCTTTGTCATTTCCACTTCTGCTTATTCTTACTGCAAAGTCACTATTTGTTGCATGGCAAAAACAGTCATCTAACAGCACCAGTTCAAGTAGCTTAGTTTTTAGGTTGTTTTTTTTCTTTCTAGTGATAAAAGTATAAATTTTCACCTCCAGTAGTTGCACGAAGGAGCAAGGACAGAGTCATGCTTGGCTCTGAGCAAAACAGACTGGAACACTCCTTCCAACTTCAGTGCTAAGATCCATTTTCTTTACATTACACAGCTTTCACTTGGCTCTGCAAGACACAAAAGGGATGAAGAAACCACCCTACATCCACTCCTGAACTTACTTTAGCTCTTGTTCTCAAAGCCTGAACACATCGCATCCCTTACTCTTGCTCCTTTGTTCACAGGACAAATAACTATCAAAACCAAGCCAATCGCTAATATCTAAACTCACAGAAGAAAAAAAAAAAGAATGGACAGAAGCAAGTCAAAGGGCACTTATATTCACCACAGTTTAGGAAGTGATAGTTTGATCTAGCACAACTCCTATGGAAAAATTTCTGGTATGGACTCCTTGCATCTTTTGCCCAGAAAGAAACCAGGCAACACAAGAGAGCACTGGGGTGTGGGGAACGAAGGTAGAGCCAGTCAGGCTGTTACTATAAGTCACAGCCCACATCGAGCTGCTGGGGAAACAACTACAATCTTCAGGGGAGTCAGAGGGCTTCCTACACCTACTGCACGCACAAACAAGTGTCACCTAAGAACATCCAAAACATTTTAAAACTTAAGAATATCTAACACCACAGAATACCAGCACGAGTGGTATTTAACAGAGAGAGCTGAGACTCACTTGGCTGTCACAGCAACTTTAAGTTAATGTGCAGAAAGAATTGTTACCAGGTTTTCCTCTTGGGCAGTTAAAAAAAAAAAAAAAAGCCTTTTTTGGTTTTTGCCTCTAAGGCTGATGTATGTATACATATATGTATTCATATCACCTTTTATCGGTGCCACTGGCATCTGTTTAAATAGCTTTGTTTGAGCACATCTGTCCATACCCTGAAGGACAGGAGTCCAACGACCAAACAGTCAGTTCATCTGCTGAGTACCTTGTTTGTTCCTGGCTATCAGTTTCCATTGGCAGAACAAAAAGGAGGGCAGGAGGGTAACAACACCCAAAAAATTCAAGCCAGGGATCAAGCAAAACCTTTCACATTGTGAAGTGTGAGTTACATCCTAAAATACATTGAAAAGCCTACTATAGATCCTTAAGAAACTCATTCTCATTCATCTTTAACTGCAACTGTAAACACTGTATGGAAGAAACCACCATTTTCACTGCACACACTTCAGAGATTCTGGTCTTGTTGGATAACAAAGAGAAGAACACATTGGCCAGTGCTACCTGCCCACAAAACTGACCATCTTGTGGAACAAAGCACAATTCCTGGTCACCCAGGCCTTTTAGCCACTGCCCATTACTTCTCAAAGATAGGTCTCTGCACCTGTTACACACTAAGCACCTCTTAGATTTGAGTTAGGCTGCTTTGACAATGCAGCTCACCTGAGATTATCTGACAGTGGATTGCCTGCTCCTGTGCCAGATTCTTAAAATAAATAAATAAAGTAAACAAGGTGGTTCTTAAAAACTGACCAACACTTATGGATCCCTAAGCCCTCAAAAGCAGTTTCTCAGGGGACATTGCTAACTAGGTCCCTGGGTGGCTTACAGTTTGCTCTCTTGAAGTACAGGGTAGGAATCCTGCTGATCTTTTTTCTCATTACATCAAAAATTTCAAACTCTACCATTTCATGATCACTGTGGCTAAGAGATCCACCTGCCATCACCCCTCCCACGAGTCTTTCTCTCCTCACAAACAAGTCTAGAGAGGCATCTTTCCTAGTCAGCTCACTAATCTCTCATGACAAGTAGTCATCTTGAACAAACTTAAGGAATTTCCCAGACTTGCTTGCCACAACAGTACAGCACTTGTGCCTGGTTGAGTTACTCCCCAATCCTAAATTAAAATGGAACTTCATGTTCCACTAGCATTTAAGAATTGTGAAACAAACTGAATCTTGCTTCACAAACCACTTAGTTTCATGAATCACCACAGAGCGTTTGTTCATTTACCTGGTTAAAACACAGCACTGGTTTACTGCTTACAGAGGCCTGATAAGAATGATTAATATTTAACATTCTCAAGTTCATGTATGTGAAATAGCTCCAAGCATGAGAATATTGTACTGTAATTCACCAGTCACACTGGAAACGCATGTGCATTTTCCTGACCAGAAGGCATGTTTCCCAACACTAAACTGTAGGTTCCTCTCCACACCCGTGACCACACGGAGCACACCTCAGTTAGCACGTTGTCACTCTGCTGAGAGCCCCAGTATCGCAGTTACAACCTCTCCTATCCCAGGGCACCAAAGAGCAGCACTGCGCCCCTAAAACCCAACGGCCTCGAAGAGCTGTGACACGAAAACAGGCTCCCAGTGACCAAACCCTCTGACGGGTACTCAAACCACCACCTGTTTTTCTAGAGAACAGACCCTGCCAAATGCCACCCTGAAAACAAAGCCCTATCAAAAGGGTAAACACCAGTCCAGGCTGCCGAGTCCTAGAGAAATAACAGCCGCAGTAAGAACCAAACCCAAGAGAAGGCCTGCACCCGATACGTCTCACAGTGAGTAATCTTTAACAGAGCCAGAGCGCAGGGAAAGGGTCTGTCCTGACCCCAAGCAGCACACACAGCCTGGGCTCTGGCAGAGCAGGGACCAGTGCCACCTTTGTACGGTGCCATTCCTGCCACACAGAGCTAACAGCAGCTGCACACACAGACAGTGGGATAACACCCTCATGTAAGCTGGAAAAACAACAGCTAATATCTTCAGGAAATAACCCACTTTCCACTGGGGATAAAGATTAAGATTTGTATATGCGATGTTTTGTTTTTCCAGTCATAATAAACTTCCTCAGAAGATAAACAAGTTTGCAAGAGTATTCTAGCAACAGCAGGTGAGTTCTAAATTTCATTTCATACAGAATTTATTCTACAAGGATAAAAATTTATCTTTTTTAAAATTCATAAGCAGAAATAATAATCTCTGAATCCCTGAAATCCCTTGAAAGTAAAAAATGAAGTGCCTGCAAATTGCAGTTTAAGAGTCTTCACTTAGATGCAAAAGTAACTAGCTTTTACTTGATCTTTATATGAACTCGAGCCTATCTTCTATTTAATAAAAATAAAAATTAATTCACTGAGATTACTAAAACAAGAATTGCATGTGTTGAATTGTTTTCCAATACAAATAAAAATAACAAGCAGTCAGAAATTGTTGTTTTATTCTAATGCCAGCAGAAAGTTTTAACTTTTAGAGTAAAAATAATAATAAAAAAACCAACCCAGAAAAAACAGGCATCTTCAGCTGAAGAAGACTCCTCTGAGACCAAACATAAATTTTTAAAAGTTCACGTGATGTAGAGAAAATCGTAGCTTCGTGTTCCGGGCAACAACAGTAAGATATCAAAGATTCAGCAAAAGAGTGGTTTCATATTGGATTATGGGGGCTGTACGGTGGCTATGAAATATAATCCCTATAGGGACTATTACAGGCTAATCCAGCAGATACCTCAGTCCAAAAACATACCAACTACTGAAACATCTTTACACTATCCCCAAATAAAAATGTTTTCAAGACATAGATACTTAAAGTAGGCATTTGTTGCAAACCAAACAGAACTTTCCTCCCTCCTCCCCAACTTCGTTTTTTTTTTTCCCTTAAAAACAAGCTCCACCACTTTCACAAGTGAGTCTTCATCTCTCCATTAAAAAAAAAAATAAATTAATTTGACCAGAGAACTACTTCCTCTTTCAAACACTAATACCAATACAGTGAGATATTAAGAAGTAATGCACAGAAAAAAGGACATCTCAAATTCATTTTTTTTTAACTGTATACTGAATACAACATTGTGTAACCTGGAAAACTAATGAGGTCATGGCAACAGATTTAAAGACCAGGTGATCTGCATTGATATGTGATTATATAGGCAGCTAACTCCTATTATTTGCATCCAGTTCCTAACAGCTTAAAAAAAAGCTAGGTGTTCTTCAAGAGCTCATGCTTTCAATCACTCATCTCCCCTCCCCACCCAACAAAACAATGAGAAACTCTGCCTTTTTACTCTGAGCTCAAGCTCCTTCTTTTGAAACCAAGCCCACATTTGCCCAGAGTCACATATCGATGGTGTGTTACAGGAATATGCACAAGGAACGACTGTATTATTGAATGTTTTTGTTCTCATGGCAGATATTTCACAGTGAGGTAGAAGAAAGAATGTTCTTTTTTCCCCAAACACCAGCAAAACCATGCCCTGAAGCTTTGTTGACAATTCTGAGAAAAAAAATTAAAAGATTCCAGAGTTGTAGGGCATTACACTAAAAGAGTATTTACATATGCTACCATCCATTGCCCACTGGAGAGAGGAACGAGCCCAGGAGGTTAAACATGGCACCTTTAACACTGCCCTGGCAGACAAGTCTCAGGATCCACAATGTACCATGACGTAGCTCAGGACTTCAAGTGGGCCCTGCCATTTTTTATGGCTCTGCTCTGCCTCCGTGAGGTGACGCACCCCTATAGGTCTCCAGTCAGGGAGAACTCACAATCAATCACAGAATCATTTTGTTTAGAAGAGACCTTTAAGATCACTGAGTCCAGCAAGGGAGAAGATGACCTCTTGCCTTAGCTACTGGGACTCCAGTGTCAACACTCCTGTTTCACATGCAGTTAAGTTCTACCAATGCATATGCTGCAGATGCCAGTGTAAGCATCAAATGGGTATTTAGTAAGGCCTAGACATTCTAACTTGCTGGGCTATGAACGCCTTAGCCTAGTCCATCACACTGTCTTTGGGACCGCACGTCAGCAAAACATCACCCAGATAACCTCCCTCCCGTCCAGGACGCACACCCCACAGAGGCAGCAGGGACCTGGGCACCATCACACTGCCCACAGACCAAGACACTAGGTCACTTCCAATTCCATTAACTACACAGGGACAGCATAAAGACAGGGAGGCAGGGGGGCACAAGTCTCCTCATTTCCCATTCCATAAAGGGCATCAAATCTAACATACACCAAGGGAACCACACCTTCTGTTTTAATTAGCAAATACCAGAACCTCAGAGTCATCCCATTACAATCAAAGATTAGAAGTTAGTTACCTGTCAGCTGTAAGCTCCCTCACTCCAGCCCCGTCAGTCCATAAGAGCAGCCTCAAGAACTCCAGAGCCATTACTATCAGTACATTAAACACTCCATGCCATAGGCAAACTTCTCTGGTTTAGGAGAGACTGTTCTGAACACCCAGCCACACCAAGTACCACTTTACAGATTCAAAAGTCCCTAGGAAAACCCCTGAGCCACCCTCACACCTGTTCTTAATGATAGCTTCCTAATTGCCTATTTGTCTAAACACCCGTGTAACACCCAAACCCTGGGTTTCTGCAGCCTGTAAAGTAGATTAATAATTCCTCTTTCAATACTTTTGTTAAATAACATTGCAATTCTCATTGCTAGGCCAGAAATTGCCACTGTTTCATTTTATCTTGAGCTCACAATCCATATTTCACTCACCTGTTGTTTTTGCATGCCGCTTAACTGCTCGTAGCTGTCACTGGCCACTTCACAAATGCCAGAGCCATTCAGGTTTCCAAGGGACAATCAGCTTGTGCTTACTGAGATAAAATCCTTTCCATAGCATTAACAAACTAACATTTCTTGGCAAAAGAGGGAGAGAGCTCTTTTACAGGACCAGCTTCCTGCCGTTTTTCCCCGCTTTAGTCCTCTTTTTCTTTTCACTGTAGAAATCTCTTACCACACAACGAGACCTGGGGATGCCTGATGCGCAGCACCTGTGTCAGTCTGAGCAAGTAAAGACCAGCTGCACCTGAGGAGCCCATGCCCTTCCTGCAGACATTGTCTGTTGTCAGGGGCAGTAATTGCCCATGGAGACAGACTAGAAACAGCAGATTTATTTTCTCTGAGGTCTTGAAATCATGCTTTTGTGAAAAATTCTTTAGTTAAGCAGAGCTATGGCACCCATGACTGGAATAGCCATGTGAAATTCAATTTCATGCTGCATAGGCTAGTAAACGAGTTAGTAAATATCTGATAGACTAAAACCGCTACCTGTATAAAGTTTACAATTAGTGAGGAAAGTGTCTGCAATGTCACATAAAACACTATTTTTTTTATTTTACTTCATCTCCAAAACACTGATACTATAGCCACCTTATTTTTCTGTTTAATTGGAGGAATAGGTCAGAATAATATAGAAAAGAAAAAAATAGCCCCATCCTACCAAACTGTATTTAAGTGGTCTTATCTTGGAAGCTTCTTGGTTTTTACTTCATGCATGTTTAGTATAGATGCCAGCGTAGGGAGTTCTCTTTCCAGTCACCATTTGGCCGGAGCCAGGGAAGAACAGGTTAAAGTTGCAACATTGAGTGAGAAAGACATTGTCTACATGATTTTTCAAAAGGCCAAACAAATTTTTAACTCTGCAATTTTTATCAAAAGAGCAAAAACAATTACAAGTGTGTGAAAGTCTATAAAGAACCCTTGCAGTTGTGCAAACTGAAAGGTTTCACCTGAAGCGCAAGAGGAGGCAGGGGAACAGCACACTGTGACTCTAGAACGAACTTCACAAATGACTGAGAAGTTTAAATAAATAATAATTATAGTTGGTTACAGCAAGCAGAAGGTACTGAACACCCTTTCCACCCTACTTCCAATGCTCTTTACCACAGGCTTTTCACTAACTGCTTCAGAGCTGGGCGCTGGAGTTGAATTCACCTGTGCAATGTTTCATCCCCACAACCAGACTGACCTTTCCTTCCAGAAAGAGATGTTTTTGTTCTGAGTGCCTGGGTGAGGCTGGCACCTCACCACGGCCTCTCCTCCCAGCACACGTGGCCAGCGGGCATCAGTGGGACCAGTCTGGCACCTCAGCACTACCTCTCCTCCCAGCACACACGCCAGCGGCCACCAGTGAGCCCAAACTGCCTGAGGCAAGATGGCGCCCAAGGGAACCAAGATGGCGCCCATCTCCTCAGCCCTGTGCCTTCTAGAAGGTTCTGCTGCCCCAGCCCCACCCCTGTCCCTAAGGCAGGGGGTCTCAGCTGAGGTGACCCTGCCCTTCACGGAGCCTCTGCCCCACAAGTATATGGTGCTCTGTGTCTTTTCTGAGGTGGTTAGACATGATTAATAGCTTCCAGGCCACTAAAATCTCCTCAAGTTCTGAGACGAGGACTTCAATGGTTTTTTTACTTGCAAATATGAAAGATGAATAAAGTTGCTTATCCTCATCTGCTCTAAGACCTTGATATTGTGCTTTGTCTACCTGCAGCTCAGGTGGGGTTACAGAGAAGGCGGTGGTGCTCACCTCAAGTCCATGGCGGTATACGGATGGTGTCATGGCTGCCATGTGAGGTAAGCCCTCAGGCAAGGCTCTGCACACCTTCTGTGCCCAGCCCAGAGCTACCGTGCAGGTACCCAATTGGTGAATACACATGAGCAGAAGTTAGTAAGATATTAATTACACTGATCTGCACACCAGAGAAGGCAGCAAACGCTGAGTGGGGTTTTTTTGTCTTTCCTGAGGTAGGTGGCACAGGCCACTGCTGAGCAAAGGTTTGATTCACTATGGCGGTTCCTGAAGATAATAATCCCACTGGAATTTAGACTCCAAAATGATTTAGGGCAATAGTCTTGAAATGACCACCCTTTATTTACTGTTCTAAGATTAACCGTTGTGTATCCCACGTGTGTGGCATGTCAGAACCCAGTGTGGTGCGGGGAGGCTGGAGTCAGGGACACAGAGAGGTGGTGACACACACTTCTCTGGTCACAGAACCATTTATGGCACATGGACTGAATTCCATGCATTTAATGGCTGCCAGACAAAGATAAATCACTCCACAGCAGCATAGTGAGCTGATACTGACCCAAATTCAGAGAAATACTGTATATCATGTGGGGCTGGTCAGGTTTATGACTATGCCCCTCATCGCCTGCGGCCAGCTGGATGTGGAAAGGGTGGCCTGTCGACCTCCTGGTAAACAGAGGACGGAAGGGAAGCTACAAAAATCTTATGTTCTTTGTAAATGTCCATTACGAAGTAGTTTATTTTGCTGTGGTTTGGGATATATAGGATTAATGCTTTGCCTGAAAAGCACAGGCTGCAGCAGTGGCTGCCAGGAAAAAGGAAGCTCTGTGCCTTCAACAACCGCCGATGGACGGCTGATTTCTCAGCTAATGGAGGCAGGATGGCCCAGCTGGGCAAAAGGCTTGGAGCTAAGGAGCCAGGTAACAGTTTGCGGAGGGAGCAGTTTTCTTGGGGGGTGGGGAGTTTTCCCCTAGGGACAGGTAAATAAACAGAAGTTTTGTCTGTTAGCCATCTGCTTACATCAGAGTTGCTTAAATTCTATCCACAAGTATTTTGCTGGGGAAATAGAAATTTCACGGACGGTACATTGCTAGTCAGACTTTACACCCTTAATCTGAAGATAATCCTCAACCTGAATTCCTTGTGTGGGATGGTGAATCGTTATGTGAATGCCAGGACGATCTAGAACTGATGTAACGAGTTTGATGATTGGGCAACTCAAATCAATTTCATTTACTGAGCCCCCGCAGAAATCAGAAGAGATCATGGTTTCCAGGTTAAATACCTTTGCTCTACTTTATACTGCTCGAAGTTAATCTTTCTCTATCTAGTAGTCAGAATGACCAGAACAGGTAATCTTTAACCACTAGCCATTGACTTACAAGGGTCACAACATTTTCCCTTCTGTGATCTAAGCTGTCCTAGCACTACATATGCCTCATCTTTGTCTATTATATTCTCTGTGGTATTCTTCTTTTCATACAAAGGTCAGACTATTGTGATTTTAAGTGTAGAGAAAAAAAAATAATAAGAACTGATTCAGGTGAGTCTCTTCCAGATCATGTAAATGAACCCTGATTTGAAAGTCTTCAGTTTGAACTGAATGGTGCAACTGGCTTTTGAAATCTACTCTAAATAAACAAAGTAATTGTGGTTTTTAAGCCCGTTGAAACAGGCTTCCTAAGTGAGCTTTGTTGAATACATGATGTATTTATGATCCAAATTAACCAGCTGCAAAAAAGGTTTATATCCTCCACATTTTACATAAGAAAAATGATAGGAAAGAACTCTTATAATGGATCAAATTTCATCCTTTGTATAGTGACACCTTAGTCAGCCGGAGCGACGCACACACAGTGGAATCACAGAACAGAGTGATTCGGGTTGGAAGGGACTGTTGGAGGTCACAGGATTCAGCCCTCTGCTCTGAGCACCACCAAGTTCAAAGTTGGATAATTTTGCCTGGGGTCATACCTACTTATTTGCAGGGAAGAATCTGGCCCGCAGCTGAATGTGCAATCTGTATTGCATTATTTGTCCCTGCGTCACCTTTACTAACATTTAAACAAACCAGTTCCTTTATTTTTTTTCAGGAATTTCCAAATAATCTGGCATGTAATTTCAAAGAACTGGACCCAAACCAGGCTGCAAGAGTAATGAATGTTGCAATGCTGTTTCAGGCTCCCACAGTAGCTCCGCTCCCTGTGTAGTGGCAGCCCAGAGTGCCATTTTGAGGAAAACACCTTTTTTTTTCCAGAAACACAACCCCAGAAACACTAAGTAAGAGGTGTTTCCTCTGTGAGGAGTATAAATTGCACATTTTAGTAATTCTCTGCTGGTTTTGGACAACATGTGGCATTTTCTTATTTTATTTTTTTTTAAATTGAGGGGGTTTGCCCCCTTTTTATGATTAAGCAAATTGTCGGACACCTTCTCTAGATTTAGCATTTTAGGAAACAGAAGGAGGTAGTTCTTCCCATGATAAAATTTGCAGTCCAAATACAAGACAACCTGAAAAGAGAAAAGGCACTCCATAAATGGGTAAAGATGAGGGTGCTCTAGTGGCTTTGTAGTGAAGGGGTTTTTTCATTACACAGTATTACATTATGCATATATTATATTATATATTTGAATCGGTTATGTGCAAGACCCTTTTTACACAAGAAGAGCTCACACCTACTGGCCCATTCCGTCTCCCCTCGGCAGTGGGGAGGGACAGTATGTGAGCAGGGACAGGAGGTGCATTTGTGTTCTACCAACATCTAGTTCTGCTACAGCTGGAAAGGAAGAAGAGGGCAAGATACAGAATTTCTTTCCAGATCTGATTTTGCAGTGGTTTTCTGCTGCCGGATGGACACATCCAGCCAAAACCAGTAAAGTGATCTGGTTCCTCACTTTTGTGAGGCATTATATTGAAAACTTTGCTTTAAAAAAACCCACAACATTACTTTTACTTAAGACTGTTACAAAGTATTTGTGTTCTAATGGAAATAAGCAATGAAATAGCAATTAGTTAACTATCAGGAAGGTTATCGTAGTGAAGGTGTGATTTTAATTCATGTTTAGAGAAATCTTGGGTTCAAATCCCATATTTGCCTTCACAAAACATGTGGAATTTATCATGCCCTAAATCTGGGGGTTTATGCAACGGTCCAGTTATTGGTTATCTGGATGAGGTGCTGAAATCACAGAATCACAGAATCTTCATGGTTGGAAGGGACCTTCGAGATCATCGAGTCCAACCAAATGTGGGTCTAATTCCTGGTTTTGCCAATGGTGTTCAGAAAGGCTCGACTGAAGTCAGACATTTCCCCCCATCTCATAGGTGTGCTGGAAAGTAAAACCTATTAAGAATGTGACAGGATCTTTGAGAGTTCTGAAAATTCCTGTGCAGAAAAGACAGCAAATCAAAATTAAAAAATGAAAAAAAAAGATTGGTAAGACCCAGTGATGAACAGGAAGATTAGCACTGTGATCTGAGGAACCGATGAGATCAGTCACACTGCAAAAAGTAAGCAACTAATATGAAGACAAGAGTGAATGCCCTTTGTCTCAGGGTTAAGCAAAACAGGCAGATGAAAAAACCCTGTATTTTGCATTTTCCCCTACCCACATACGCTCTCTCTGAAGGGACTGAGAAAATTGAGATTTCAGAGCAGTTTTTCTGTTTCTTAGTCTGTTTGACTAAGGGTGAATCTGGCTCCATGCAGTGAGGGCCATCTCCCTCCCCCAGATCAATATTTTAATATGACTTATCAGAAAGAGGATGAATTGTTTACTTTAAAACCTCAGGATCCCATAAAGGGCGAGGGAAAGGTGTCCACTGGAAAGAGAGGCTTTCAAGAGCTGGCCACTGCTGAGGACTCATACCAGGAAACCAAGACCTCCAAAGATCCAAATTCAGTGATACTCAGCAAAGCATGATGCGAGAGAAGCTCCATTCTGAGAAGTCCCAGTGACACACTGGAGCATCCTCTGGCTGTTGTGTTCAATGGTAAGTGCCTCCCTGCACTTGATTCATGGGAGGGAAAGGAAATGCTAAAATGTACTAACGAAAATAAAATAGAGCAGGTGAATTTTGAATACGAAGAACTTCAGCACACCAAAATATCTGCAAATGCCTGGGGCCTGTCTGTGTAATTTAACAGGTTTTAACGTCTTCTACATAGATCTCTGCCTGCACTTTTAAAGAGGTGAGGATTTATCCATGTCGGTGGGCAAGCCACCCTAAAAATATACTCTTAAAAAAAAATGAATAATGTTAACATTTTTAAGAATAATGTTAAACACAAGAATGTTAATGTTAAAAACCCAGAGTGGCAGGGAAGCTGTCAGTAAGTTGGGTCAGACTTCACCAGGGCTACAGGAATGGTTCCAAGTCCAGATATACAAAAAGTCAGTGTGTGTGATCCATCAAGGTACTTCCTGAAGAACCCTCTTGTTCTTCACAATGATCTTCTCAACTGGAACAGTTCAGTCTGTCTAGCAGAAGAAAAGCAAAAAGTGTGTGTTTTTTTTCTCTGATGTTTATACTTTACTTTCTCCCTGTACTGCCCAGTAACTTTCACCTTGTTTGGTTGTTTTTTTTTTTTCCATTGCAGTACTAAAAACTAGAATTTCTCTCTCTTTGATTACCTTTTGTCTGGGAAATATTGCTGTTGAGTTGCCAGAAGCTTCCACATATTTGTGAAGCTCTGAAACTGCCTGTTTGGAGCTGCATCACTTGCCTGGCTCTCTGCTGTCAGATACATTTCCCAGTGAATCCCGAGGCGCTTCTGCCAGGGCCCTGCTGTCTTTGCACAGCATCTGCCAGCAATTCTCAGCCTCAGAGAGCTTAATTAGAGTAGGATCTGGCCTGACCTTTCTCCTCTGCTGCAGGGAGAAACCTGGGTAAAACGTCTATGAGGAAAGGTAAGGGGGAAAAACAATAATATCATGATGAATTAGAAAGCAACATACAGCATTATGTTCCTTTGGCATGCATTTCTCATTATCACCTATAGGCACAGGCACAGTTGTTAAAAACAGCCTCTTGGTTCTTGGGTCTACAACTGCCAGCTGCATCCCAGCTAGAGAGAATACCTCCCGGGTGTGACGGGGTATTTGCTATCTCGGTGCTATCTGGATGCACAGGGTGTGCTGCAGCGCCCTACATTCTCTTAGAGATTATTTACCAAGCTCAAAAAAAGAGAGACAGAGTGCATAAAGCATTATAGCAAGGCATTCCATCCTCATCTCTTGGCACTAAAAGACAACTACATCTCATCTGTAGCATCGTGACTCCTCGGGTCTCACACAGCTCCATAAAGTCATGTGCTTACTCTGAGCTGTCTCCACAGACAAGAGAAAGGCACAGGTCCCTGCAGAGCGATTCATACATCTGTCTCTCAGGAGAGGACTGACACTTTCTCCAGGCGTTTGTCCATCTCCTTTGGACAGGAGCTTAAAGCTACTTAAAGACCTGCTTAAAGCTACTGAGCTTTTAGATTGCTACAGCTAATTGACAAAATATTCTCCTCAAAGAGGTTCGGAATCCTGCCTCCCACTTCCTCAATAAGAATCCCAATGTACCATGTATAAATGTGCATAAACATGGTCTTTGCTCTGTGTTTTGCAGATCCCTGCAGTCCCCGCACTGAAGCCTGCGATGTGTGTGTTACTCCTTCCAGGGACCAATGACCCAGTGCTCCCAGAGCTGTGGAGTGTGACAATGGTGTTTGTGTCCAGTCTATCAAACGCCATTATCACACTAAATAGCTACTGGTGGACAAGGCATCAGCTCAGGAAAAGTGTGAACTCTGGCAATGTGTTTTCCCACCCTGCTGAGGAATAAATAACCTTTTTCCATCATTTTTAGAGAGGATGACTCTGCTCTTCCTTTTATAGCAACCCCACCTTAGTATTGGGAAACACATACTCTGCTACAGGCACTCCCAGATTCCCATGGTAAAGCACACAAGTCACCTTAAGGAATCATCACTACAATGTCCTGGTTAGGACTATGGATTTCAGTGGAATCAGCGGAGCTGTGATTACCTCTGGAAAACAAGGCCAGCTCGGGACTTTCCCTTTCCTCTAGGACTGACCATGACAATAGAATTCTGAAGCCAATAAGCTGACGTAGTGAAACTCTGCCTCTTATTTTGACAACAAATTAAAACATATGTTTGGAACATTAATTGACTGAGATGCTCATGACATTTTTCAAACAGAACGCTTCCCAAAAATTCTGATAAAAAGCTGTATTTTCAAACGTACTCAAGGTTCTATTTCAAAAGGGACAGAGGCGGCTGGTTTTCCCTGAGCAACCAGTTCTAACCACAGACACTTCTTGAAAAAAGATCAACTTAAATGTTCTGTGCCTAGTATTTTGTGGATATGGACCAACACACTGAGATCCCTCAGGTGGTTTTGAAAAGCATTACCACTGGAACTCAGACTGTTTTTTAGAGCACTTTTGACCTTCAAAGGTCCCCTCCAACCCAAGCTACTCTACGATTCTACAAAAAACTGTGAAAGAACAGGGAGAATTATCGGTTTATCTATAGAGGACATCATCTAAAAACCCAATACCTATACCCATTTGTGTGACTAACTACTTTTGAACAAGCAGAAACATCCCATAGAAGTTTTAGTGACTCCATTCTTGAGTGTTTTATCATTGTTAGTCTGTGTAATAGAATTTAAATCACAAAGCGTTAGTGCTTTAGCCTGAACTACAGAGGTGCCCTGTGAAAAGCAGAACATTTTAAAATTGCCTCAGGACACAGTGAGATTCATTCATTCTGTGCGTGCTTGAAAATATTTATCAATATAATAATGCAAGTCCTAGCAGCAAGAAGTAACTTCTAAGTGCTCCTTTAAAAAATGGGTTCCAGTTTCTGCTTTGCTGATGTCTGTGCTGAGATCAGAAAACATCTGTATTTGACTTGCTCACAAACCTCAGGCCTTGGTTCCCTTCTGTAAAAGGCAAAAAGCAGGCTTTGGATCAGATTGAAGCACTGTGAAAGAGGCAGCTGTATCTCCCACTCATCTCAGCAGGTCGGGAAATCTGGAGCCGAATGAGAACACTGTTCACCCCACCGATAATTAGTATTTCACTGCTTAGGATTTTGCAGACACGTACCGGTAACAGAGGCAGACTGAAGTACAGCCATAGCTCTACAGGGAGATCTTCCCTCTGCCCCTGAAGTCAATTGAGATAGCTTTCAGGACCAAGCTTTCTTCTCCCAGCCCCATTTCTTGGTCGAGACCTTTGTATAAAGTTGAGTTTAGAGGCACTCAGCTTTCATTCTTTTCAGACCGCCAGGAAGTACCTCCCAATACAGGGTATATACATATTTCCTGTAACGGCAAGGTGAGGGTGGGTCGAGTTATCAGCCTACACAGAACAGCAATTATTAGCAAAGTCTTCTTAAAAAAAATCCGACATGAAGATTTAGACATGGACAGAAAACTGTCTGTGAATCATCATTTCCCATCAGCTTCTGACGTGCACACTGGAGCTCTCTGTGTCACCCTCAGACCATCCGCATTTTAAACTCTTCATACTGTGACCCAGAAAGGACAGTAAGGACCTGAGGATGTTTTGTCACCGGCACAGCCAAGGTGTTCCTGCAGAGTCCCTCCTGCCAGGCACGTGGATCGGAGGCAGACAGGCAGCTCGGCAAGTGTGAGAGAGCAGGGGGCCACAAGGCAACAACTAAAAGGCAAAGACTCTGTTCCCTATTCCCCTTTGATGCAGCAAAGAGCAATCATGGGAGCACCACCACGGAGTCAGGCTCTAAAACCTGTCCAGGTGGCTTTGACCTGAGGTGATCAGTCAAGCATTGTCCACTTTTGGTAGCTACTAATGTATAATTATTTCAGCGTAATTGCATGTGTAGCTGAACTCAAGGGCAATCACTGAATTTTAACACGATGATGTGACATTATTATAACTGAAACCTTTTTTCTATTACAGAAAAGCGACTGCTTTAAACCACTGTATTGCTAGTTTTTCTTGTTACCATCAGTTAGAATTTTCACTGACAGAAATTCAGGAATCGTGACTCCCACAGTGTTGCAATACATCAGCAACATAGTATGTCTGTTAACAAACAAAATACATTCAATAAACTCCTGAGCAGTGGAAAATCATGCGTTTCAGCTGGGTTTATGTCTATTTAACCCAAACGTGATGGCTTGTTATTTTACAACATGAAACACCAACAGAACAAATTCTCTGAAGTGGTGGTGGGGGGTGAGTGCTGGTTTCCCAATACCCTGTCTCTTAGGAATCAGAAAGAGGGGAGACGGGAGCAAATTTCCTTCCCAAAGACACTCCATGCCACTGTCACACGTGGTATTTCCCGAATGACCAGAAACTGCCTCCTTCAGAAAGCCGGGGAACTGCTTTCCAGCTCCTACATGTCTGACAAGAGTACCTCAGGTGAAGTCAGGGTGGCCTGCAGACACCCACACGTGCAGCACGTGGACCAGGCAGTAGAGAGTAACCCCCAGGTGAAGCCCCAGACTGGAGCTGAAATGGCCTTCATCTGCCTGGCACAGAAGGGCTCCCGTAGACGGGTGCTGGCTCCTGGCACCCCTGAAATTCAGCGATGGCAGGGGGACAAGCAGCCTGACAGCGCCCGGGGTCTGTACCCTGGAGGGGCTCTGCAGGCTGGGTTTTCAGTGCTGGCCCAGGGCATCTGTCAGGTGCCTGCAATAAACAACTCCACACTACACAGAAAGCCACTGTGCTTATTCCAGCTGGAAACGCTGGAGGGTACTGAAACACCCTCTGCACATCATGGTGTATTTCAGATGGCTGTTTGGCAACAGACAGACTCCAAAACCCCATCCTACAACAGGATGGGTGCAAGTACAACAGTACTGCAACGCGAGGTTGAGTGTAGGCTAAAGGAAGCTTGCGTGGAGAGCAAGGAACTCCACGGAGAATCACACAAGCTGCCCATCTGCAAGCTGCTGGCATCACTTCGTGGGACCTTAAAGATGGCAGCTAATTTTGTGGGAGCAGAAGACAGATATGCCCAATCATGAATAGTTTTGTCTTGTATTAAAAGACATGAAAGTGGGAGAAAAAGATACAAGAATAGGACTATAGTGGGATTACAATATGGAAAAATCTGGGAAAGAAAACAATTTCTCTCTAGCAGCCTGAGCAAAAAAACTGTGCAAAACTTTCACTAAGTGGCATCTGACATATATTGCTGTTCACGTAGCAGCTGAACCCAGAGGGTCACAGGCGCAGGCACACGGGAGGGAAGATGTTCTCCAGTGGCCCATGGTGCACCCTGTGTCCGAGACTCCAAATGAGCAGGTACCGATACAGAGAGGGGTGTGAGACAATCCCGGCAGATGCATTAGTTTGTCTCTGAAACCTTGGTCAGGTGTGAAATCTCAGGTACCGAGGCCAGAGAATCAGCTCCTTCCTTTGTTGCTGGCACCAGCACCAGGATGGCTTCAAATTGATGTCACAAGGCAAAAGACTGAAGTTATCCCCCACTGGGTCATCAGTGCCTGTCACCAGTACAGACCTTCAAGAGAAGTTCGCACAGGATGGGACAGTGCAACTCAGTGCTCGGAGGAAATGAAGCCTCGAGGGTCTCTGCCTTTCTTGGGCACTGCTTTCTTTATCGTTGATGAGTTTGGTAGATTTTTGGTTTTCAGGGGTGTTGCTTTCCTCTGTTTCTGATGAGTGGTTCGGAGAGATTGCAGCCCCAGCATCTCACAGTACTTATTGCACTGGTGGAGGGCTTTGAACTGCTCAATGAAGGAAATTGAGCAGTTGCCTTTAAAACCTTTGTATCTGTAGCAACAACAAAAAAAAAAAAAGCCAAATGGGATTTCAAGATTCATTTTCAGCACGGGGAGGCAGAGCACGACTGTTCGCTCACAAGCAACTTGAAAACATTAAGCAAGTCTCTTCTACCTCTTCCACCCACACTGTTTCGAAAAGCATCCAAACACGTACATAAGTTCTGTGCGACACTTCTACCTCATCCTAGCTGGACTGAAAGATCTCACGCATCTTTGCTCCGTCCCTGGAAACATTCCAGGCCAGGCTGGATGGGGCTCTGAGCAACCTGCTCTAGTTGAAGATATTCCTGCTCATGGAAGGGGAGGTTGGACCAGATGGGCTTTAAAGGCCCCTTTCTACCCAAACTATTCTATGCTTCTCTGAATCTGTGCTTCTAAGGAGCCAAGCCTCTCGGGGAAGAAGGATATAAGGAAGAGACGGAAGGAAGTTCTTGGGAACCCTCAGAGCTCTCAAGCCACCATCACATCTCCCACTGCTACTTATAAACAGCCAGATGAACCCCAAAGCATTAAGTTTTTTTTTCCTCTCCTCTCCAAGTAATTATGTGCTTGTTTACCCAAAGGAAGTTTAAGAGGCTGCCATTGTTACTTCAAGGCTATACGTGGAGCTCAGCAAGACAATCAACTGTTCCCTCACTGCTATGGAGAAATAACAGACTTGAGACTTTCTACATGAGCTCCTTGACCAGAGCCATGAGGTCCGTGCTCCAGACACTGCAGCAGGACATGAGTTCCAAGGGCAGAAATGTGCCTGTGCTCAGCAAGAAAATCTCTTCATATCAGGCACTGATCCTGACTCCAGAAAGTGGTTAAAGCAGAGCAATGCACTGTCAACAGAGAGCAGTAACTGAGACCAAAATACTCTGACTAATTCACCATAAATTTCAGACTCTGGTCTGAACCTCAAGTTTCTGCGGCAGGGCTGACGGAGGGGCTGCAAGGCTCCTGCCCTTCGTGTAGGTCTGTTCTGGCAGAAACATTACGGTAAGGCACCTCCAGGGCTATCAACTGGTGAGAAGTATCACTGCACTCACTGCTGGCTCCTGCAGTTTGTGGTTGCAGAAGGACCACGCTTGCTTTCTCTTGCTCTCGCTTTCTGTTTTGTCCTGGGGAGCCATTTTGTTGCAGCTGAAGAAAACTTCTTCATCTGTTTTTCTCTCATGCTATAGAATTCTGATAATACTCATTGCTTTGTGGAAATAATCTTGGAAAGAAAGAGTAAATAAAAAAATAATCCACTTTTCTCATGAAGTAAATAGAAGTCTATCAACTTGGGTTTCCTTTCTGTATGTGGTGTGTTTCTCACTTCCCTTATGTCTTTGAAGGAACATCTCAACAAAGAGCAGAAAGAGCAGCATTTGCTCAGATGACAGTTTGAGTAAGAGACACTTTAATGAACAACTGAACACTCTGCTGACTAACTTTAGCTTTAGAATTCAACAAATGCCAGAAATATCTGCAGTGAAAGTAAGAGCGTATCTTGTGAACAAGAGACAGAAAGTTTATATTAAAACCACACAATTATTCTAATTTTACTAGCTGTGCTCCTAAATCAAGCCATCCCCATTTCCCTTCTCTTAAGATCAGAGGTTTGCCTTTGCTCTTGTGGCTGCAGACGTGGCGTGGGTGACACTGGGTGTTGGTCTGGGGAGGTGCGAGGCGAGGAGGAGCTGCGTTGGGCTCCGCAGGGCACAGGCAGCCCCGGGACCTGCAGAACAACCAGCCCCCAGACACGGGCCACGGTTCTGCGCCTGAGCCCTCCCAGCCGGCGGCTGTTGCTCAGTCACCGCCTCCAGAGCCCCTTGCGTGCTCCCTCCTGCATCCTGTGTCCGCACAGACCTAATGACCACGGCTCTGCTGCAACCTGGCAGGACCCAGGAGCTTTACCTGAACCACTCTGTGCTGTTTGGAGCTGGGGGGGTGCTACCCCAGGGCATGGCTTCTGAATCACAGGGCCCTATTGCGCCTGTGTGTTCCGTGCTCAGGAACACCAAACTATCCACCATCCCAAGCCTGGAAAAATACAAACCCGTTATTTTGCACAGCACATGCTGTTGATTCACTGACTCGAAACGCAGACAGAATTCCACCTCCCAAAAAACTTGACAGCTGGGGCTTGGCCCTAACCAGATCTTCCTTACATCTGAGGGGGGAATGCTGGATTTGTCCCCAGGCTTAAACTCCCCAATGCCCCTTGTTGCCATGTTGAGCAGAAACGAATTTGCCAATGCCCCGAAATCAGACAGACTTCAGGATCCACATTTGGCAAAGAGCACTCCTGGTCACCACCATGACCACGGGTCACTGTGTTCCCAACTTCTTTGTCTTTGTGTTTGCCAGGCTTGGATAAATACCCGGGCACCCGGACACCTCTCCTCAGCTGCCTCACTGACTGCACAGAGCAGCCAGTCACCGTCTTGCATTATTTTTGTTTACCTTGGCCACAGAACTTACTAAGTGCTTATTTAAAGGACTGATTGCCTGGCTCTGGTGCGCCCCATCGGCTACATTAAAAATCCTTCCCAGGCCTCTCGGTTTGTAGTTGGGCTTCGCCCTCTACTGACAGAGGCTGCAGTGCGGCTGCTTCCGCGATTCAAATAAATCACCCTCTGCCCTGGGCGCCTTTGGCTCCCAACTCCCTGGTAAAGCAGACACAGGAAGGAGAAAGATCAGAGTCACTCTGCAGAATGTTAATTGTTGGGAACAGCAACCTCTCCACGGGCTCTACGGGAAGGAGGGGAAAGATAAAGACAAAGGGCACGTAAATAATCACCCAGAAATGTTTGTTCAGAGTTGGAATGTGAGTTTGGACCCCCCCAAAAAAATCATTAAGAAGAATGAGCCATGTTGACTATAGGTACAAAATTTGAGTTTGCTGTTCACTCTGCTTGGTTTGCAGGAAACTCTGGGGGATAAAGAGTGGCCAGGAATAATTCACGCCAGTTGTCTTTTCGGCTTTTGCAAATTCATCACTAAGAGTTTCCCTAAAACAGATGAGTTGAAAGCTTGATTATTCTATGGGCATGGAGGGGTGGGGTGCAGAGCTGGATTCTTTTTTTCAGGGTTTTTTTCCCCTGATCACAAGTTTAATCTTAGCGTGAAACTAGAACTGTATTTAATTTACATTCCAACCAGGAACAGTATGCCTGTTTTTCCATTCATCAAGGATCACAGAAGCATTTCCCAAGGATATTTTTCACTTGCCTTGGTGTGATGGGCCCAGGCTTAGGAGAATTAGCAGCAGAGGAGCTCTCTGTCATCAGTGAGGTCATTACCTCTGCCAAGAGTGCTTGAGGAAACTATAGGAATTTCTATAGGCAAGTACATCAAAAACCAGTTTTGTATCTTCTGTAACAGTGCAGTTAAAATAACAACAGTATCATATTATATTTTTTAGTTAAGTAGGGCTATGTATGTTCTCTCCAACACACGAGACAATCTCTCAGCAGCGTGGCTGCACACCACCAAAACCAGCAACAGCCAGGAATACAGGTGAATTCTGTGCACTTGTTTGTTTCCCCCATCCAGGCTCATGGAATTAAACATCAAACTACAGATACTAATGCAGAGGGGTCCTTTCTGGGAAAGGAGCATGGAAGAAAAATACAAGACCAGGAAAAATCTATTGTCTTATAGCAGTATCATTAGCTAAATGACAAACAAAATGATACTTAACATTTTCAAGAGGTTGTTCATGAAAGGAAATTATATTCCCTTATGTATGATTGAGGTGACCCTTACTACAGCCTGCATTGCATATTCATTTTCTTACGTCACCTTCCTCTTCCCTAGTCCTACACATGTCTTTATAGTGATTTCCCACAGGCAGCTGGACAATAACATCCATTAAAGCATTTCTATAAATCTTCTGGGTCCAGAAAACAGTGTTGCCTCAATAAAATTTTTATACCAGGATGATGTAACTTCATTTCAACTGATTTCCCTTTGGATCCACAGCTAAAAGAGTAAATCAATGTAAATTCTGAATGGATGACAGCCTGCAAATGTTACGGATTTCTTCGGAACATTCTGGGGTCAAATTTTTAATAATTTAAAATATACTGTGAGGTTTTTTTCCCATACCATGAGTATACAGACAAACTCCAGTTTTGTATCAAGACTGAATACATGTGTCTGGATCTGTTTTTTTTTTTCATCAGTTTCTCAAAAAAGAATATGAATTTAAAGCATAGGTGGCTTACACACACATGCACACCCATCCCCTCTCCCTTTCCATCAGCCAGCTGGTTTGAATGCCTGCCAACACTGCCCAGCTCTAGCAATGGCTCTTTTGGCCTGTGGTCTAAATAGAAGCTTTAATTAACAGAGACTTAAGAGAAGTGGAAGAAAGTTAAAACATTAAAGGCCTGTGTCTTTACACACACGCTGAGATCTCCCAAAAAGACCCAAAGCCGTTGCAAACTGCTAGGAAACAAGCCTCTTTAAATATTATGAACAGATCTTTTGTTATAGCTCAGAATTACTGCTTTTGAGAGAGAAGGGAGAGAGATACCATCAAATCCCTTAATACATTTCATTTTGTACACAGCAAGAACAAATTTCTAGTGGGCCCTCCCCCAACACATTTACCCTGTGAAAAGATCGATGTGTAAAGCAAAACCACGCTGTTGAGAAATAATTTTTCACTCACCCTTTGGCCAGTGTTGCTATGCCAACGTCAGTTAACTTCATTCCTACACCTACAAGGCACCAAGGAAACAGAGAGCTTACGTTACACCAGAATTTCTAGGAATATCTTCAGATTCAAGAGCACCATATATAGAGGTATTAACTATTATTTATTGATTCATTTGTCACCATTTTTTCAAATAATTTTCGAGTACCCCAATTAAAAATAGGATGTTTGTGGTCTGTACCATTAATTAATGTCTTTACATTCCCTAGGGTAACACACACACAAATAAACACAGTGCACTTAAATGAGGCCAGAAAATGAAACATCCCAACTCTCTCTCCTATCTTTTATTGTGATGTGCATAAGATGCTGTATAAAACATCCCAGGGCACCGCCTGCATCCAGAGAAGACTCTGCCCATTACCAGGTGTGGAAGGAGCACATCCAATGTTGCCAAGGGGACACAGAAGGCCAAGAATAAGAGTGCTCAGAAATGAGTCTCTGGAAGTTCTGCAGTTGCGGGGACTGACCGTGAGTGGCCACCAGCCGGTATGCCGGGAAAAGCCACTCAGAGAACTCACCCTGCAGGTCAGTGACAAGCAAGCTCCCGTTGGTCTTCTCGTACACCCAGTGCTGGAAGGTGCAACACTTCTGCCCGGCCTCCGAGTCCCTTCTCAGGAAATTCACCTCCTTCCCATCCCTGACAGAGTATTTCACAAACTCCCCAACCAGCTCCTCCTCCACTGTCGCATAGGGGATGTTATTAGCAGGGCGATGAACAAGGAAAATAGGAATGATCCTGAAATCAAGGGATAAGAACTAATAAAACCCAGAGAATTTGTCAACGAAGGAGCAAGAAACAGACAAAGTGGCAAGTGATCCCAGAGAGTGAATGAACAGCCCAAGACCTGTGTACATGGATGATTTCTCAGACTAGACTTGCTCTATTTATCTTATAAAATGTTGCAGGGAATACATCCTCTTTTAAATACAAGTTTGGTCTCACCCAGGCTGGCTAGAAGAAAGGAATCTAGCCTTAGAATTTTGAAATTAAAAAGCAAACCAAAAGCAGATGCACATTATGTCTTTTTGCTCCTACCTGCTGTCTTCCAGCCAATTGTTCAGAATAAAGCACCAGAAGTGAACCTTCCATGGGCCCGCTATTTGCGCCAGACTTAAGTATCTGTAGGGTCCGTGCTCTCTCTCATGTCAAACTAGAGGTTATAGCCTGAGCCCAGAGAAATCTCTCCAACACACATTTTACCAAGAGCAATATATTTGCAGAAAAGCAGCTGACTTGCACAAATATTTCCCCTAAAAGATTTCACTGCCATCTCCATCACTGTTTCTAATCCTGAAAAGGTGGCTTTAAGGAATCATTCCAGATGCTGTGCTTTAAGTGGCCCTTTTTTTCAGGGAATTGGTGCAGCAGATCTTGTGTCACCTAAACTGAGGTGGAGATTTAGCTGCTGGCAAGCATGCAGGTCTTATTCTTGAAGCGAGGCAGATGGAATTTCAACCATCCATTGCAAATTCAACTCTGCACAGTAGCCTGACACTGGAACAGCAAATCCTTTGAAAAAGATCTATTACCAAATCCTCAGGGAGCCACTTCCCAGCCTCAGAGGCAGATGTGAACCTGTACTGAGCTACTGGGCTGAGTACTGAACCTGTACTGAGCTACTGGGCTGATGTGCACGTACTCAGGAAATGGAAAACTTCTCAAATGAAATAAACCAGTCCTTGGGAAAACCTAGAATCAGAGCTGAGCTTTGTGGTTTAAGCCTCTCTTTACATATATGGGCATACGTGTGCATGTATATAAAAATATATATGTACTCACTCTGGTACTTCCCCAAAGCCTTCCAGGGGCTCAGCTTCAGCTGCATATATCTTCGCATACTCTCTTGCAGTATTTTGGACATAGCATTCCTGCATTACAAACAGACAGGCCTATGGAATATCCCTCCAAACATTTAACAGATCACCTGTGTGAATACTTGCAAGACAGCTTCTCCCCACAGTGCCTGCTCACGAAGGGCAGGCAAGCTCACCTGCAGTGCCAGTTTGTAGTTCTTCTGGACTAGGTCGTCCTGACTCTTGGTCCCATACGTGATGGCATTGTGCACTTTGAGGACACAGGGGTGGCCAGGACCAAAGACCGGCACGAGGCCCTGCATCACCTTACTCCGGAAGGCTTTCCGGTGCATGCCTTCACCAAAGTGAAGCTCTTCAGTGGCTATTATTCCATGCAGGTTCCCACCAAAATAGCTGTCACTGATGAAATCTTCCCGGAACATGAGCTGCATGAATTCGATTTCTTCCACACCTAAAACACAACACCATGTTGTTCTGCACAACATCCTTCTGCAGTCACGGGAAGAGGGGTGGGCATGGGACAGCAAAGGCATCTTTCCATGGAGTAGTAAAGAAAATGCTCAATGGAAACAGAATACATGGCCTCACTTGTGTCAATATGGGGTTGGGACCAGGGTTGGGACGAGGCTTGGGACCTCTAACATCTAAAGCCATGGAGAAAGCGGCAGATAGGTTCATAAGGAGAGAGCACAGAGTGTAGCACACCCAAAAACCAGACATAAAGATCACAAAAGCTAGTATTAAAAAAAAAAAAAAAACTATTAGGAGAGTTGTAAGCTGGAGCCTCAGATGAATGTGAAGTCAATCAAGCTGACTGAGAACTAAAGCAGCATCAAGGTAATACAGAGATCCCGCCAACTCCGGTTTTTGGGGAGCCAGAGACATTAACACAGCGAATGTGCAGCAGTGTATGTAGATAGGAATTCAGAAGTAGAGCACAGCTCTAGCAGAACACATTCTCCTGAAGCCAGCCTGTCTTTTCAGAAAAGTCAGAATTTGCTGGTACAATCAGAGCTTGTTTTAGATTTCAGCTTGGCATCTTTTCAGGGAAGGACTGTGCCAACACTCTGCTGAAAGAGACCTCAGCCCTTATCCGTGGAAACACGCCTTTCCCAGTACCAACCACATTCCCTACAGCAGCTCCAGAGCTGCAGACAGGCATGTTAAATAAAGTTTGTTTATTGCTAGAATTAGAAGGCTCCTTAACTCCACCTAAAATTCTCTGATGGTTATACCGTGCAGTTACATGAAAAGTCCTGTCTTTATTTTAACAAGGAACTACATGTTTACTTTTATTCTTCTAGAAAAAGAAGGGAGAAATCAATTGGCTGAATGAAGTACCTAATTAGTACAGTGTGTTCAGTGATGATAAACCAATTTGCAATGCCCTATCTTTAGCTGCAGCACAGCAAGACATATGCTGGGTGATTAACCACAAGTTAACATATGGGGAAAGCATTCCAAATCCTCCTGCCCCTCTTTCTCTCGGAGTGAAATTACACAGCAGGTGACCTGCAAAGCCCATGTGTTCAAACACCACTGGCAAGTTTTTCTGCCAGGAGAGCTCTGGGCGCTCTGTGTGTGTCTGTAGGACGCGATGCAATGTGGTTTCCCTGTGTGTGAAACGCCACTGCGTCCCGCTAACGAGAAGTTACAGAGTCAAGTGCAAACCAGTAGTTTGTCACAGCGGGCACTCCATCACCCTGCACAAACCATCCCATCCTACGTGAGTTTCCCAAGGGAAAACTGTCAAAATGTCTCAGTCTGATCTATTTTTCCATCCTTTGTTCTATTTGGAAACCAGAAGAAACAAAGATTGGAGCACATATTCAAGAAGATGTGTGTACTGACCTTCCCAGTTCTGAAAACTTGAGACATGTTCCAATACTACAAGGAAACAAAGAAAGAGATTTTGTAGTAAAAAAAAATATGAATGGAAACTGCCATTGTCATTATTATTAATCAAAATTATAAACTGGGATTTACCTTCAGAGGTCAGATTGAACTCAGCAGTCACCTTTCCATACACATTATTCAAGCAGCAGTAATACATTCCCTGGTCTTTGTTACTGGCTTTAGCTATTGCCAAAGAAACGGGAGAGTCATCCTGGGCACTGTAACAGAATATGTTAATTTTCCACATTAATACTTTAAAAAGATCTTTCCTGATTATTCCACAATTCCTCGTTCTGTCCCTGGAATTTCTGTCCCTCACTGTAAAGGCTGATTCAAACTTGATGCAAGGAGACGCAAGTAAAGTAGATGCAAGTAAAGTATTTAGTTTCACTGGACTTAGAAGCATTCAGCCTGTTATGTGTTTCACAACAGATGACCCTACTGCACTCTGAGAGAACAGGACCTCGATCAAATCCAAAAATAATTAAATCACATGCAAAGACATTCTAATATTCCTATCAATATCATGGCCAAAATATAAAGTATGGATATTTCAAAGCCCAAAATGTTGTGTGCTGTCCTTCAATATTGACCCCTCACTCAGCTTTCTCTGCTCCTTTGCTTTCCCAAGGCAGGTGTGTGCCCCTCCACCAACAGCTCGAGGGCAGAGGGTATTCACAGGGTGCAGTGACACAAGTGCAGCTCCAGCACTTGCAGGCCCCAGCTGGGTCTGGAAACAACAAACTACACCCAAACAGCGCTGTGCCGGAGTGAACAGTCCTCTTAGACCATGAGGGTTTCCACATGAAACCACAGTGGGTGTCCATCAGAAGTCTTTATCAGCAAACCAGATAATCTCTGCAGGGGTAATGGACATCTGACTACTGTGTTTTAAAGCTTTTGTGAAGTTAATTAGTGAAGGCGTGGACTTTTTTGTTGGCAACATGAAATTTCATGATATTCTGGCACACCAGAGAACTGTCTTTATCCAACAATAGGTTTTAAATTAAATCACTTAGCATAAGTAACAGTTTTAAACCGGAAGAAGGGAGATTTAGATGAGCCATTGGGAAGAAATTCTTTGCTGGGAGGGTGGTGAGAGCCTGGCCCAGGTTGCCCAGAGAAGCTGTGGCTGCCCC
>JAOXJM010000019.1:134837-174862 GCA_026413425.1 Tringa solitaria | reverse complement strand
GGCCGGGCCACGGCGGTGCCCGCGGCTCCGGGCGGGTTGCACCGAGCCGAGCCGAGCCGGGCTGGAGGGGCCCTGCCCCGGTCCGTGCCCCGCCGCGCCGCAACGTGCGGCTGCGCCTCGGCGCGTCCTTCCGGGCGGGAGCACCGCCCCGAGCCGGAGGGCCCGTAAGTGGGGAGGCAAGAGCCGGAGTGATGTCGGAACCCGTGCGGAGCGGGACCCCGGGGGGTTCCCTGCCCCTCAGCCGCTTAGCCGAGCCTGTGCTCCGGAGGCTCAGCGAGCTGCTGGACCGAGCGGCGCCCGGCAAGGGATGGCGGGACCTGGCGCAGCGAGCGGGGAGCCGCGGCAGGGTCCGGCTGAGGTGAGGGCGGCCTGCGGAGGGCGGCGGGGGTCCGTCCCGGAGCCTGACCCGAGGGGACGGTGAGGGATGCGGCCGGCGAGGGCGAAGCGGGTGGTGCGGGCTCCTCCCGGGGGTACCTCCGTGCCGGGGCGGGGGAGCGGCAGCCGAGCCCTGCGCTCG
This sequence comes from Tringa solitaria, assembly GCA_026413425.1. Classification (NCBI taxonomy): domain Eukaryota; kingdom Metazoa; phylum Chordata; class Aves; order Charadriiformes; family Scolopacidae; genus Tringa; species Tringa solitaria. The sequence continues at coordinate 174,345 of JAOXJM010000019.1, read as the reverse complement.
GTTCCGCTGAACCCAGGGTGACCCGGCCTGCGCTGGCGACACCCCCCGTCCCTCCCGCAAGCCCGCACCTGGCCGGTAGGCGGGCAGGAGCGTCCATCCCCGAGGGAAGCCCCCGGGACGGAGGAGGCGCAGCCCGTCCCCGGGAGACGACGGCCGAGTCCCGGGCCGGGGCTCCCGGCGAGGAAGCCGCGGGGAGCGTGGGGCTGCGCTTTGCCCCTGGAGAGCATCCCCTGGATCCTCGCCGGGCTCCCCGCAGCCCGAGGGAGCCTGCCCGGCACGGGGAGCGCGGGGAACGGCTGTGACTCTTCCCCGTAGCTCCTCTGGGGTAAACGCCTTCATTTTCTTCAGCTCTTGCTGCCCGGGTCCCGTTCGCTGGGTCACTTCCTCGTCATTTCGCTTCCCGTGGCTTCTCGAGGTTTTGTTCAGAGGGTGGCATCTCAAAAAATGAGACCTTTCAAGCGCAGCACGGAATGTACATTATGAAGATGTGTCCTTTCTGTATTATAGCTGTATATGTTAATGTAGGGAAATAGAACCTGGGGATGACAAGTGACCCCTCTGTCAGCTAGGTTTGTTTTTCTGTAATAACCAGTAAAATACCACAAAAGTCTACATGATAAGCAAAAATACCTTGTCTCCAGGTTTGCATGGCACTGTGATTTAATGCAGGAAACACTGATGAGTCTCTTTAGCGGGAATACATAAACTTGCATTCCCTTTTCATAGCTGTATTCATTTCCTAATTATCTGTGTTATTTTAATCTGTCATGATTGGAAGCACACGAAGCCTTAACACCAAAATTTAAAACTCTGCATGTTCATACCTGGGGATGAAGGCACTGGAGCGGTTAACGGCGCTGTGGCAGTAGGCGTGTGCATCGGTTACGCTGCAGCAGCCGCTTGTTTTAACAAGTACTCTGAAAATCAAAGTCTTCCTGGGCTTTCAAGTTAGGTTCTGACTCACTCATTACCGCTTCTGAATTAGGCACATGAAAATGAAAGGTGCTGTGCTTGCTTTTCTGCTGAGACTTTAAAAAGTGAAAATTAGATTTCTTAATGCATTTAGGCAGAATTGTTAGGTACGAGCATCTCTTGTTTTGTAGCTCGCAGCTCACTAATACTGCTTTCTGTCTGTAGAGTTGTCGTGTGTAACCTTCGAACTCCTGAAACTTGAAGGAAATAGTGCAGATACATCCAAATCAGATCGGAATTCCCCATCTCTGGGGCTGGGTTTTTTCAGTGGTTTTGTGTGTCTACAAGTGTTTTTTTAACTTGGCTCCTTTCTGAGGAAGAAGCACTAAAGAGGTCTATGCCACTGTGTCTTTCTCCTATTGCTCTCTAGTCCTCTGGATTTAGAGCAGTGTTCCCTCAAGGTGCTGGAGCCAGAAGGAAGTCCCAGCTGGAGCCTACTGAAGCTGCTAGGAGATCGGGGCTGCACTGTGGTGGAGCTGGTGGAGTTCCTGCAGGCGCTGGAGCACACGGAGGCTCTCCAGTGCCTCAGCCACTCAGGTCAGTTCTGGTTTGTGCTTTCCCTGCAACTGCCTGTTTTGCACTGGAAGCACTGGAGGATTTGTTTTCTACAGCAAGTAAAAACATCTAGTAGTTGGTGTTCATGTAATTATCATAGTAGCGGGCTGATGTGATTCTGAGGTTAAAAGTAAGCCAAGGAGATGAGCGGGCTTAGCGCAGTGCAGACATGGACCTGGCTGTGTGGGTATGGCAGGTGCTGACTCGGGTCCTGCGTCAGGCTGTGCCCTCGGGAGATGCTTATGGCACTGACACAGCTGAGGTAGAAGGACAAGTGGTGTTTGCCAGCTGTCTGTACGGGCCACAGGTTTCATTAACTGCATTTCATAGCTTGCCCTAATTGAAAGGGAAGGGTCCAGTTAGTGCCAGTTCTGGTGCATATCGGATCCAGTCTGACTTGCTAATTGGACAGAAAAACAGAGTGACTTAGATAGAACTAGGTTATTTTCCACTAACCCATTCAGCTCGCTTCTTCGCAAAAAGTCTAGAAGTGGGGCCAACACAAGGGAATTAATGGGTAAAACCAGGGCCCTTTTTTCCTGCTTTGGGATGTGGTAGAATCCAGCCTAGTGGGCAGTCACAAAAGCTTCTCTTGAGAGCAGGGAGTGGAAATGAGACTAGCGAGCTCTTTGCCATACTGATAGCTGTCTTGTTCTTGGGACAGTCTGAGGAACGAAGCCGTGGGCTGAGAACCATTGTTAAGACAACCTTGGGATCTTCCAGGTAAATTATAGTAATGCTTTGCAGCTCCTTCATCTAGTTATGGCTGCTGCTTCTTACCGTCCTAGGAGGACTGTGCAGTGTGGGATGGGGTGTATGGAGTTATGTGCCAGCTTAGTCCAGCTGAAGTACAGCACCATAGGCCTGGCAGGGAGAGGGGAGCTGGTGGTAGAGCAGTGTGAGTCTTCCCTGACACATCGGGTTGACGCAGTAGAAGATCATCTTCCTAAAAAAACACAAAATAGAAGTAATAATAACTTTAAAACTTCTCCTTTTTGGTAGTGAGAAAGCTTAGGCATCTTCTTCCTTGGGTTACCTCTCTGTCTCATCTCTTCCCTTTTCTCATCTTGCCATGTCGTGAACTTGCTGGAAACAGATGAAATGCAACGAGCCTTCTCCCAGGCTAAGAATGAAAAAGCCTGAATATGCGATCAGTGGTACTACAGTCTAGTCCTCGTGCAGCCCCACTGAGTTGTGGTGATTGAAACAAGACCAAAGAGGTGTTTTTCCTCTGCGGGCTCTTTCTGCGGCGGTTTAGGCACTCGGGTCTGAGTGTGAGTAACTAAGGCTGAGTTTCCAGAAATGAGTGCAGATGTTTCCCAGTGTGTAAGCTAAGAACGCAGCAGTCAGGTTATAGTTAAGATGATGAGTGTTTAATTTATGCTGCATATTTCAGAGTCTGGTAATCCTAAATGTCAGTTTGCCATCCTTCATGGTAAAATTCGAGCTTTGCATCTCCAATGAAAATTGAAGAAGTATTTGTGTATCTCTGTGATCATTCAAAAGATTGAGCCAGAAGGTTTTCTTTTTGAAGCAGAGAATTCTGTGGTGCTTGCAGGAAGTAGTTTAGTGCTGAAAGAATTGCAGGAAAATGAATGAAGCTGTGAAGAAATTATGAATCAGATTTCTTTGAAGTTATTTGCAGTGCTTCCGAGGAGTGCAAAATGCTAATCTTCCAGAGAATTTGTTTTTCTCAACTACTTGAGAGATATTAGTGATGCAAATTAGGAGAGATTAAAAAAAAACAACAACAAAAAAAAAACCAAACAACTGGAAGTCTTTGGAAAGACCCCAGGATCTGTGTTGGGGTCATGCTGTAACTATAGGTCTCTGGAATGGTCTGGGTTAAGAAAACAACTGGATCATAGCAGACCGGGGTCAGAATTTTGCTCGCTCTATTGTCTGGTGAGGTAAAATTTGCAGTGGAATGTACCTTTACCTGGGAGACTGGGAGAAGAAACCCCAGCCCCGAGTTCTACAGGAGTAAAGGCATCAATCCCAAACCAGTGTTGCGGCCGGTAAGGTTGTGTGAGGAGTAGTAGAGAAACGCACTGTGTTGCAGTCAAACTAAGCCTTACTGCTTCAGTCCATCCCTTGGGCTGTGCTTAATCTGAAGATGAACAGCTCAAGGAAGTTGTTGGGAGTGAGCAAACTCTTCAAACTGGGAATACCTTTCCCAGACGGGATCTGTGATGCCACTGAAGTATTATTGCATTAGTGAGTAGAGAACAAGAGGAACTGAAGTATCCTAAAGTCAAAATGGCTGAACGATCTAATTTAAATCTTCCATAAACTCTGTAAAGTACTGATCACTTTAAGCACGGGTTTGGTGTAATGGAAGACAATTTTGAGTGTCTTAAAGTCATATGACTAATTGGAGCTGCGTGCATACACCGTACAAATTATTTTCAAGTAATGACAGAGACTTTCTTTGCTCAAAGGACAATTTAAGTGCAAATTTAAATTGTGGAATTGTAATTCTTAATAACTGTCCTATGTGTAAATTCTCTTTGAAAGGTATAAAGATTGTTGTGCAGCCTGACTCTCAAGCAGTGCTCTCTGGGCAGGTTGTCAAGCTATGCTGTTGGGCAACAGGACACCCATTTGTGCACTACCAGTGGTTCAAACAGGAAAAGGAGGTAAGAGTTGATTGAGAACATGGATCTTCTAAGTGATGAAAAGAATAGGTAATGATTTTGGATGATGCTTTTTTTTAAAGACTCTTATTTACAAGGAGAGAAGATTGCTATATATACACTAATAAAAATAGAAGTTCAAGAAATGCTGCATAATGACCCTATGAATGTGCTCAACCAATAAGGTGGTTCCTTGTATTCAGACCACTCCGTCCTTGGAGGCAAATCCTGCAATGTGACAGGAAGGAAACAGCAAGTTCAGTTGCCTCTCGGGCTACCGAGAAGTTTAACAAAGGCTACTGAGAACCTGCCACACTGGAACAAGCACCAGTGGCTGCTGGTCTGGGACAGATGGAATCTGGTTTCCTAAGAGTGAGCAGTCGAAGGCCTGAGCTCAGGGGCATCACGGGCTTCCTTGGTGAAATACCAGAATGCATGTCAGCTGGGGTCACTGGAATTTGAAGGGCAGCACTTACCCCCATATTTGCAGTCTAGTTGTTTTTCTACAAGATGAATGCACTTTTTTCTTAATGTTATTTTATTGTAAGCACTATTTTGAAAACTGCAGTAAGTTTATGGTATTTTAAATTGCTGTTAGGAATTGGAGTTTTAATTCATTTTCTGCACCTTTCTAAAGGTTTACCTAGATGACTCAAAACATGGCTTAAAAATATGATTACAGTCATTTGCTGCTCATAACATTTAAGATATAGATGTAGTGAAAAATTATTTTCTATGAAAGAATGTTAGTGTTTCCTGGTCATAGCTGAGTATATCTTAAGATAAGAGCTGAATGTAGCACTCACACTGGTTGGAGTAATGCTTAAGAAATTATTCTGAGTTACTTGTGGAGAAAGGTAAAGGTTATTAATTTCAGGAAGGAAGAGCTGTTCAACTGCTGTAAAAGCTCAGAGTTGTCTTAAATAGAGGCATATGAATTATTCTTGGAAGAAAGCCTCTCTCTGAACAACTAAATACGTAGAACAAGACTTTCTCATCCAAAAGTTTCAAGTAAGTGAAGAAGTTGAGGCTGGTGTTGTGGACATTGAAAGAAATATTCTTATGTTTGATCCTGGCTTAGATTGAATCAATCTAAATTTAAGTGTTTCTTGGTTCACCTGTAATTCAGGTTCCCCATGGCAATTCTCCAGAGCTGGTTTTGAATCCGGTGAGTGTGAACGATTCTGGGTTTTACATCTGCCGAGTGAACAGCGAGTCTGCCTTTGTGTTCAGCCGGTGGGCACGACTTGAAGTTTGTGATCTCCAGGGCTCATCTCATGGTGAGTGGCAAAAACGTTGTCTTCTGAAGGTCTGTCTTCCCACTTGTTAGAGGGGCGTGGTTCCCCATTGCTGTCTGGCACAGATGTGGGAAAGGGCTGACTAACCATGGAGCATCCAGTTACTGGGTCTTGTACTGCTCACAAAAACAGGAGAGAAATGAGGTTCCACAGTGGTGGGTAAGAATAGGCAGATGGAAAACATACACAGTCTCAGATCCTTTTAATTCCCAGAGGACTCTTGGACCAAAAAAGCAATTCTTTAACTCTTGTTGTTTATCTGTTGTAACTGGCTAGTGACTGGACACACACAGTCTATTCTGAATGTTTTCAGTTGTTAGTCTGTGTGTGCTTAGATTGACTCACTCTTTCTTTCCTTTTTTTTTCAGGGAGCTTAATTGGTTTGCCCGAGAACAAGTTGCGCATTTGTGTTCAGCCTCAGCCACAAAACCTGGCAGTGGGGGATGCTTTGGTACTAGAATGTGGAGCTGTTGGAAACCCAATTCCCCATTACCAGTGGTTCCGAAATGGATTTCCCTTGGCAAATGGGAGCAAAAATGTCTACACAGTAAGTCACTGCAAAGTGCCAGCTTTGGGGGACCAACATGTAACCACCTCTAACTTGTCACATACCTTTCCTTGAAGAAAATAACTTCTTCATAACCTCGATAACCTCTTGTGGAAGCGCACGCTCCTCGTTGCTCTCGTTCTGTTGTTCCTCACTTGCCCATACTGTTCCAAGGCTCTCAGGTGCATAATTTTAATCCTGTACGTGTCTCAGGTTGTAGTCGTGGGGTGGAAGGCTATAGTGGTTGTATTGAGGTAACACAGATTAAGTATCAGTAAAAGCGAAAGCTTCTCTTTCCTACACTGCAAAGCACTGATTTGTACGAGCCGATACATTCAGTACTTAATGCATCTCGAGCCTGTGAGATGGATTTCTATTCCTCCTTCCTTTCTTGCAAGTGTTTCTGGAACACTCGTGCTCTCCAGCTCACTGAAGACTCAGTTTTTGGATTTGTTTAGGCTTTGTCTTCAGTTTCTACTCTTTCTTGCTGGCGGGTTTAAATGAAACTGATAGAAGTGTTGTTTTGGGGTCTGGCGGGATGACTGTGCCGATGCTTGTTTAGGTAACTTATGTGGACATGGAACATCAGGGGACATACTGGTGTCGTGTATTCAATGACCAGGAAGATCAAGACAGCCAGAAGATAGAAGTCATTATAGGTAAGGAGCTTTTCTGTTTGATGTAAGTCCATTGATTTATCAATTTCTTACCTATCATTAGTATTTATTTTTGAAGCTTTCAGTATTAAGCCAAGCATATAGCCTTCGGGTGTTTTAGTTTCTCTGTTTGTTAAAATAGCCACACTTGCTTGCAGCAAACGAATCTTTAGAGCTTTATCAGCTGTAAACTGCTTTGGGCTTTTATAGTAACCAAATGACCTTTGTCTTTCACTTTGTGTGCTGACTCTCATAACTGAGAGCAATTCTCTTCCAATTTTTCCCCCCCTTAAAACCCAAGGAAGGAAAGCTATGGCAATGGAGTGCACAGAAGGTAAAGTAGATTTTAGTTGTGAATCGGTTTTTGAAAATAAATGATGGGGGTGATGGATCGTTGAGCATGTTGCTGAAAAGCATGTTTGGGTTAAGAGCTTTGGTCTATTTTAAAGCACTGAGGCATGATGCAACCTTCCTTCTGCATGTGCTTCTCTCCTGTTTGCCATGATAAGGAGGAAAACCAAGCCACTTTCTTCTGTGGCATTCACTTGGTTTGTGTCTGAGATTTCTTTGGCTGGGCTCAGGAGGCAACATCCTTGCAAGAAAAGCTGAAGATGTTTAGGAGCCTGGGTGACCTTAGAGAGCTGGACAGAGCTTGTTCCTCTGGCAGCTATGTCTCTGCAAGAGATGTTTCCAGCAACTTTTCCAGCCCACTTTTGTGTCTGAAGAGGTCTCCCGGGGCTCTGGGCACAGAGCAGCCCTGCTCTGGCACACCTCTGGGGCTCAGATAAAGGAGTTTCTTTTTCATGGTTTCCAGCGTTCTCACAATAATTACGTGAAACAACATGGTAGCTTAGAACGTTTGAAAATCCTATCTGAAGTCCTTCTGAATACGCATGGTTTTACGAAGTAAGATTTCTTGCTCAGGATGTTGCTTTTTCAGTAGTCCTTCCAACATCTGTTTTTCCGAAGGGTGATTCTGGCCTCTTGTTCCTTCTTCATTCAGTTGTTTGCATGCCCGTGGGACAGAGGCATCGCCTGCGTTTCTCCCTTTGTTTCGAGATCTCCATAGCTTAGTGTATTGATGTAGAATTTCCTCTTCTTTGCATGTGGAATAAACATAGGAAAGGTTAGAGTTACAGAAATGCAAAGCCAAAAGTATTTTAGAAAGGTAGTATGTCTTCTAATATTTGACTTCTATTAATTATGGCATGACACAATTATATTTTTATTAATAAATGTATTTTTTGCTTCTTGTTTAAATTAATATTTTATTGGTGTATTTCTTCACAGAAGATCTAAGTGATCTTCAAAAACCAGGTAAGGGACAAGTTTTGAAACACTTTAATTTTGCATCTTCATTTTATGTTACAACTCAGTGGAGCCTAGCTGGGCTACAATGGGTGGTTTATGTTATTTGGATGTATTTATAACTGGGGATTTGATAGGGGTGGATACCGTGTTAAGACTGGCACAGCTTTCTGGTTCCAATAAATTACCTTGAAGAATACAGTGAATCACGGGGCTGCTGTTACCTTTGCCAAATCACACAGAGCTGCTCTTTTATACTGCATGTAGACTTAAACAAACACAGAAGAAGTTCTCTTTTGCTTTCTTGTCTGTGGCTTCTTTGGTCTCTAAGTTTTAGTATGTTGCTGCCTTTTCAGATGAACAAGGTGAAAAAAATGTAGGGTATCTGGCTGTCACCCATGATACATTGAATTGGTGTATTTCTTAAATTAACCTTGGAGTGAGATGATGTGATTTGAAGCCTGTTTCGTGTTTGTTACAGAAATTTAGATCTGGAATAGTGCTCAAGAAGGGATTATCCCTGATACCATGTTCCCAAAATCTCAAATCACAATTGCACCATGAGCATCTATTACTTCTTAATTTATAAGAACTAGCTGTTCATATCCTATTAGAATATGTTTGCTGAAATAGGGTGAAGGAAATCAGGTAAACACCACCACCGCAACACCCCAAAATCCCACCAAAACAAACAAACAAACAAACAGGAGTACTTTTTTGTCTTAAGCTAATAACTTACTAGGTAAAGCAGCACCAATAGACTATGGGTGTGTGGAACAGACAGTTCATTTGTGGACATTGGCAGCTGTGACTGTAGTTACTGATGATCTGCTCCCTTAATCTATTTCAAGGAGACCTGCAAGAACAGTCACATCGCAGACCTGTTGGTAAGTAGTTCTGTAGCGGTAATGCTCCTATGTATTTCATCACTAGGAAATAGGTTTTGCTGTTTCTGGGTATTGCTGCTTCTGCCACAGCTAGTGAAATAACAGTGGCGTGTGTGAAGAGCTGTGGGGGGTGGAGGGGGGTTGTTCTGGGTATTTTATAGTCCTTTATACTGCTTGCGTGCCCTTTCAGCAGTAAACGCTGGGGAGGGCACCAGTATTTTTAGTGACTGGGTGCAGTGTCTACAACTCCTCTGTTTGAATTTACTGTTTCAAATTCCTCTGGCCAGGACCTGGGCAAGTTTGTTCCTCCATGACTTTGGTTGGAGACAGTGGTCAGGGGATGATGGGGTAGGAAGGCTTGAGTTCTCTATCTGCTGGGGGTGTACTGTCCCTGCAGGCTCTGCTCTCCCTCTGCGCGTCGTGGGGATGCCCTCATCCTGAGCCTAACCTCATCAAGACGGATGGATGGCCTGTGCATGTTAGGAAGAATACTTGCTGAAGAGTAGTTTTTTTTAATGATATTCTTAAATTTGGATGGTAGACTGGACTGTGGTCAGGCCTGTTGTCATGTCGATACTAGCCCAGCTGGAAAGGCTGCTGGCTTCTGTCAGAACATCATCACTCTTTCAAGTCCATCACTGTGAGAAGGGAGCATGAGTGCTCCCAGTCCTGGCTCATCTTTTCTAAATTAATTAGAAGGCTTGTACTTCTAAAAGTGTTGTTCAGTGACAGTATCCCACTGTCACTCGGTCTCTACCGTTTGAAATAGTTTATGCTCTTCAAGACCTTGGCTGTTTTCCAGCTTCAAAACTGTTGAAAAGATCTTGTTTGAAGGCAGTGGAAGGTTAGAGCTGGAGGCTGTGGACAGGCATCCTCCCTGGATCTGGCTCTGCGGGGTTCCTGACTCCAGAGCAGGTTTGGGGTGTTCACACAGCTCATTTGCCACCGGAGCTGTGGGACAACAATTCCTGTTGGGGAGAAGTAACAAGCCAGGAAGGAAATTCCTTGCTTTGATTAGATGCCTTTCTGTAACTCTTGAGTACAATTTTGGAATAAAAATCGGGTAGTGGTCTCGAAAGCGTTTCTGTCCCCTCTTGCTGCAGCTTTGTTCCGTTACAACATAATTACTTCTGACTTTGTTAAACTCCACATGAGCGTAACTCAGACTATGAGAACATCGGTTGACTTCCCTCTGAATTTTGTAAATTTCCCATGTCTCTGTATAACTGTTTTTAACCAGAACAACAGTCAATAGAAACCTTAACAAATACAAAGACAACTTTTTACTTCTGACCTGTAAATGTTTCCACCTCAATATGCCATGTTTTAGAGAAACAGGAGATGGGGGCTGGAGATGTGGAAGTGGTCTTTTGTGTGTAGTGGCTCTTTGTTCATTTTTTAAGAAGCATAAGGAAATTTGAGTTTTGGGGGAAAGTACAGTGCCCATAGCTTTGGCAACTTGTCATAAGAATTTTCACGTTTATTAAATTTCCTCATGCATAGGGGAATTCAGTAATTCTGCTTTCAAGAAAATGAAAGAAATGGGAGGTACCTTAGTGACTCACTTGGCGGATTATCCCGTCTGAGGTGCATCATGGTTCAGAGGTGTTGGCTGTCGGGCCATGCTGAAACGGGTGTTTGGTTTTTGGATGAGCTGCATTGTTGATGTAGGATGACACTTAAAATCATACAAAATGTTATGCCTGAAGTGAGATTGGATACTGTTTTCGCTTTTAGAAGAAATTGAACGTAAAGGTGTTGAGCCCATGGAGTATGTAACGGTGCTGTGGTTCTGTCTCCCCGTTGTCCCCGCAGCCACAGACAAGGTAGCGCTGTTAATAGGAAACATGAGCTACTGGAATCACCCCCGGCTCAAGGCTCCTATGGTAGACGTCTATGAACTGACTAATTTGCTAAGACAGCTGGATTTCAAAGTTGTTTCTTTGCTGGATCTGACTGAGTCCGAGATGCGAAACGCAGTGGATGAGTTCTTACTTCTCCTGGACAGAGGAGTGTACGGTAAGAAGCTGTGCTATCCCTTCTGGAGTGGGTCGGGTTTGTGATGTATCTGGTATTTGCCTCTGCCAGCTCAGGCACGTGATCGCAGAACAGACTTTGCAGTGAACAGCTTGTGTGTACAACAGGAAAAGTAAGCTTAAAAGAGCCACCAGCACATTCTTTGACCTTCATTCAAATGGTACTGTTTCTTTAATCTTAGAACAGATAAAATGTGAGCAACGGAATTCAGGTTCTGACTTTCTGCAGTTGTCAATAGTAAAGGATTTTTCACCGAGTTGAGTCCTCAGGTTCCTGTTTGGGCAGAACTCGGGTACCACTGTTGTTTGACAGCTCTGCGGAAGGTCTGGATATAGAGTGTAAAATTTATTCTGTTTGGTCTGTCTTTGCACATTAGGTGGAAAGCTCAGTAGTGGTTATGCTGCTTAAGCAGGCAGCAGCCCTCCTATTTTTTTCATTAACCCAAATAACACCCCACAAAAATCCAAGACTCCCACCTTCAAATTGAAGCATTGCTCTACTGATTGTACAGCAGCATCTCATCACCCTTGGTTTAAGTTACAGTAGAACAAATTAGGCAAAGTATGCATACTAAAGATGTGTTGAACACATTTTTCTTTTTTTTTTTTTTTTTTATTTCCCTCTCTAAGTTTTTGTTACTTGAGTCACCCATCCATTTCGAAGCTACCTGTAATAGACTTAATAATTTTAAGCTCACACTGCACAGGAGGTGCCTTCTGCTGGGGTGATGAGTAACCAGCTGGGTCAGGTGTGCTGTTGCTGTTGTGCCTTGGTCCTTAGGTGGTAACTCGTACTGTTGGGATTCTCTGGCATAGACTTGATTTTGAGGGACCAAGCCCAAGGCAGAGCTGGTGGCTGTGCCAGCTGGGGGAGAGGGCACAGTGGAGTTGATGCACGGAGCAAAAACCTTCACGTCCTGCATGGAAAAGGCCTAGAATGACCTGGCTTGGAGCTTAAGAGAAGTTCCTCTGTGGGTTTTGAGGAGTTTGCTGCTCACTACTGCTATTTCTGTCATTTCTCTAAAAGCTAAGGTTGCGTAAACGGCACCAGAAATGGTTTAGAACAGGGACGAAAACATTCTGCCAGCTGTCCTATCTAAATTGCAGAATTCCTATAGTAATGCCCATCCAAGAAAACAGGATTGGATTCTTTTTTGGAACACCAGGTCAGATTATTTCTTAGTGTGACTTTTTTAATGGTGTGTTACCTGATGCGCTCTCGCAGAACTGGCTGATCTGACATTTGGGCATTTATGTCAGAAGCAAAACTTGCATGACACGAGGACTAATTATGGCAATGAAGTATAGCAGACCTTGAGAGCAGTCTTCTTTTTTTGTTCCCTGGGAAATAGATGTGCTTATACATCTGAGTGAGCTTTTGCATTCTGGCACCTTCTTCATTTTTTTCTGTAATTGTTGACGTGAATTTAGAAAATAAAAGTTCTGAAAGACTTTAATGAGTTTCTTGCCAGCACCACATGAAAACTCTTATAGGGCCTATTTTTGCAGCAAGTTGATATTTCTGAAAGGTGAGCAGAGCATTCTTTCAGGAGTGTCTGGTAGCAGCTACTTTCATTTAAACGGTCACTTTGTTCTTTCTGGCCAGTGGCTATTAATGGCTTAAGGTGCATAAAAGGAGCTGTCGGTGCACAAACAGATAATGATTTATTGCATTTTTAGTGGGCACAGCTCCAAACAGAAGAGGAGTAGTTGGGTGCTCCTGTTCAGTCCTGCTACACATACTGATACGACATTGTGTAATTCTTGCTCGCTGCCAGGAAAGTGGCATTTCAGGCGCTGCTCATCCAGGGCAGAAGCAGCGAACAACGTGATGGCAATTGTCTCCTCTAATGTCTTACTTCATGTTGTTCTAAACGGAGGGTGCAATTAATATTGTAGTCCTTGTATTCCACAAAGGGTAAAAGCATAGACCCGTGTGTTTTAAAGGCTAAATATAGTTAGGCTGCTTTCTTTAAAAAAAAAAAAAAAAAGAAGGCAAGAGGGAGACACAGATATCACTTCGATGCTGACGTCTGTGAGGAACTTGAGCCCACTTAAAATTGTTTTGTCCAAGTGTCTAACGAGCCCCTCCAAACATGTTTACTCCGCTTGCTTTGGTATGCAGAGGTTTATTTCTGATCCTGAGCTCAACGTATTAACTGTTGCAGGTACTCATCAAATCAGCCTAGCACAGTCACCTGCTCGAGGACAGAGAAGGAACATAGCTGTTATTTCTGAAATATTTCTGTTCATTGAGGAAATGCTCTCATGGATTGTGCTTTATGTTAGACTTGTTTCCTTCAGTCAGCCCAGTTACTTATCTGACATACACTCAGATACATGTCTTCTCAAATATAACCTTGATTTAGGTCCGGATCCAAACTCTGTGGAGATGAAATTTAAGAGTTTCCTTTTAACTTTGGACCTGACCTGGAGCAGTGCACTTGGCGCTTAACTTCACTTTTAACTCTGTTGAAACTACCCTGTCTCTGTTAGCCTTGGAATCTTAGAAATAGCCCAACAGTACCTCTATTTGTTTAGGGTGTTCACTTCAAATTCTGTGCCCACTAGAAAGCCAGCTTTTAATTGAGTGAAGCCATTGCCCTTTTCCGTGGCTCCGAGGCCGCTGGTTGCAGTGAGACTGTGCATTCCGGAGCTTGCCCTGGCTGCCCGAGCTGATCCCGGCTGTGCCGCTGCTGCCCATGAAAAGCAGTTGGGCGCTGCTGATCGAGTGCAGCCCTTTGCGAGGTCTCCGTGTTGCTGTTAACAACCTGGGAGCTTACGAGGAGGAGAGCCGAAGGCTTGGTCCGAGGGGCTGTAGTTATATCCTGGTATTCCTTTACAAAAAGCGCGGGGCTGTGCCAGAGAAGCGTTTTCATTTGTTGAAGCTTTCTGTAATGAAAAGGTAAAAACATCTAGTGTACCTGCCTCCACAAGCTGATTTTGATGTAGATTATTGTATGTTAGGCTAAGGCTTATTTTGTTTTCTCTGAATGTTCAAGTTTTGTAGTGACACAAATTTCACAGCTATTTTTAGTAGTAATAATGACATAAGATCATATCTCCAGTCAGCAGAAATTGTCATATCTCTGACTTTGATTCAGGTACAGCACTACATGCTAACTGAAGATCTGACCCATACAGTGTTTTGTATAGATAAATAAAAATTATTCTTAGAAGATGGAACTTGTCACAGATAAGCCAAAGCAGCACTGGGAACAGACAACAGGAAAATTCCATTTAATCATACAAGCTTCTGGTGCTTGCATTTCATGGCAGCAGAGGTTATTGATGCTAAGATCATCTAATCTTACTGCAAATTGATAGGACCTTAATATTTGGAATTTTTATTCACATAAGTAAAATCTAAGCCCTAGGTTGCAGTTCCCTTTTTCAGGGTTAAGAAAAGCTTTTTTTAATTCCATTATATGTTTTCTTTATACAAAACTATTGCATGCTTTATTTCAGTTTTTATATCTTAAAATGTAGTAGACTGTTGTGTATTGACACGTGGGGGAGACGATCCTTCATGCCCCAGGTAAGCACTCCAAGAATGTCTTTGGTCAGTAGACCCACAAGAGTGATGAGTCCATAACTGCAGAGAGATGTAGATGCAATCAAGTGAAAATGAGTTGTTGGCAGCTTGGTATTGGGAATGTGTGTGGAGTCCTGCCAAATATCATCACAGAATAATCTTTCTTTTTTTTTTTTTTTTATCTCTAAACGTAAAAGTATTTCTTATCCCTCCCTGTAACAAAAATAAAAAAGACAAAAAGAAATGGAGAAAGTGACTGTACAGAGGAAACAGCAAAACTAAAAACTTGCAAAATGCTTTCACAGTGCAAGCAAGATTTTTCTCTCATTTCTTTTCTAGTTAAAATACTTTTAAGAATTGCCAGTGATTAACGGTAAGTAAAAAAAAAAAAAAATTAAAGGAGAATAACTGTAAAGATGACAGCATCCATCCAAACTGCTCAGTGCTATTTTTTCCCCCATCTATAAATTCTGCACTGACTCACTGCCGCTCAGAGCTTTGTAAGTGCACGTGTGGAGATGTTTTACAGTTGGCACGTTTCCTCATTCCTCTCTGTGAGTTACATGTTCTACGTAACAGGTTATTTCTGTTAGAAGTCATTACCTAAAGCATTTTACGAGTATTTAACTTTGTGTATTTGGTGCAAATATCTGATTGATTCTGTTGCATGAGCGATTTTCTATTTTATTTGTTGTGTCTGTGTCTTGTGAAGTTGCTGTTAACGTGGGTGTCGTCCCCCCCTCCTGCCCTTCCTTCCCCTATTAACAAAGGCCTGGCTTGGAGCTTGAATGCTCTCATCTCCCACAGATACGTGGTGTGGACACAGTGCATGAAGGTTTTGACCATGCTAAAATTTACAGAACCGTTCGATGTGCTCTTGACCGGTGTTTGCAGTCACGTGCATTTTGAACTCCCAGGTCTGTTGTACTACGCGGGCCACGGCTACGAAAACTACGGGAACAGCTTCATGGTTCCTATTGATGCTCCAAACCCCTACCGGTCAGCAAACTGTCTGTGTGTGCAGAACATCCTCAAACGAATGCAGGAAAAGGAGACAGGCCTGAACGTGTTCCTCCTGGATATGTGTCGGAAAAGGTACAATCTCATCATTCATGAACAGCGAGAACTGATGCTGGATGTTTGAGGATGTTTTTGCTTTCTGACAGAGGGCAAGGATAAATGACTGTAGTGCTAGGAACCAGCTGTGACGATCAGTTTTTTCACTGCAGCAACACATTAAAACTGAACCTGTTTTTAAAATGAACAAATAAACGGGAACAGCTACTTTGAGAGAACAGCAAGGGATCCTGAGAGGGAGCTGGACTTCACGCAGAGGAGAACTCCTTATTCTAGGCTGATAATTCCCTGTACTTTTGGAAGTTCAGGGTTCTGAGAGTTCACTGCCTGCACCGGGGCACTTCTGAAGTTGACAGGATTCATCCCCAGATGGGCTTTGCCTTTGGCCTTGGATGGGAATGTGAAGCTGGTGACCAGACTCTCTGTTTCCATGGGCACATACTTGCCTCTTGGTTTGAATGACATTTCTTTCTCCTTTTTTTGTTGATGTTTAAAAGTTATAAAACATAAAAGTTATAAAACATCATTCTTATTAGATAGAAGTGAAATTAGGCATCTTAAAGAAGAAAAAGGACCCTTTCCCTTCACATCATTAACCATCTTCATCCTTACATGGAGGAAGGAGAACCCCTATGACCAAAGGAATGTTAATTTGACAGCAGGGTGCAAGTGAAGTGCTTGTTTTAGAACTCCTCAGAGGCGTGGATTTTGTGGACTGCTTTTATGCTGGGGATGTTGTATCTTTATTTAGAGCTTAAAAATCAACTGGTTTATCAGATTCTTCTAACCAAAGTACTGTTTTCTTTCCATGTTTAGAGACTTCTATGCCTGATTAAACTTGCACTTGAAATCAGCTCTTCAGTCAGCACTTCTGAAAATTCTCTCAGGAGTGTTTCAGAATAGAAAATTGCTGGTGTTTGTGGAGCCTCTGGACTTCACTGCTAATGAAATTCCAGCCACCCCATTCAGCTTCACAGTCTGCTGTCCAAATAGAAACTACAGCTCCATAAGCCTCATACTACCCCTGGAGACACCATAATCATTTTTCAAGAGATTGTAGCCAAACTCTGTTGGTTGATACATCGTGCCCTCCTCTGGATACTGAGATCTGAGTCAGCCTTTACATTGTCTTCACAAAGTATGGATGATGCTGATTTTGTGTCTTTCAGCCACCAGAATTCATTCCAGAATTGTAGGAGAGAAAAAAATTACTGTTTCTGAATGCTGCTGTTTTGGTGTTTTGAACAGCTTGTTACCGTTATTAGTTTTCAAATTATTATTTTTCTTTTTTGTTTCCATTTGTTGCAGAAATGAATATGATGACACAATTCTTATCTTAGATGCCCTGAAGGTTACGGCCAACATTGTGTTTGGATATGCAACGTAAGGAAATTTTTCTCCTGTTGTTCCATAGATGTTTTGATACCAGAAGCAACCGCTGACCATACAGCTAATCTTCTACAGAAAAATACTGTGTTGTTAAAGGGCCAGTAATTTATATCCATATCTGTGTCCTGCTACTACCTTTGTTACTTAGTTCTTTGAATCATTCCACAGCCTAACTGACTGCGGAAATGCATTTGTAATGATGCCCTGTTCACATACAGGGTAACTCCAGTGAGAACTGCATACAGCAAACCAGAGACTGGGCTCCTGATCTCTTTAATGGTTATCTGCAGGAGGGCTCTACTCATCTAAGTATTATTTCTTAGAGATGAAAAAACCTCAGAGAAGAAAAAAGCAAATTTTACCCTCAGACCCCTAATGTTCTGTTTCCTTGTGCCAATGGGGAGGGGGCAGTTGTGTCCTGTGTGTTCCTCACGGTACTCGCTGTCCAGGAGCTTGGGCAGGAGGCCAAGTGCTGGGGAGCAGATGGTTAACTATAACCTACCTGCTGTACCCTCTTTTGTCACGTGTCTCCTCTGTTAATGCAAGTTACGTTTCTAGAAAGAATGTGTTAGAAATACTAATTAATGAATTATTTGAGTAGTAGCATATAGATTGGCCCCTGTGTTTCTTATTCTAGGTAAAGAATAAAGTTACAACTGTGTTTGAAACTATTTGAAGAGGTTTAAATAACCTCCCTCTATCAGTTTTCAAGTCAAGTGCAAAAGCTGTTGAATAGAAGTAGACAAGAGCTTTACTCAAGTCTTCTGTGAGACATTTAAGCTCCTGATATAAACAGTTTGACCTCAGCTGTAGTCTGTGGCTTGTTTGCAAGTGAAATCTTCCCAGGATGAGGTGCTGGCAAATGAACACGAAGAGCAGGTGGCCTTAGACACA
The DNA here is from genome assembly GCA_026413425.1 of Tringa solitaria. Classification (NCBI taxonomy): domain Eukaryota; kingdom Metazoa; phylum Chordata; class Aves; order Charadriiformes; family Scolopacidae; genus Tringa; species Tringa solitaria. Next base: position 156,555 of record JAOXJM010000019.1, on the reverse strand, counting down.
ACCTGGTGTTAAAGTTGCAGGGTTTCTTTCCCCCATTCTCAACACAACTTTGCTCCTTTTGTCCTCATGTCAATCTTAATCCTGCAGATGGTTCCATGTTTTTTCTGTGTTGATATTGGTGATCTTGTAGGTGCCAAGGAGCAGAAGCTTTTGAAATTCAGCAGTTGGGGCTGGCCAATGGAATCTTCATGAAGTTCTTGAAGGACCGTCTGTTAGAAGACAAGAAGATCACTGTGCTGCTGGATGAGGTTGCAGAAGGTGAGCTCCAGCTTACTGTGCTAATGCTCTTCTCAGCCTGTTACTAACAACTGCTGTGCCCAGATGCCACTCTTTTCCTGGCAAAGGTGTTATGCTGCTCTGAGCTCGCTCTTGTTGCATTCTCTTAAAATCTTCTATCAAGAAGCAAGTGCTACTGGGCAGCACGTTAACAAAGACCATGATATTATAAATGGATTTGAGCTTCTTTAATAGTGATCAATTTTATACTCTGCTTTTCAGTGTATTTCTGCCTGGGAGAAGTGCTGAAGTGAAAACTGTTGAGCGTTGTTCAAACATTTGCTTGATACAGAACAGATATGGCCATTAACAAGGAGCTGTCTCTGTTATTTGTAGGTAACATACGTAATCAGCCAAGTTCTGTTGCATTTTCTTGGTGTGCACTTGGGGCAATTGCAGGTCTCAGAATTTTGCCCAGTCTGTCTTTTGACAGGGTTCCTAAATGCCCAGTGAAGTTCTGCTGTCACCAGGGCAGGCTGTGGAAAATGAAATGCAGAGATCAAACTGACAGAGCTGCTGTCCGTGCTGTACTGAGGAAAGGGACTAGCTGAATGTCAAACTGATGGCCATAGGAGTCCAGCACGCCCCAGGATGCACACTGAAATGTAATGGCTCCTGGTGACCGTCTGCGTGTTTGTCTGGTGTATGTTCTCTGTCCTTTTGCAGCCGGTGCCCTGCTTGACTAGACCCCATAAAACACACTTGCCATGACTGCATCTTCAGTCTCATCGGTTAAACTTTTCATGGAGTTTCCACGAAAAGTTACATAACATTTCAGAAGATCTCAGAGTTATCCTGAAGAAATAGGATCTGTAGGTGGTAAAACTGATGATTTCCAAAGCCTAGGGCTGAAGTTTTTTGTTTGTTTTTCCACAGGGCAATATGCTTTTTTCTTCTTTTGCCAGGTGCAGTCAAGCAAAGTGCTTTTTGCGTTAAGATTTGTACTTTTTATTTGCCTACAGTACTGCTGAATGTTGCCATTACCTAAATCCAGAAGAACGATTTGAGGACTCGCTGTCCTCTCCTCTGCAGCAGTGGAAGCTGGAGCTGGAGTTGTTTCCTCAAGCCCAGCAGCTCTAACAGGGCTTCTGCTGGGGGCTCACCAGCTGCTGGATTTAGGCCCAAATTCATTAAAGCCATCGTTCCTGAAGCTCTGTTTTGAACCAGACCCCAATATCTTCCCTTCCCTTCATCTTTCTTTCCTTCTGTCCTGGTTTGTGAAAAGAGAACCCTGTAGCCCACTCGTCCTGGCATCAACACTGTGTGTGTACTGTGTGTATATTCTGCCTCCTTAGCTCTTATCCCACGTTCTCCCACCGTTGTGGCTTCCCCATAGGAACACATCACGGTTCTGCCAGCAGCTGGTTTCCCTACACTTTCCCAAATGTCCTGTAAAACATGGCTGACTGTTGCTGCTTTGCCTGGGCTGCCAGATTCTTGTCCTGTGCTATAGATGTTCTGACACGTAACCTGTCACTTGTCTCGTTCTTGAGCTCACAGGAGAAGGACTGATCTGTCAGGCGATGTGACAGCCGCTGCCAGTGTTACCAGATACTGAGTGTTAGTGCACTGGTGCTCTGATGACACTTGAAAGTGTTCCACATAAACAGCCTTCAATATTGCATTTTTTTAATCGCCTCATAAATGGAAATTTTCCAGGATTTTTTTAAATTCACTTTGCAGACCATCAGTTTTGACTTTTGTTGCATGTAGCAACACTATCTGAAAATGTCACCTTAAAATGTAATTGAACTAAATATAGAGAAACCCTGATAAATTGCAGACTGGTTAAAGTTGGAAAGCACCTCTGGAGACTGTCAAGCCCAACCCTGCTGCTCAAAGCAGAGTAAACTGGAGCTGGTGTCTCAGGGCCTTGCTCATGTGGGTTTTGAGTGTCTCCAAGAATGGAGATTCCACAGTCTCCCTGCACACCCTGCAGGGTTTGATCACTCTTAAGGGTTAAAAGTTGTTCCTCACAGTTAAGTGGAACTTTCTCTATTTCATTCTGCATCCACTTCCTCTGGTACTGTCACTGGTCTAAACGGTCTCGGCTCTCTCAGCATCTCCTCGTACGGAAGATGCTCCAGTTTCCTCATACTTCTGTCGTATGAGAGGTGTTCCAGGGCCCTCGCCTCTGTGAGCCTTCACTGCACTCTCTCCAGTATGAACGTCTCATTCTTGTACTGGTGAGCCCAGCAATGGACCCAGCACCCCAGAAGTGGCCTCACTGGTGCTGGCCAGAGGGGAGGGATCACCTCCCTTGGCCCGCTGGCTGCCTTTGCCACAGGAACGCAGGACTGGCTCATGATCAGTGTGGTGTCCTCCAGGTCCCCAAGGTCCTTCTCTGTTTCCTGTTGTTGAACTTCCTGGGGTTCCTGTCTGCCCAGTTCTCCAGCCTGCCTAGGTCCCTCTGGGTGGCAGCACAACCCTCTGGTGTATCAGCCTCTCCTCCCAGTTCTTAATCATCTGCAGACTTGCTGGGGGTGCACTCTGTCCTGTTATCCAGGTCATTAGTGATGGTGCCAAATAAACAGTATTGGCCTCCTTATCAACGCCTAAAATACTTCACTTGCCTCCAGTTCTTTAGAAATCGTCTCCAACGGCAATATTCATATGCTTGCAATTAGTCACTTTAATTAAGTGCTTACTGTGACGCTGCTTGAACTGGTTTGGAAGTGCGTGTGAGCGTGTTGCCAGGGCACAAGCCGAGCCCTCGGAACTCCCTGCGGGCGCCTGGGTGCTGCTTTAGCCCCAGGTGGGCACATCGCTGAGCGATAAATACTCTCAAACTGTCGGGTTTGATGGCAGTGCTGGCACTGGCGTAACCGTGGCAACCAGGGAACGCTGCAGGGATGCACTTAAGTGTCGTCAGAATCTCAGCAGCATTGATTTCTGAGAGAAACCATCCGCATCTTATTTTCAGATATGGGCAAATGTCACCTCACCAAAGGCAAGCAAGCGCTGGAGATCCGCAGCAGCCTGTCTGAGAAACGGGCATTAACCGATCCCATCCAACAGACCGTCTCTTCTGCAGAGTCTCTGGCACGGAACCTGCAGTGGGCCAAAGCTCACGGTACGGTACCGGCTGCTTTCAGAGCCGCCTCCTTGCGCCGCGGGGAACGAGAGGGTGTGCTGCCGCAATCATCTCTGGGGGGGGGTGAGACCGAATGGAGATGGAGAACAGTCTGAATCTTTGTTAGCTCTTGGAGGCTTTTGTGCTGGGGTTCACCTCTAGGTGAGGTTTTAATGAAGAAGGGGCATGCAGAATTCATCCCAAGCAAATGTATTTAAGACCACTCCAACACTGGGAGGCTCCCAATAAGGGGAGGCTTCTTTGATGTCTCCCAATAGCCTGTTTGCATCCAAGAATGAGACCTGTAAGACATGACTAATCTCACTGTGAAATCACTGAACTGGGTGGTAAAAGTGCGCGGTGAAAAGGAGTTTTCAACATATACAACTAAGAAAACTAAAATAAGGGTGAGATCAGTTCCAGGCTCTCTGCGCTTCTTTTAAGGAGGGTGATGGGGTTTAAGACCTTTTTACTTTTTTCACCTAAGTATGTTGGAGTGCATTTTAAAGTTTCTTTGACAGAGGTGGCATTTTTAAGACTTAACTACTCATGTCGGCAGCCCCTTTTGCAGATGCAGGTTTTTGTTTGTGGAATCAAGCCCTGAATTCTTTTCTGTTAGATGGTTGAAATGCAAAACAAAAATTATAATGACATAATGTTTTTTATGGTCTATTTGTTTTAAGTCGTACATAGAAGAGAATGTGTTTGGAATTTGAGGAAAGAATAGCCTTTATATTTGTATAAAGGTATGTCTCTGATAATGTTAAATAATCCGCTTCCAGCGGGAGCAGAGAAGTCAGAGCACAGCACAGAGACCCGGGATGATGGCAATGACCCTTGAGCACTTCCAGTGGATTGAGAAAGATCCAAAACATAACAAAGAGAAGTGCTGTGGGCTTGGGCTTTGTGAATGTGGGCAGAGGCTGTGAAAGGGAAAAAATAAACCTGAAACCCGTTCTGCTGTCAAATTCAAAGATTCTTACAATGCTATAGCTGTCTCCTATGTATTGGATATATACTGTATTGACCTTACTGATCTGACAATAGGTAGGGAAACAAGTTCTGGGGTCAGTAAGCTGTATCCTAGTGACAGTAAATGTTGCCCTGCTCCTTGCACAGGGACTGGAAAGAGACCTGTGAGGCAGAAGTGGGGTCAGGTCTCTCTGGCAGTGTCTGCCAGTTCCCCCTCTGGTACCAGCAAACAGCATGATGCCCACTGGGCTTCTAAACTGGTTTGCTTCAGTCTAACTAGATAAGTGGTAGGTAGAGGGAGGGCAGGAGGAAGAGAAGAGGTCTACACCTTTCAAAAACTTCTGAATTTAAAAACAAAATTTAAAAATAATAGAAAATACATATGTTGAGTTTTATTTAGAATGTAATGATGTGTTACTGATTTGCAGAGCTTCCAGAAAGCATGTATCTGGAATTCAAATGTGGAGTTCAGATCCAGCTGGGGTTTGCAGCCGAGTTCTCCAACGTCATGATAATTTACACGAGAATAGTAAAGAAGCCGCCTGAAATAGTAGTTTGCAGAGCCTACGTCACAGACTTCCCACTCGTAAGTGCTTCCTGATGGCATCTTGGGCATCTTCTTCCACTGAACTTGAAAACTGTCTGCTCTGTCTGTGTCAAACTGCATCTTTTGTCATAAAATGGGGCTGAACTGTTGAAATCAGGTGCCTACATTTACTTTTTTTTTTAATGTCTATTTTTAATATATATAAAAATACATTCAAATGAATCTGAGCTCATCTTTTTCAAAGTCTCCCTTGTTTTTAATTGTCTTCTATCGAGTATTTATTACATCTCATTAAAGAAGTTAAACATCAGTAGCTGCAATGCGAGCTGAGGACACATCGACCTGCAGAACAAGGGTTCTTACCCTTTAGTTTTACAGTCCTTTGCAGTGGGGCTATCCTGTCCAGTCCCATTGGTGTTACTCAGCTGATCGTGGTAGCGTGAAGGATAAGAGTAAAACAGAAAGCCCCTTGAGCAAAAAACCTTCTTTTTTGATGTCTGTGAAAGAGGACGTGGGGCAGAAAATGGGACACTTCTGATGCTTTATGACTAAAATATTTATAAGAATAAATGCATGTATTTTTAGCTCACAGAATTAGTATTGTAGCGCTGTGCTTCACAGTAGAAATTGGGTAAAAAAGAGCAGCTCTGAAGCAAGCACAGCAAGTCTGACAGGAGCCATGAGCAAAGAAGGTGACCTCTCCAGCGTAACCCCTCTGTCTGCCACCAACAGTGGTCTCGCAGCTTCACAAGGAATCCAAGATTGGTGGTTTCTTTCTTTTTAAGAAGAAGGAAATGCGGACTTTATAGAAGGAAATACTGCTAACTATCTCATGATCTGCAGATTCTGTACCTTCAATTAAGTTATCTTTTCTTTCTTGCACCAGGATCTGGATGTGGATCCTAAGGAGGCCAATAAAGGAACTCCTGAGGAAACTGGAAGCTATTTAGTATCAAAGGATCTTCCCAAGCACTGCCTCTACACCAGGCTCAGCTCACTGCAGAAACTACGGGTAAGATACATGTCATTCCTCACAAGTTTAGATTAATCATGCTGCTTTGCAGTTCTGTTGAGGTAGCTGTGTATTGTCTGCTTAAGTAATGTGTTCTTCAGAGGGAAAAATGGCAAATAGAACCATTTAGTGACTTTAGTTTCTTAGCTGAAAACCAAAAGCCAGGGAGTCAACGCACGCGCAATCGCGATGCCGTCAGCAAGGCACTCTGTATTTCCTAGGCCCATACTGAGCTTTGACAAGATTATTTCGGTGAAGATGAGCTATTGCACTGTGGGGACGTTCCTGTGCCCTGTAGCGCCAGAGGAACGTGACTGGAGGCACATCTTACAGAGTCATTAGCAGGAGACGTAGATGTTAGTTTATCTCCCTCCATCCCGCCCTGCTCTTGGGCGTGCAGTGTTTGGAAGGGTCTCCCCTTAGCTCACCGTGGCACTCAACTGAAGAGTGTGTCTGTGTGCCACACACATCTGTGCTGGATGTCACTTGGTACCTCCTCTTCACTGCTTTTGGCAGCTGGTGTAATGCAAGTGCTTCTAGAAATACAGACTGCCAGGTGAGCCAGTATTAACCAAGAGAGGTCCTCAGTGAACGAGTCTTTGCCTAAAGAGGTTGGTCTCCTTCTCCAGGAGACTGTGCCTCTTGAAGTGTTTCCCACGCTTATTGGGGGAGGAAGTGTAACATTCTTTTTATTTTTATTCCCCCCTCTCTTTCCACTTTTGCAGGAACACTTGATTTTCACCGTTTGCTTGCACTATGAGTATCCAGGAATAGAAGATACAATGGATGAAAGAAAGGAAGTTAATGTTGGGAAGCCCCTTATTGCTAAATTAGGCCTTCATCATGGATTCAAATCCAGTAACTGTCTCCAGACCTGTTGTGTGGCTAATAACCCTTTTCATAATCCAATCGAATCGAGTCCAGCGGCAGCTCAGTACTATGTCCCTGCTCATTGCCAGCCCAGCTCCTGTCCAGGCATTTACCAGTCGACCCGTGTTGGCCCAAGCAGTGCCAGGCGACCGGAGGCATGTTCCTGCAACGGGACTTCACAGATATTAGCTTCAAGGCATGAAGTACGGGATTACTCCTCCACCTTGGAGAACAGTAATGTACCAGTAGAGACCACAGATGACACTGTGGAACTGGAATTCCTTCTCTCGGACAGCCTCAGCTTCTCCAAACAGCAGTAGCTGCGATGTCCGAACAGACCAGAGCATCATCTTGAGCAGGGGACCTTCCATGCTGCTTGTCTGCCTTTGGGAGCTCGGGGGCTTCAGGACAGCAGGGCTGGAGGTGGTACTGGAAATGTGGTTACAATGAACATTTTTCACACCCAGAGAGATGTAGCTGGACTGGTAAATTTAGAAATGAAAAAGTCTTGATTTATATTTCTTTCTCCTACCATGTGGCATTTGATAGAGGGAAAAACCTGAGGTTGGCAGAGGTTGCTGTTCTGCTCTCTGGCAATCAAGCAGCTCGGGAGCAGAGGGAACCCTGCCATCCTGGGAGGAGGCTGCCCCCCTCCGTCAGGGCCCCAATGCAGAAAAGCCTGGCTGTGGGGTCAGAGGTTCTCTTGAGACAGTGAAGCCTTGGCTCTTACCAGCTGCCTCTCCAGTCCCTACTGGAGTTAAAGATTTACTGTAAATGCATGTTTCACAAATCTGTTTTCAGAGGGGAATTGCTCATCCTATACAAAACAGGACAAACAGGTATAGCTGTCTGAGGAGAAAGTAGACAGAATTAGGCAGGAAGATTAATTTCTATGTCCTCTACGATTTAACATGATTTTTAAAAATCTATTGGTCCCAAAATGATAAATATGCCTTTCTCTCTTCCATCTGTCAGTTTCAGTTGTTCAATGTCCAGGGATTTATTTTTAGATACTGCATTAAAACAAGGTTTTATGTGTTTATATTTTAACAGCCTCCTCTTGAGTACATAAGATGACACCTGACTCTCTGATTTCTGGAAAGGTGGTCTTTTCATGTTCTGGAAGAACACTAAGTGGCAATGTGAAGTAAAAGTGCCTGTTCCTAGGAAGCCATGTATTGTGTAGGTAGTCACGCAGCAAGACATGCTGAAGACTAAAAATGAATGCGGAAGATGAGTGAGAACTTGGGGGCTCTTCAGGCCGAAGCACATGGACAGTGTTCCTGGGCACCAGCCACTGCTCTTCTGGGCTGGTTTTAAAAGATGAACAAACCAACCCTACTTGGTTGTTTTCCAGGCCAAATGAATTTATAGTCATTCAAGTAAAAATGCTAAAAGTCTACCCTTAAACTGTGAAAATGCCAGATAAAGATTCCAGCACCCATAGGCTGCAATTACAGAGGCGAGGGACACTGGTTCCGTGTCACAACCTGACATGTTGTACGTAGCCCTACACCTACACCTTGGCTCCAGAGTCCCTCCCGAAATGAGATGCTAGAAGTCAGCTCCTCTTCTGGGTCCTTTGGCCTCCCAGCCCCAGAAGGTCGCTGTTTGGCAGAGGCTCCTTCAGCAGATCCCTTGCTGACACCCGGCTGAGCCACCGTCACACGGTGTTGTGCTGCTTTGGGGAGCAAAGGGAACAGAAAGACCCAGCTTGGGGGAGCTGCCAGGCACCTTGCATGTGGCAAAATGTTTTCATCTGTCTGGAGGAAAGGGCTGTTTTGCTTACCAGACTGTTCTGGGTATTCAGGTTGAATAGTTTGGTCAAAAATACATGTAAATTTTCTTAATGTTTGGTTTTGTTTCAGGATGCTGAAGAATCTGTGACTTGCCATTGTGTATCTGGGGACAAGTGGGAGAACGCTGATGTTTTATTAGGTCTTAAAAAGCCTTGATGCTTTGAAAGCCTGAAAACATCAGGGTGTGAGGTAACTAAAATTCAAGGGAATTTTCAGATATGTCTAGCAGCCTTCCCTGCCCAGGTAACACTGATAAACACTATTGCTTTAATTAAGATCCCCATTGTGAAATAATTTTTGTTACTTTAGTAAAATTCTGGCAGTGCTTTTCATGAAGTAGGTAGCAACAGATAAAATAATGGAGCCTCATTGACGTGGTGGACAAACCAGGGTTGAGATCAGCCCTTCTGGAGGGATGGGTCGGTCTCACGGCCCGGGGAGGTGCTGGACAGGGCCATAACCAGTGTCAGGTGGGAACGGTAACGCATTATTAATGATGGCTGTTGATCCTCACATTCCTCTGTGCCAGAAGGTGGATATATGTACGTGGATTTTAATGTAGTTATTTCCAAAGCAACAGCCGTGCCTGGAGTAATCCCTTGAATTTCTGCCTTTCTCCTTTGGAGGGTATTAAACAGTGCAGTATTTATTGATCAGTGAGTGTACCTGTGCATTAATTATCCTGTGTAATTGACTTAAAAATGAAAAATGAGAACTTGAGAGATGGTCTAGTACTGTAATATTTAGATGTCACAGGTTTTTAATTTGTATAAAAGCTCATTCTGTTTCTTTCTGTGTAACAAACTGTGGTCCACAAAACAATCTCTCTGTGCACATGTAGTTGTCTTTGCTTCTCCCAATTTAAACCCTCCAGACGGTTTGAAAACAATGCATATAATAGAATAGTTTCCTTAACAAAAAAGAAGGGGAAATCTGAATCATGAGCTTCAGCTCAAGTTAAATATATCTGCACCTGTGCCTGTTCAGGTTTCTCAACAGAAGATATTTTTTTGCAAGTTTTTATGCCTTCTGGCATCCCACTGTACCCGTGGCTAAACCTGAGTGATGCTTCTCCAGCGCTTCACAGGTATCCCAACAAGTTTCAGTAATACTGGGGCAATTTCTTTGAGAAATGGGGATAGAGAAAGAAACCAACTATTAAGCAGAAGTTGCCCAGAGGGAGGCAGGGGAACACACTGCCTGGATCTGTGTCACTTGGGTTCCCCATCCCTGCTTTTGGCAGAATCCTGTCACTCGCTTGCTGTCACCCTGCTGCCACCACTCAAAGTCAGTCGAAATTCGTATGGTAAGCCTCCAACCTGCCATGCAAATGGCTGTACCACACATGAGATCAACCACCCAGGATTCTTCTCTGTTCACATCCTGTCTCCCTGCTTCTCAGCTTTCCTCCTTTCTCCCTGCTGCTCAATACCAGCTGCACCCACCACTTCTGCCTCACGGGACCAACTGAGGACTGGTCCAGAAATTTTAAGAACTGCTTTAAGACTGTCAGAACATACAAAATTTAGGATTTTTTTTGTCTGTAAGAGGCATTGCCACCTCTCAAGGAAGCACAGAGTACTACAGACTATGGATTTGCTGATTCTCACAGTTGTGTAGGTTTTGCTTTCTGCCTGCCACTGGAAACTGGTGCAGACTCTGCTGCAGCTGCCAAGAAAACACTTTGTTTGAAGTGCTCATTAGATTATCAGCTCTGCCTTTAGTGGAAATAATGGGTTCATTTTAATTGGAGAATAGCTGTGCTCCATACCAAGCTGTGTATGTGCCCTGGCAGGCAGGGGCGGGCAGCTGCTGGGCCACTGTGCTGTACTCTCAGAAATGGGGGGCTGGCTGAAGGTGGAGCAGGTTTTGCAGCACATAAATCTGCAAAGGAGGAGGGACTGGTCACACCTTACAGCAGCAGCCTCCCTGCTGATTCCTGGTAGTCCTGGAGCCCTCTAGAACAAGGGCTGCTTTCGGTGGATGAGGCTGTAACAAACGTTTTTTCCACTGAATACCTGGTGGTGCGTGTCTGTGGAAAAATCTCATCTTTTTCTAGTGTGACTGGGCTGCTGTGCTGGTTTTGTGCAGCCGCACGCTCTCTAGTGGGTGAATGAGAGTGTAGAGCTGCTGAGGGAGGCACAGCCCTGCAAGGGCTCCCCTTCGCCACCTGCAATGCTAAATCCACAGTTTTCGGTGCCCGTGTCCCTCAGCAGCTGCCAGGGACCTCATCCCTTCCCAAAGCACATTTATGAGCCAGGCTGGGCTTGCAGACCCTGCTGCAGCTCGCCCTGAAGATGAGGTGGGGGATTGGGGTTAGGGGAACAAGAGGGAGAAGATGGAGTTGGGACGTGAAAATAGAAAAGAAAGTGAAAAAGAAATGCTCAGCACTTTTCAGTCTCTCCTCATACCAGCTGGTGCAGCTTGACAAGAGACTGACCTGACACCCTCTGAGGGCTCCCAGGGCTGCACTAACTGTCATATAGATGAAAACATCTGGATTCTTCACAGAAGTTTAGGGGAGCACAGGCGGGCTCTCTTGAGTGTACCTGGTTTGTGGATGGTGGAGTAGTGACTGCCTGGGACATGAATCTGTCCTTGCCCTTGGCTGTGAGGCAATGACAGACACTCTGCTGGTGCTGGAGCAAGGGAACAAGGTCAAACCCATCCCAAATGAGATGGGAAGAGCAGCACGTGTACTCGGGGTGCACTGGGCAACGGGATGGAAAACCAGTGGTTTAAAGCTAATTATTATCTGTCTGCTAGGTCAAAACTGGGGGTTGACTTGTGGTTTGAGTATATATATATATATATTCACTACAGAATTCAACTCATACAAGCCTTCATGGTCATTTCCAGTTCTTTAGTGGCTGTGAAGGATGAGGGGTTCTACCCTCACTCAGTTGTCTTTCCATCAGCTTCTCTTTTCCTTTTCTAACCCTGGTAAGCCCTGTGCCCAGCAGTGCCCTGGGCGTGCTAGGACACCCCTACCCCTCGTGGGCTCCCATCATCTCCTTTTATAGAACAAATGATTGTAACTCCTCATCTCTGCTGCTAGCAATCCAATTATCACTTCTTTTCTTTATAAACCCCAATAAACAAAACTGGGTGTTTGTTTTTTTCCCCACCACTGGAAAACCTCTGTCTGATATCAAGTAACAAACATTTCCCTTTCTTACCAGATTATGACAGTAAAAAAGGATGAAAAAACGGGTTTGTTATCTAAAGGTTCTCAAGAGAAATAACTGCCCACTCTCAACTAATTCTATTCAAAGTTGTTTTCCTTTTAGACTCATTAGTTACAGTATTTTCTTATTGCTATCATCTTGGTGCTAGTCAATAGTTATAATACAGTTAATATATAATAATATCTGTCTTGAGAATGATATTAGTAATACTTTTACATATACAAGTGATACTGAGTCATCAGTGGCAGCAGCTTCTCAAATTAGCAGATGGTGGCTCTGTAAGAAAACATGTTTTCTTGCCTTACCCCTCAATTTATTCCCAGCCTGAGCAAAGATACCCAGGTAGTGGCATCTGTTGAGGTAATATTTCCTGTTAAATTCCATCTGCCTGCCAGATCTGGAGATGTTCAAACTACGGGATATATACGGTACAAAAAAGTATAATTAGAATTTTGATGTATCGCAAACTGGAGTTGCTTTTAATTATGCAAGACCAGCATTTCTGGACAGCTCTAAGACAACTACAAAAATGTAGTGAGTGGAGAGACGATGCTCAGCAGGTGACTTTGCTACTTCCACTATTCTTTAATGGATGCAGTGCAAAATGTAAAGTTTTGCCTTATCTGAAGCCACGCCATTTCTTGCAGGTTGGGCTTGTGTAACTGTTTGTATTGCTCCTGCGGGGGGTGGAGGGAGGCTCTCAGAAGGGGTCAGTCCTATTTCTCTCCTGCGAAGACTGTGCCGTGGGGTTGGAACCTGCCTCATAGCCGTGAGAGGCTGAGTGGGGTGTACATCAGGCTTTGCTGTTACCCTCCTGTTGTTATCACAAGTCCGTAACTCACTCACAGAATGATCTTTACCCATCTTTAATGGACAAAATTATAAAAATACATCTGTGAGGTTATCTTCTCTTCCAAAATTAGGAGGGGCCCCGCTGCTATCCTCAGCTGTGCCTGCCAGGGTGAGAGGTGGGACTGTGGCTGAGGGCACTGCCCATACTGGGGTCCTCCCATGGGTCCCCGCTGGCTCAGACCCCCAGCGGGGCCAGCCCTGACCCTGCTGCACCCACAACTACCTCTGAAACCTCCTGCTGACTTCTTTAAAACCTTGCTTACCATGAGAGTAAACAGTGGATGCCTAACAGACAGCTGAACTTTCAGGTGGGAACTCAACAGACCGTCTCATATTGTGGGGCTTTCATACCAAACTTAAATTTTTTATTCAACTATTTAATTTTTAGCATGATTTCAACAGGGTTTTTTTTTTTTTTTTTGCTTTATACCTCCTTCAAAGTATTCACCAGGCTCACGAGGACTGCCACATGCCACCAGCTGTGAGAGCAGGACCCACGGTGAGGACTCTGACCCCTGCCAGGGACTCGGCCACGATGCTCTGGAGATGCTGCTGTCACCTGGTGCCACTTCACACACACCCCCCTCACACATGGGGTAACATACCGTTAATGCCAGTAACGCTGTTGTTCTTTCTCTGACTGTCCAGACCCACTGTTGGAACCCCTGTGATGCCCAGCTGGGACCACTCACCAGAGCAGTTGCCAGACCTGCCGCCAGATGTCAACGCTCTTCTGCAGAGAGGCTCCCACCGCTCCTCATCTCCTCCTCCACCAGACGCAGATTTTCTTTTCCTGGCAAGAATGTAGGTAACAGTGAGAATTCCCAGTACTGAACTGTTAAGGCTATGCTGTGTAAGGAGTGTTTCTGAGAACTTCAATTCCACTACGATACTGTGCGAAGGAGGCCTTTCCGTGCAACCAAAACCTCTGAGGTTTTCCCCAGGGTTGCTGCCCCAAGGGTGACACGTTTCCTGTGGGCCCCAGGCCACATCCACCACCTCAGACGGTGCTGGGGGGAAGGAGGCAACATAAGGGTTGGGGACTGCACGGCGAGGTGCGGGTTGGGATGAAGCTGCAGATGCCAAGTCAGAGGTGCCAGCAGGGGCTGGGGAGGGGGCAGCGGGTGTGTGGGAGGAACATGATTTCTGAGAGGGGACAAAGCAGCAGATACCCCAGGTGTGAAACGGTGGATTAGCCCCTGCAGACAATGTGTGCGGGTGCTGAGGGGGGCCGCTGCCCACAGCAGGCTCGTAATCTCCCCAAGCAGCCAGCCATTAACCACAATCTAATCGGGGCCGGCAGAGCCCAGCATTGTCACTGGTGACAGCAAGGGATGCCGTACCGATGGGTAACGGGTGGCCATCGTGCTGCACAGGAAAAACACGTTCATTTTACGGGGTGTAACCAGGCCAGAGCAGCTGGGGGTGGCAGCACACTGCCGGCCCACCTTGTGTCCCACCGGGAATAATACCCTGTCACCAGGTCCCCTCCAGCGAGATAACTACCCTCTATCTCTTTCTTTCACGTCAAACAGAGCAAAGGAGCCACACTACCTGCCCTTCTGTACAAAAGAGGGAAAGCCACTGGGGGCTACCAATCTCTCTCAAAGGAGGCTTAAAAGGTGTGCATTTTGGGGTAGTGCCAAAGCCCAGCAAGGATTTCAGTTCACTGGTAAGGACAGGAGATGTAGCGTGAGCTCGGGGACTGTCTACAGCAGACCTTGGGTTCCCGGGGGGTGGTGGAAGGAAGGAAGGAAGCCAACAAGCTATTAATGCTAAAGAGGAACCACAACAGGAGCATTATTTAAGTCTGCAAACCTGCAACCTTCCTTAGAGTCCCTCTGGGTGACGGCTGCAGACATGTCATTTTCCTCAGAAAACTGTGGTTACAGAATTTTGAGGAATTTGGATGTTTTCTAGCCATTGGTAAAATCACATTTTCTTAAAATGGTCATGAGGGAAAATGATGTGTATAAGAGCAAAGGGGCTTCAGGGATTTTCTTTTTATTATTAACCGTTTAACATAAATATGAGCCTGCCAATATTTCAAATATTCTGCATTTAATACAGTGGTTTAGCTCAATAGAGAGTTTAATAATCAAATGCGAACTATGCGTGCATTTCTCCCACATCTTATCCAAAGTTCTGGTCAAAGTTATTCCTGCTTTCGATTTGACTCATCACCGGGTCTGGGTGTCTATTACTGCTCTCGGGCAGCTTTTCCTAACCTGACACACCTGTCTGCTCTCCTGATGCTCGAGTTCCAGTTTGCTTTCCCCAGCAACCTGCTGGCCCCTTGCCCCCGCCACAGCCCAGACCCTGCACACACTGAAACACCAGTCACAAAAGCCATCAGCCCCAGTTTCGGGGACAGTTTGCCAATTGCTGAGTTTTTTGGGGTTTGTTCATCTTTATGGCAGCAGAAAAGCAAGTTTTCAATACAGAAAGTAGTGTTGTTACACAAACTAAATGGAATTTGTATAATCCTGACTCATCCTCTGTAGCCTTTGGTGGTGATGAATCAGACGTCCTTCCTCCAGCAGGAGACACCAAGTACCAGCCGTGAGAGTCTGAAATTACTTGAAAGACTCACAGGCTGTGCTGGCTGCAAATCAGCAAGCCGCCTTTATTTTTATTCTTACTTCAATTGTAGGAAGAACATCATGGGCAGCTCAAAATCAGCAACCACAGGCTGGCTCAGCTGCTGCTGACATCCTCATCCGTGAGGACAGCGTTTCCTAAGGTAAACAGAAGAAAAGGAGCAGAAAAATCGCTCTTGCTGGAAACAACACTGCACCGAATTGAGCTCCTTCCAGCTGCAGAGGTTTCCTAATTGGCTGCCGGCGGCTTTCAATTAGTTCTTCTGATGACTTGCTCAGAGCTCAGCTCTGGATGTTTTGGATTCCCCCTTATCCTTATTTTACTATGTGTACGTATTTATTCCATTTTGCAGGGTGGGCTATGGAAAGGCAGAGGTAAAAGCACTGGTGCTGTGGGCAGCGAGTGCCTGGCTGAACTGTGGAGGGGCGGTCACGCCGCAGGGCTGGTGGCAGCGGGTGGCTATGTCCCAAAAGGAACGGCCTCCTGGGGCCCATTCCCTGCTGTTCCGTGCCAGCCTGCCCAGGAACCCAGCCAAGCAGGCGTGTAGAGCACGCCACATATTCTGGGTTGAGTTTCACAAGCTCATTGCCACCATGAGCCAGCTATGCAGCGTCCTCCAGTTCCATAGATAAAGTCTTCCAACATCTCACTTTCTAGCTTTCGGAGGAAGAAGTATCTGGAGCAGCGGATGGTGTCGGCCTCTGCTTACGCAGATGAGCTGTGGCTCTGAAACAGCAGCAGCCACCAAACTTTGCAGCACATGATGGCACAGAAAGACAGTGCATACATAAATGATTATAACTCCTAGCGATTTTCTTTTTATGTGCTTTACTCCATTGCTTGAGCACTTCGTTAGGATATATAATCAAAGATTTTTCTATTCTGAGAAAATTGTGTAAGATGCTGTCTGAAGCAAAATCTAGGTGTCGCAAAAATGCTTCCCCTCCTCATCTCGTTTGCAGGATTCCAGCCTCGAGAGAAGGTGGTCCCAGTGTCAGAAGGTGCCCTGTGGAAACTCCACCTGCAGCTCCTACAGGGAGTCCCTGAGGAGGCCATCCATCCCCTGACAGCGAGTGGGCCAGAGAGTGTTGTACCTGACATGGCACTTCCCAGATATTACAGTAAAAAATCATCTCCCCACCCCGCATTTAGGTTCAGCTCCATCCTCTGGCTCCCAGCACTGTGCAAATGCAGGTGAACACACAGCGTTCGAATAGCTGTTGATAGCACCATCTGCAAAAGGCTAATGGCTCATTCATTAAGCAGTGGGAGCCAGCACAGCCACAGCCTAATCAGATATTGTATGATGAATAATTCAGAAATAATCCTCGTATACTTGAGTAAGTATCAGGAGAAGGAAGGAAAAAACCCCCATACACGTGGCACGTTAAGGGAACAAACCAGACATCTTTCAATGTCCTAGGCTGATGAGCTTTGTTCTACTGGATGTTAATCAGGCAGGTGGCTAATGCTTGACGAGAAAGCTGACTGAGGGGGTTCTGGCCCAGCACTGGGAAGGTGTTAGTGAGCGGAAAAGAGCAAAGTGCTGATGGGAAAATCCATTAGCCTTACATTTGGCAATATGCCTGTGCCCTGTTGTGTCACTTGCTGGTGACAGAGGATGGAGTTTGTGAGGTGACACCTGGGAAAACCCAGGTCCGGGTCTGGCCTTCTGCTGTGTGTGCTCCCCGTGCTGCTGGGCGGATGGTTTGGAACAGGCATAGGGTGTCCAAGACATTCTTTACATCTGGAGGAAACTGTCCGTTGTGGAGATGTTAGTTCCACCACTGTGGGCAGTGTTTGCTGGAGGCACAAGCACAGACGATGCCGCGGTTACAATCTGAGCGCACCCTGCCCCACAGAGACTGCCCTAAGGTTATGTTCTTACATTGCCCCTGCCCTGGGAATGCGTCCATTTATCCTGGGTTGTATCTCTCCTTATCCACTCTTCTATTCCTCTTGTTTCTCTGGAAGACAGTCTTCAAAGCCAAACAGGGAGAAAAGGCCAAGGAAGACAGCTCAACATTGAAGAAAAAATCTGTAGTTAAGAATGTGTTTCAACAGATTTCTCACTTTCTGACCATGTCTAATTCAGCATCATTTTCAAGTAAGTATAAGCTATACCTGGGCATATATAAATATAAATATTTACAAGTTATACGTGCCCCATGCATGTTTCAACTGTAGTTTGTTGTGGTCTCTGCTTACATAAACTGTGCAAAACTCCCACTGTTCTGAGCCAGATGCTAGTTATTTGGGTCAGGAAGTGCCTGTACCAGAGGCAAGGGCAATATAAAACTGCTTGATGGCTGCTGAGTGTACGTCCAACCTGTAACAGCAGCAACAGGGATCCTTGAAAGAGGCGACCACCGATGGGGGGAATGTCCTCCGAAGATCAGAGTGGCAGATGGGACTGTCTGCACTCCCTGTGCCTCTTCTGCTCGCCTCTGTCATCCTCCGCTCCCCATCCAGAGTGACGTTCAGTAACGAGGAGAAAATCCTGACCAGTCCTGCCTGGTAGTTTTCATGGTGTAACCAGACCCGAGAGAGACCAACACTGGATCCAGTGATTTATCTTCTCCAAACGGCTCTAATTTTTTATGTTGCAACAAAGACATTGCCATAAAATTATCACAGAGTTGGATAATTTGCAGACTAAAAGTCCTCTTGCTTCCTAAATTAAGCAGCTATTCATACATTTATGTAAGTGAGATAGATCTTCATTAACCTTTAACGAGTGGAGTAAAAGTCATTCCACTACCCAACAAATTTAAACCAAACTTGTAAATCACCTTTACTAAATAGTAAGACCTCTCTCACCAGACCAGAGTTTACCTTCTCTGCCACTGTAGTTCTGCTATTACTGACAATTCCATGCTCTTTTTTTCTGAGCTAATCCCAGTGCAAAAGGCAAACTGCATTGCTTCTGCAGAATATTCTGGAGAAGAGCTACCAAACTATGTTCCCAAAGTCTAGTAGAATTAGCACATATTTTAATTATTTTGGTTTTAAAAAATGAAAGCTAAAAACGAAGTCATCAGTCCTCAGCTCACATACTTACTTTTGGACAACCAGTCAGGCTCCATCCTCCACAGAGCAGCAAACCTGTCCCTGCAGCAGTTGCTTGTGATTTCCATTCAAAGTCACCCTAGATATTAATTTTTACTTGACCTCAGTAGTAGTTAAGATGTATTTTGACTCTGGTTATAGATTTCTCCCTACCAAAGTCCTTCATCTCATCTGAGATCCTTTTCTTTTTATAAATTTCATCTTTCTAAAAGCAATCCTAGACCTTTTAGTCCAAAATACAATAGGAGACATATTTTAATAACCAGGAAAGGAATATTTTTTTTTCCCAAGAAAATTTCTAGAGAGAGTAATAGGAACATCTGAAAAGGGGAATTTTCGATGTAACCTGGCGGTTTTAATACTGAATGTTTAAATATAGTGATTAAAGAAAAGTACCATTGCATTCTAAACAGTAATATAAATATATGTATTCTAAAACAAGAAATGCAAGATTCTGCTCTGCTCTAGTGGGTAATGCGATATAGGATGTTTTACGGTGAAAACCTAAAAAACAACTGAAGTAACAGATAATATTAAGATTTTGCCATAAGCTGTAAAGCTCTTAGTCTAAAAAGAAATTTAGGATTGGAAATATGCAATCTGTATTTTACTCTTCTTGTTTAAGCTAAGGATGTTTCACTACCCAGGAAGGAAATGTTTGGTTATTGAGTAAAAACAACAAACAAAACTGGGAGAGGAGTGTCAATCCACCTGCAAAATCATCTTTGGCCCCAGCACATTTTTGATATGTAAAAGCTATGTTTGTAGCTATTCATATCTGATAGAGTTAAAACTGATTCCTATGCAGAAAGTGTGGGATGAATGCATCACATTTTAGAGTTCTGGATTTCAAGAGCCTTAAAATCCTTAAGAAGTTAAATAATTAAGAAGTTATTGTGGCAGACAAGTTCAGCATTCACTGCAGCATCAAAGGGAAACTGTTTGGAATTGGCAGCGCTCCTTGCTGACTGCTGAGAATTAACAGTGGGCTGGTCTTTCTTCAGGGAAAAGGAAAGGTGGGGTTAAAATTCACATTTCCTGGAGAATGAAATACCTGGTGCATGACCCGATAGCAAAGTTCGCAGCTCTGTCAGCGCAGGTGCCCAGGAGATCCCTTCTCAGCACTGTTCTGGAGTCGAAGTGGAAGGAAAACACTGGTGGTTTCATTTGTCTTGACTGAGACTCTCCACCACGAGGCCAGCTGTGTCAGAGACTTCACTCCTGGCCACTGCAAAGCCAATAGAGAAAAAACAATCATCTTAGAAAACAGCAATTTCTTCCTCCACTGGTTCTAAGGGCTATACGTCAGTGTCTGGGGGGGACTGGCTGGGACCTCTATTTCGGACACTCGTCACCTGATACAGAAGGATCAGGGTATCAGCTCTGCCTGCTGCCAGCAACCCCTCTGGCCAGGGGCACCACGCTTCTGGCTGCCTGCAACATGGAAAGGAAGTACTACAGGATGGAGTCTTCAAGGGTGGGGATGCAGCAGCTGTGGGGAACCAAAACTCTCCTAATTCATGAGTTATGTCCTGTAAAGACCCTGCTGCTGAGAGGGGATAAAGCCAGGTACTCCAGTTCCCACCGCTGGAAAGGCTGGAGTAACCTAAAACCAGCCGTTGCCTGCCCAGCAGCTATCTGAAACAGCTTTATCTGTGGAGTCACAGCACTTGAAATGACTTAAGGACTATTCCAAGATGTAAGGTCAAAATTCTAAAAAACCTACTGAAGCCTCCCAGAGCAGAAGTGACACTGTAGGGACACTTGCATTGCAATTGCCTGCTATTTTGTGTGTTTGAACTGAAAAGCCATTGCAGAAAAGCTATCAGCCTGGCACCACTTGTAAATGATACTTAGAATTCTCTTCATTTTATTTTTTGAAAGTCAAATACTTAGGGTGACAGACTTTTTCTACCATAAAGATGTCAAGGACACCTGGCTAGAAGGGAAACAAGTAAATCTGCCCAAAAGGCAGCATGCACGTGGATCTTTGCACCATGTATAAACTGTGAAACCTATTAATGTTTCAGGTATTGATACAAAAGTAGTACTAGCAGCTGCCATCTTCATTATATTATTATGCAAGCCAACCACAGAAATACAATGTAAGAAAAAAGCCTGTAGTTCACCTTTTTTATCAGATCAGTTTACTAGTTAATTGGGAAGAAACAGGGAATTATAAATATTACGGCCTAATTCTACAAGTCACTTGCAGGATGAGTCCTAGGCTTGTTCCTAGCCTTGGAAGCTGAATTTCGCAGCCCTTCCTGAACATTAAAACTAGTGCAGAACACAAATCCATTTATTTTTTTATATAAATCCACAAATCAATTGATTATATCCAAATTCTATACACTTGTCAGGCTCACCGATTGCCCCAGCTGGCGATGGAGTGTTTTGCTGTCATATTGGTTAATTGGAGTAAGTCAGAACTCAAGGCTGGTGCAGTCCGGTGTGATATGGTGTGGTGTGGTGGGAACCCAACGGTCCCTGTGCCCAGAGCTGCTGGTGAGTGTCCTCCCCCAGGAGCCCTGCTGGAACCACCCAGCCTTGCCGGCTTTGCTGTCGTACCAACAGGCCTGTAAGAGATGTCAATAAAACATCATTACCTCAAACAGAATACGTGGTTATTGTCTACATAGCCTGTAAAAAACAAGCTTATAGCACAAACTTGAGAGGGGTGTTGTCGTGGCCTGGGCTGGATTCACATGCTAAGCTTTGAACCCTAGACACCATGCTGCACACTTGTGTAACAGGCTGTCCCAGGACAGAATGAGAGGAAATATCATAGTAAAATGTCTAACAATGGTGTTACCACCAGGTTGCTTCACGGCAAACAAAAGCCTGTTACCAAATGCAGCTAGACACAAGAGGCAATGGCCAAAAACCCTGAGCCATCTCCAGGAAGGGCCTAATGGCTTTGTGTCGCCCTGTTTCTGTGAGGAAATACAGCGCCAGCCCAGGACAAAGCCCTCGGCTGGGATATCCCGGTGCCACAGCACCCTAGGCCGGCTCTGGCCCCTCACCAGGCCGTGGGGCCAGCGATGGGCCCAGCCCGGCCCGCGGCCCGGGCCACCGGGCCCGCCGCTTCCCTCGCCAGGCCGCAGCCGCACCGGAGCCCCACTGCAAAGCTTCACCGCGGGCAGAAGGAGCGGCCCGGGCCCCCCCGCCGCGCCTCGGGCCCTTTGTTGAGTTCGAACTGCGGCGGGCGGCGGCTCTGCCCTCCGTGCTCCGGCGCCTGAGGCGCCCGGGAAGAGCGCGGCCCGGCGGGCCCCAAAGGCGCAGAACTCCGCAGCTGCGGGCAGGGCTCCCGCGGGGCCGCGGCGGGCCTGCCCCGTCCCTGCCGGTGAGCCGCAGAGCGGGCCCGGGGAGGGAGCAGGCCCGGCCGCTGCCCGAGCGGGACTCCCTACCCGGGCGTCGGCAGCAGAGCGGGAACATCCCCCCCCCCCCGCCCCAACT
>JAOXJM010000019.1:115046-132661 GCA_026413425.1 Tringa solitaria | reverse complement strand
GGCGGCTGTGGGGAGCAAGGGGGCTGCCTGGGGCCGGGCAGGAGGGGAGCAGGGGGCACAGGGCCGCCGCCGGCCCCACCGCCACTGAGGGGAAAAAAAAAAAAAACCAGCCCCTGCAATTTCCAGGGACTTGTTGGCAACTCAGCGAGGGTTGCCATAGCTTTTTATGTAGGGTGACCAGAACCGGCTGGAACTGGTTTGAGGCAGATCAGCTCCTGAACACAATGCAGTCACTGAGCTACTACAGTGGGATAGCTTCCTCCCTTCATGGCAGCCAAAAGCAGAGGAGCTTGCAGAAAGATACCATCCCAAAACAGTATGTGAATGCACACTTTAGACACACAGCACTGGTATGTGGCTAATATAGTCATAAAGGATTCTGTATATAAATGTACATATTTGCAGTAACTGAGATTACTTTGGCTTTTCGTGCCTTTTTATGCTTAAGGAATGGGCAAGAGCTGAGATTTATGACCCTTATTAAAATATTTTTGCTTTGCAAGGGTGGGACACTGGTTATGCAGTCTATTTTAAAACTAAACTAAATAAAATTGATTGAATGATTTGTAATTGTAGTTATGCTTGTGACTGAAGAATGCTGCTTTGCATGCTGTTTTATTTACAGGGTGCTGTCTTGTGGTTTTCTTCTTTAGGAGACGTTAAGTGTTGGGGGGGGTGCCGTGCCTTTCTCTAAGGCCAAAAGGAAACAATATTGTTGTAGAATTGTGCATAAAAGCATTGCAAAGATGCTGTAAGGCATACCCGTTTTCCCTTTTTTCTTTTTTTTTTCTTCCTTGTAGGCCTATTGATTGGGGCTGCCTTTAACCCTTTCATATTTGCAGAGGTAATGCGTCTGTGGCAGTAACTGAGCACTGGCTAAAAAAATCTTTCAAAGGTCAAGGTTCACAAGGTGAGATGTGGTGTTTTGCGTATGAATATAACAATAGCATGAAGGTACATGTATGTGAGAAGTAAATCTGGCTCCTGACTGCACACTTGGCACGTTAGTAAGGAGACAATTGTTTAAGTGTTACTAAAGAAATGCTATTAACATCCTCCAGTTTTAATAGGATTAAAGCTATTATTTGCAAAGACTTACGGATATCTTATCTAAATACAGTATTATCATTGAAATATCTTATAGCCAGATATACGTATTTTCACAATGCAGTGATACGGAATAGGCCTCTGAGTGACAATCATAAATTGTGAGCCACATGGCAGTGAACGGTTCTGTGTTGTATTACAGCATTGCACTTTCAGAATTTGCTGCCTAATTATTTAAAGGTTGCTTGTTTGGACGTATCTGAGTAAATCAATGCTTAATTCTGAATTAAGGTCTTCAGTGTTAAACATGTACTTAATATAGCCTACATGGGGGAAAAAAAAAAAAAAACATACAAAATAAATAGTATGGATGGTGTTTCTTAAACTGTTGTAACCCAGGGAGGATTTTGCAGCAGCCAAGTGAAAAGATGCATTTTAGAGGTTTGATGGAGCTCCAGTGGGTTATTAGTGGCATGAATTATAATATTGTGCAGGAATGAAATAAGAATAGGGAACCGGATGGGCAGTGCATCAGCTCCTGAGGGATGACTACTTTTAACTCAAAGCAATGGATAATGGATAGGATTTTTTTTTCCCCCTCATCTAAAAAATAAACGTGTCCTTAGATTTGAGCTGGCATTGTATCTTATAGAGAAAGCTGAAAGATTCAGAGAGAGGGCGAGGGGGAGAGAGGAGAAAGCAGTAATGAATATAGCAAAGGGAAGAACAAAGGCTGTTAGAGCTTGCACATTGGAACACTAAACATTTTGCCTTGGGGATTCTTTTGCTAGAACTGTTACTTCCTATAACAGGAAATCAGCAACTCCAGAATCTCATCCAGTATGATTTTTGAGAAATCCGACCAGTCCCGGCTGTGTTAGCTGGCTTGGTAATCTACAATCAAGATAAACATGGAGGCAGAACACTGAAAATGTTCTGTCCTAGGATGCAGTGAGGGTCTTTTCCTCTGTGCTCAGCAGAATAAAGTAGACAGTCTTAAAAGCCTTGAGAGGTTGTGGATATTGGGTAAGTTGTGTGGTGGCTGATAGGCAGGGTGCCTGCATCAGAGAGTGACAATACAAGAGAACCTTCTCCTTTCTGACTGCAGTAGGTTACGTAAGGTATTTAGATACTAATTGTAGAAAAGTGAAAATAGCATGCCAGTGTTTAGCCTGAAATTTTGGTTTCGTGGTTTTTAATACAGCTACAGTGTGTTGTTTCTCAGATTTGATAGGGCAGTAAATAGCTGATGTGCCTAACAGATTACTGTGCTGATTTGGGTTCGTATTTTTCATAATTTGGATGCAGAGGTTCTATATTTGACTATAGACATCCATAGCAAAATTATGCTTGCAAACATGAATTCTTGTTGCATGATAGGAATAGTATCTATTGATGCTGATGATGCATGTTCATTTCCAAGTGTCAGCTAAAATTCATATGTTACATGAGAGCACCTCTTCGATTTATTTTTTCTCTCTACCAGAATAGTAAGCAGTTTTAAAATTGTAATTTCTTGAATTGTCACAAAATTCAATGTATCTGTTTTGTTTGGATTTTTGAACATGATCTGTAGTATGAATTTTTATTTTTAGAAAAGGAGGCTTTGAATTTGCAGGGATTTTTTGTGGGCTGTAAGATGAGAAACCTGAATAGATGCTGGAGTCCGCAGTGTTCTTGGTGAGTTTTGATTTTATAGTCTAATAATATTTGTAAATGCTCTTCAGCAGGAGATTTTGCTTTTGCACGTAGGCCAGCTCTCCAGCAGAAAATGCTGCTTAATGCTGGAGGGTTGGTCCTCAGTATCAGCAATCATGATCTCATTTTGCACTGGGGCTTGTCTCAGGTATTTGATCTTGAGAATAAGGGTAATGATTTATCAAATTCCAAGCCACTTTTGCGTGAATTAACTAATTTTGGTTTCCTTAGCGGTGTGAATGTGTGTTAAAATATAAATACGCGTACAGATTGCTGGGAGTGTATGTTTAAATGAAACGAAAAGAAAGCTTGACCCTAACGTTTTAGGGCCTGTTTGTTGCCAGTGTTGCACAGGCAGGCCCTGCCGGACCTGGGGTGCTCTCACCGAGATTGTCTGCAACTGCTTCATGCTGGTTTTGAGCAAGAATTGCCATCCACTGGAAAGAAAAAAAACTGCATTAAAGGAAATGGGCAGGAAGCAAGCGCCATTTAACATGTGATTCAAATTTGCATTCAATTGGGAATCTCAAAATCGTATTCATTGTTGTTGCACATCCGAAATACTCACATGGTATTGTCCCAGCCCATTTTACATACAGAAGTACAAAAATAAGCCATTTCTAGAATTAATTTCTAAGTCAAGTGCAAAAAGAACGGCAGGGGGATTTACCTGCTTTTCATTAATTCATATCCATTTTAGGAGAAATTCAGGAGGTTGCTAGGCCCAAAGCTTCAACTCGCTAAGTCCAGGTAGTTTTCATTTGGCCAGCTGTGGATAGGGATAATCTGCTGAGCTCCATGCATTGTGGGAAAGGAGATGCCTTGCCCGTGTGTTAAAGTATCCTTGTTCTTTTTGCCAGCCAAAGGCTGATAATAGTGAGCTTTGGACCAGTTGCATGTGTTTTTCTTTAAACTATGCTAGAGGTGGTTTAGTGGTGGCGTGAGAAGAGGAAAAATGGACAGGCTTCAGAAGATACACCTTCTCTTTCCCTTCCTGTTTTCTCCTGCCCAAAGAGAGCTTGAGATCTCCATTTTTGAACTTTCTTATTTTTTTCCAAAATGGCTGAGTTAGACTGCAAGATGAGGCTTCTAAGGAGCCGTAAACTACAAGTAATTATGTTTTAGCTGTCAAAAAAACCCTGTGGAAATTTGCATAAGAGACCAAACAGACGTGGTCAAGAACTGTTACTGTTACTTAATTATACCCATTGCAGGGGGAAAGGGCTCATCCTTTAACAGATCAGATAAGAAGGTGCAGGATGTAGTAGAAAAGAGGACAGAGACAATTACCTGCTCTTTTATGATCAGTTGTAGAGATGGGTATGTTTTGAAGATGGTGGTAACGTGCTTACAGTTGTAAAACCGGTCCGTCTCCTTTAGGGGATATGGTACTTGTTGGCTTGGCACGGCTTGATGATCCCTAATGGCAAAACCCAGCTAAGCGATGAGCACAAGCAGGACTTTGCCATCCCTCACATTACATTCTGAGTAAGAGACTCCTCTGCAGAGATCTTGCATTCCTAAGACTCAAAGCCATGGGCAAACCCATTGGAAAAAAAGTTTTGCCTGTATGAATTAGCAGCAAATAAAGAAACGTAAATGCTCAAGCTTTAGTATGGCTGCAGTTGCATCTGCATCGTGTGCCTGGAGATAAGTATCATCCTCATGGCCTCTGGGGGCTCCCAGATTGTTTTGTTTCCCAGGAAAAGACGTGGTGCGTACAGGCACGCTGTGAGTCTGTCTCTGTGCCAGGTTCCAGCAATACACCATGAACATCATGTGAGTGCCACTCAGTATCTTCCTGATCTTTTTTTCCTTGACTTCCATCTTCTGCCACCCCAAATGGAATTTGCTACCATTGATTTCATTCCTGACATATGTGATTTTGAACTCCCAAGATTTGTATGGAAGACACTCCTGAATTGAAAAATTAAAAATACTGCAAACAATTACAACCAAACCACAACTGTGTGCAAATCAATAGAATACACCTGGTAATGCATTGACTTCGGTAGCTTTATTGCTTGTTTGTTTTCAGCATTTGCTGGTTTAAAACAACTTGTAGCCAGTGTGTGGATTAACAGGCTTCTGTAGTATTCTAGAACTAGATGAATAAAACTAGAATGAGTGGAGGAATTGGGTCAGTTAAATAAGTTTATATTATTTTGTAAATAGTTTAGCACTTACTCTAAAATAATACTGTCTTTTGTGTATAATTTGGAATTCTGTCTTTGGAAACACTCAAAACCTGGCCGGACAGTGTTCTGAAGGTCCAGCTGTAGTTCTCCCTGCTTTGTGCAGAGAGGTTGGAGTTCCAGAGGACCCCTGCAACTCCAGATATTCTAAGATTGGGTGAAATGCCCCTTGAAAACTTTTTTGGGCTAGTAAAGAATAAATTGTGAAATTTTTCTGAAACTGTCAATAGCGAGGTTACTGCATTGAGGAAAAAAAAAATGGTGAAAATTTTTAATACTTGAAATATTGGGCTAACACTTATTCTCCAGAGCTTTTTTGAGGGAGAAGAGAGAGAAAATTATTAGAATGTTCTCTTAGAAAACTAAAGCACAAATTCGGGTTTTTCTTACTCATTAAGGTTTGTGCATGGAGACAAACCGGATTTTTTGGATTTTCCTTTTTTTTTTTTTTTAAAGGCAGATAGATACAGTGTATAATATTGCAATATTAGATTGGTTGGTATATATTTTAACTGTAAAACACCCTATTCTTCACAAAGATGTTTATATCAGGACTCGTGTGACCTTATTGGTACTATGGATGGTAAATGAGACCTTTATCCTAAGAAACCAAAATGCTGCCTGTTATGAAAGTTACGTTCCTGGAAGCAGGAACCTGCCTGAGTTTTGTGGCAGGAACAAGTTGTGGGACCTTGGATAAGCGAAAAGGAGCCCATATTTTATGTGAGTGTGATAGATGTTGCTGGTTGTGGTCGGAGTGGCCTCTTCCATATCCTACTCGCCTGCTGCCTGCTTCAAACCACACCAAGTTGTGATTGGAGATGTGGTGGTTCTTGTTTCCTGAAGAAGGTTTGGTGGTTGAATTAGCATATTGCTTTTGTCTTTCTTTCAGATACTTAGCTTCCAAAGTAGATAATCAGTAGCTTTAGTCAGGCATAATTACTAATATATGTTGAATAACTAATGAACTGCTTATAATCTTTGTATTAGGCTGATGTTTGCCTAATGTTAGGATATATACTACTATAATTCTGATTGAATCACTTCAGTCTTCTCTACCCAATCAAATTTTTTGGCATAACAATACAGAAATTTAAAAAAAATTAATATGTTTTTATGCTCGTTAGGCTGGTATTACTCCCAGTGTAGGCATTTTCTTCCAGAATGAGCATGATGTTATTTGGGCATCATTACTCGTGTTTTTGGAAATGGAGTAATTATAGCAGATTATCAAAATTTTGTACTGGAATACTGTGTCTAGCTGGGAATTTGTACCGTCTAACTATAACAGGATATTTGTTATGTACAGTTATCCCAGAAGTGTTCTTCCAGAATCAAAACATTACCTTGTGCTGGACACTAAGAAGTGGTGTCTCAATGCTCTTGTTTTCACAGTACTGAAAAGAACGCTGATTTTCTTCGAAGAACACACAAAAGAAAAGGTCTCTGCCTTAAAGAGTGAACAGTCCACAGCTGTACCTAGTACACGTGGAGGTAAAAACTGTAGGGAGATTTTAGGGAAGGTAAAGGAACGTAGTCTCAAGAACATGAATTCCATAGGTAGATGAACACTAAAGGTGGGTTTTTTCCCATTTCCTTAAATAATAAACAGACTTGCTGCTGAGGGAAGCTTGAGCTAAGTAGTTGTTTGAATAAAAGCGTGGAGTTAGGTGTTGTAAGTAGAGACAGTGTGGGATTGGAAGGCAAAGGGCAGGAATTTAAATTTAATACAGTAGAAAAGATGGGAGTTGTACAGACGGGTAAAGCAGTTGCATAGAGTCACTGGACTTGTGGTTGAGCAGCAAAGATTTGGATGAGCCAGAGGGTGAGTAACAGGGCGGAAAAGTTGGTTGGTTCTTTAAAGGTTACTGGTGAAATAGAAGAATAAAAATTGAGCATGTAGGACCATGCTTGTGATCCAGAAATTATAGTTGGAAGCTTTCATGTGTAGAGAATCTTAATTGGGAAAGTATTGGAAAGGGAGGAGGAATTTTTGTCATTGCCAGGTCTGGAAAGCTTGGGTTATTCTTGTACCTGACAGACCAGAATCAGTTTTGAGTGATTTGGAGATAAGACCTGTCTAGGAGCTGCCAGATAATTCTGTTTTCTTGTCTCCCCAAAACAAGTGTTTTGAGTGTTTACAATTTCTTAGCTTTACACCAAAAAGTACCCTTTAATTTCAGCACCATTTTATAGGCAGCTTGGTCTTTCTTCTGGAGAATACTGTGCCCCGTCTGCAGCTGTCCTAAAGCCCAAGCTAAAAGATAAAGCATATTTAGAAAGTGAGAAAAAATGTTTTCTTCTGTGTGTTTATCTGCTCCCCCACTTGCCAGAGTCCTTGGAAGGGGAGGTTGGTTTGTTTTTCCTCACAGGGCTGGAGTTCTCCACCTGGAACGGGTATAGATACAGCGGTTGAGGAGGAGTGACAAAAATTCCATGTGTTAAAACAAAACTGCCTTTATTATTCCTTCGGAAGCAGCTTATTTACTTCTGAGCCCTGATATTTCTTTTGCTGATACTTATTTCATTGCACGTGAGCCTTCCTCACAGCCACAGTTGCGGTAAGAAAGCAGTGTTTCAGAATGGTCTCTGCAGTCCGTGCCAACAGGGCAGGAGCTCCCACACGCACTACATCTTGCAGATGTTTTCCCCTTTTTCTGCAGATCAACCATTTAAAATCTTTGAATACATCTATAGGCTTTCCATCTTAGCAGCCGGGATATGGAGGCCCCCAAAGGTTTACAAGAATTTAACTATTTCTCGTGGGTGGAGCGTCAGATTCTTGGCCTGCTTGTTTCTTCCACTGCCAGTAGGGAGTTCTCATGGGCTGGCTCGTGTTTTGACATAATTAGCCCAGTGAGTGCCTCACTGGAATGTGTCAGCAGATGAGCTGGAGTGAAAGGCTGACTGGGAGAAGTAAGACCCTGGACCATGCAAAGGGTGTCTTCCTTTGGCTACAACCCGTGTCGTTTCCTTCCTGCTGTTCAGAGGAAGCTCTTATTTCAGGAGATGCGTTTCCAAAGAAACAGGGATGTAGGAAGTGATGCACACGTGCTTTGAACAGAGCATGAGCACAGACAAACCAGTCCTGATTATCCTCCAGGACTTGTGTTTCAGTGAGATACTGGTGGATGTTGTCACTGAAGAGATCAATGCAAGCCATGCAGTAAGTATATTCAGAGTCTCCCCTCTTATGTTTAAGACTCTGTGGTATCTTCCCAGGGGCCCTGTCACCCACCATCAAAGAAGCAGGACCAGAAGCATTGCACCTCACTGCTCCTTGGCTCTCTAGCTGGACATACTCAGATTTGTTTTCCTTTTTACTTAGTTTTATCATTGAAAAATCAGTAAGCAAAGTAATGGTTCAATTTTAAAGAAACTGATTTTCTTCCATAACTTTTCTCAAGTAATTCAAGCACCCTAAAGGTTGCAAATCTTACAACAAAGGGGCTAGGTTTTTCCTGGCATTCTCATGCTAAACAGCAGCAGCCAGCCAGGTGGAGAGGCAGGAAATGAACCAGTCCATGGGAAGGAAAATGAATGTTACAAAAGGGAAGGAAAAGGAATGTTACAAAAGGAAACTCACCTGAAAATGACATAGTACTTTGGAAAGAGGCAATAAATCTAAGAACTGGCTCTTTATACCAGTACCCGCAAAGTTAGGGGTGTTTAATTTATTGTATCATCTATCCATTGTTCTTCAGAATGCTTCAAGTCAGTGTTCCCCTCGTTTGAGGTGAATTTTATTTCTATTGTTTAGAAACTAAAAATGAAAAAAAAATCTTTTTTGGACAGAGGTGTTTGAGGAGGTGGGTGACTTTCAGGCTGTTTCTTTAAATATGTTTTTGTTTGTTCAGTCTGAGGAATGTATCCTCAGATACATCCTGTGGTCTGAGGAGTGATTGCACACCTTGTGGGCTGTTCCTCAGTGCAGTTCTGAAGATCACCTTAGTGGCAGCCCTTGGATGTCAGATTTGTACACCTCAGTGTGTCTCTGGAGGCACCAAGCTTTGCTCTCAGCACTTTGAAAGCAGTTCTCAAAGAAATTCCAGTTCCTGGAAAATCATGATTTCCTAGGGAACCAGGAACTTGCCTCGTTTCATGTTCTGGAGTATTTGCAGGCATCAGGTTGGCCAGAGAAGGAGTAGACGAACAGCTTGTCTGGCAGCCAAGGTGTCGGTTGATTTTGATCTTGGATAAAAGGCGAAGTTTTATTCTTAAGGGAAGGAGTTACTGAAAGGTTATGGAGGAGTAAAAAGGGAGGAATGGGGCTTCTGGCAGTTGTGGTGGGAGCATAGTTTATATACTGGATCTTAAAAGTGGCATACTGGAACAGTGAGGAGGAGGTGAATAAAATGTCCAGGTTGCAACTTTGCTCACTTCTTCATCGAGCCTGGCAAGGTCTTGTCCCTTTTTGTTTGACTGAGATTGCTTTAAAAGTTAGAAGAATGGGAGAGGTTGTTCATAAGGGCAGCAGCAGCTCCAGGTCTCCCATGTAGAAGGAACCATTCCATTCTCTGCTCTGGTGGAGCACAGGAGTCCTTCCTTCTGCACATGCTTGGAAGATGGTTGCAGCTTTATGCACTGTGCTCTCTGGATAAATCTATGCTCATAGCTCTGCAGGCCTCTGAATGCTTTTGAGGAGCTTTCCTGTTCTTGAATTAGCCTAACTGAGTCTCTTAGGAAAGCATAAATGTATCTCCTCTGCTATGCAGTTTTGCTCTTAAACGTACTTGGATGAAATACTGTGTAAGTGGGCCTTTACTTAATTCATTGCTATCGCTAAATGTTAATTAAGCTCCAGTATATGTAATTAGAGGAAGTTTTAGACTAGGAAGACTTTCTAGTTCTTCTTGAGTGTATATAATAATTGTAAAAAGACACCTATGGACAGAGGTACAATCAAAGTGCAGATAATTCGTATCTCGAATCATGAATAACTATGTCAAATTTATTTGTGTCCTTTTACATGGATTTGACATGCTTTTGTCTCTGGAATCTTTTCCATTTAATTCTCATAATAACTTTCTTTGTAGTTTTGATAGTGTGCGTGCATGTATTTCTGTATTTACTAGGTAGCTGCCTCTGCAGTCGTGGCTCTTGCAGAGGGTCTGGCAGTCCGTCGTGCCAAGGGCAGACAGAGCCCGGGCTGCAGCGCTGTGTGGGGTGTGACGGTCCTGCTCTGCTGTAGCAGAGGTGGCTGCTGCCGCCCGTGCTGGTTATACTGCAAGAGTTGGGCTCTACTCATTACTTGTCTGGTCTCCTCTCTTAAATCTTTATGCTCATTTATCCCAGTTACTCGTTTTAAATGCATGAGGGCTAGAAACTTGCTTTTGAAGAAATGGATTTAGAAATATTATAATTAAACCCACATACGCAATAAAACTAGAATTGCCAGCATTATGAAACTATTTTAGGTCTGTTAAGTATAAATTATAACCATATGCCGTACAAAAGTAGTGAAGTCTTGATGATGAGCATTTACCATGATAGGCTACTATATATTGTTTATTAAGTAAAGGAATTACCTGTTGATTAAGAGAGTAAATGCAGCAGTTGCAATGGTATATTTTATAGAGAATCACATGCTGAGTTCAGCACTGCAGAAGGACTTGGTGCAATGAAAAGGAGTTAATAAGTTAGACAGAGCAACAAAGCTATGAACTGGACTGTGTAAACAGTTTTCAAAATCATCATATATTTATGTGGAGGTATTATGTGAAATGACTGTGTGTATTCCAATATCCTTGAAAAATTTTCCTCGGTTGCCTTTGTAGAGACCGTAACGTCTTCCAGGTAGCCAGCGTTGATAAATATGTGAGTCTTAGAAATTTCTATCAAGCAAAGGGGTTATGCCATTTTAATAAACTGCATCTTTCTGAGGAACAGTTAGTGCTGCCGGTGTTATAATGATATGCATAAAAATAGGTATTTAAACATATATGCATTTTTCTTGGCATTGTTAGAGCTGAATCCAACAGTCAGCAAGTTTCTTGAGACAACGAGCTCAGAGGAGGAGGAAGTGAAGTTGTAAGATGCATCTCCGCTGGCACGTGGGTCCCAGCAGACCCCCTGCCCTGAGGCGCGTAAGCGTCTGGCCCACCTGAGCTAACGTGGGGGAGCCTGGAGAGCGCTGCTGCAGTCGGTCGCACCGTGGTGTGCCTGTCGGTGGTGGCCTGTGTTAATTGATACCAGGGACAGAACACTGAGCTATGTAATGACAGTTTTCCAGTCCTTTAGGGTCAATACAAAGGCAGGAGGACAGAAAGGATGCTTCCTAAGTGGCACTTTCTAACAATAACACTTATTTGGTTAAGTCCCTTTGAATACTGAAAGTACATTAAAAGCAGCTCCATGCAGCCATGCAAATCATACCTGTGCATAGTTATGAAAGAGAAAGAAAAAAATGTCTGTCTGTGCTTTCTGTAACTGATTTGTGATTGCCCCGCACACCTCTGCATGTTACTGGAATGTCTATGGGAAAGGCAAATGTCATAGCGAGATTTAAATCTGAAAGTATACTCAAAGTTTTTTCTTTTTACATCGCATTTGTAAAGTTTCAGTTCTGAGTTACCTCTTTGGTTTGGGAATTGGAAGAAAAAATCCCCAACAGTAGAGGCCAGTGGCGAACTCAAAGAACAGGATCTGGAAAATGTTCTCCTTGAGGGGAGGGGAAGCCCTAAAGCTCTGGTGTCTAAGAAGGAGAAGATTGAAGAGAGATAATGGCCTGGGAGTGAAGTGCTGATGCAGAGAGGCTGGGTGAATAGAGCCACATGTAACTCATTCAGATCACATCAAGAAAGGTTGGGATTATGCAGCAGGAAGCTTATAACAGAATGGTGAAGGGCTGGAATAAATTGCATTGGAAGCTGTAGAGTCTCTCTTGTGGGAGGTCTTTAAAGCATGTGAGACACCTGTGGGGAATAGCGTAGAGCCTGCAGAACTTTCATTAGAGCTGCTGAACAAAAGCGTTGTGAACACAGGGAGACACTCCATAATTCTTATAAAGCAATTTAACTTACAGAAAACAGTGCAACTGTTGGTAGAAACATGTTTGTTGCCATCTTCAAGAAGGCTCATCAGCTCGGTAACACAGATGTCAAGGAAAATCTAGACTTAGGAGGAATTGCAGGTGCCTCGGGTTATTTTCATGCAAGTCTCATTGTCTTGCTGTACTGATAGTGTGTGTGGGAGAGGGCAGGAGGGAGTGTTGGAGTGGAGACAGGAGGAAAGTCGCTGAGGAGAAATTTGTGCCTGGAATGAAATGACTGGGTTACAGGCTGTGAAGCTGACATTACTGTAGCTCTTGGTCTAATAATTTGACTGTACACTTGCAGTGGAACACTGTTCTGTGATGTATCGTTTCTGAAACTACTGCTCCAGAAGAGAAATAACACCTTTTTACATGGCATATATGAATATGTGCTTATTTTGTGTAAAGTTGTGCTACCAGAGCTTAAAATACTGAGATAGTGACTTTCTGCTTATTTCACAGATTTTCTTACAGTCAAATACATGACCATGGGGGATATGAAGACCCCAGATTTTGATGACCTTCTTGCAGCCTTTGACATACCAGACATGGTTGATCCAAAAGCAGCTATTGAATCTGGACATGATGACCACGAAAGCCATATAAAACAAAATGCTCACACAGATGAAGATTCTCATGCCCCATCGTCATCTGACGTTGGTGTGAGCGTCATTGTAAAAAACGTGCGTACAATTGATTCTTCTGAAGGAGTGGACAAGGATGGCCACCATTCCACAGGCAATGGCTTGCATAATGGCTTTCTCACCTCATCAGCTCTTGATAGTTACAGTAAAGATGAAGGGAAGTCACTTAAAGATGATGGGTCAGCTTCTGAGACTACACTGAAGGATTCAGCTTTCAACCAGTTTAGCCCAATATCAAGTGCGGAGGAATTTGATGATGATGAAAAGATTGAGGTGGATGACCCTCCAGATAAAGAGGAGATGCGTGCCAATTTCAGAGCAAATGTCTTGGCAGGATCTGTCTCTCAGCAGGAATATGACAAGCTGAAGGCGCTCGGAGGGGAGAACTTGATTAAGTCTGGAATCGCAATTTCAAGTAGCATAGATAAAAATAAAGTTGCTAAACGAGAGACAGAGACAAACTCCATGAATTTGGGTGTCTATGACCCTTTTAAAGCTCGAAAAACGGAGGACAAATTGCTAAAAGACAATTCTGAGAAGCTTCTTGAAAACAGGGTGCTTGATGGAAAACTGAGTACTGAAAAAAGCGAAACAAATCTTGCCAGCATTTCACAGTCCAAAGCAAAGTCATCAGCAAAGCTTTCTTCGTGCATTGCTGCAATCGCAGCGCTGAGCGCTAAGAAGGCAGCTACAGACACCAGTAAAGATTTACAGTCCCATTCAGGAGAATCTTCTCCATTGCCAAAAGACATGAGTGAAAGTCCCCGGGCTATTGAGAAATCGCCTGAATCTCAGAGTCTCATTGATGGTGCTAAAAAGCTATCTCTCAAACCACCCGATAGTCCCAGAAGTGTGTCGAGTGAAAACAGTAGCAAAGGATCTCCATCGTCTCCTGCAGGGTCAACACCAGCAATTCCTAAAGTTCGCATAAAGACCATCAAGACTTCTTCTGGGGAGATCAAGAGAACTGTTACCAGGGTGTTGCCAGAAGTTGATTTGGACTCCGGGAAAAAGCCGGAGCAAACTGCTTCCATGGTGACTTCCATGACCTCTCTCCTGTCCTCTCCAACTTCTGCTGCTGTTCTCTCCTCTCCTCCTCGAGCTCCTCTCCAGTCTACAGTCGTCACCAATGCGGTTGCGTCTGCAGAACTTGCACCAAAACAGGTCACCATCAAACCTGTGG
This sequence comes from Tringa solitaria, assembly GCA_026413425.1. NCBI lineage: Eukaryota > Metazoa > Chordata > Aves > Charadriiformes > Scolopacidae > Tringa > Tringa solitaria. Next base: position 118,861 of record JAOXJM010000019.1, on the reverse strand, counting down.
CTACCGCCTTTCTCCCCGTTTCAGCAGTTAAGACGGCGGGTTCCCAAGTGATTAATTTGAAGCTCGCTAACAATACCACAGTGAAAGCCACGGTCATCTCTGCCGCCTCGGTGCAGAGCGCCAGCAGCGCCATTATAAAAGCTGCCAATGCCATCCAGCAGCAGACAGTGGTGGTGCCGGCGTCGAGCCTCGCCAGTGCTAAACTCGTGCCAAAGACAGTCCATCTTGCCAACCTGAACCTTTTGCCTCAGGGTGCTCAAACCACCTCTGAGCTCCGCCAAGTGCTAACCAAACCCCAGCAGCAAATAAAGCAGGCAATAATTTCTGCAGCAGCCTCACAGCCTTCGAAAAAAGTGTCTCGAGTCCAGGTGGTGTCATCCCTGCAGAGCTCGGTGGTGGAAGCCTTCAATAAGGTGCTGAGTAGCGTCAACCCCGTGCCAGTTTACATCCCAAACCTCAGTCCCCCCGCCAGTGCCGGAATAACGCTACCGACCCGAGGGTACAAGTGTTTGGAGTGTGGCGACTCCTTTGCCCTGGAGAAGAGCCTGACCCAGCACTACGACAGGAGGAGCGTGCGAATTGAAGTGACGTGTAACCACTGCACAAAGAACTTAGTTTTCTACAACAAATGCAGCCTCCTCTCCCACGCTCGCGGGCACAAGGAGAAGGGGGTCGTGATGCAGTGCTCGCACCTGATCCTGAAGCCCGTCCCCGCCGATCAGATGATCGCGTCCCCTTCCAGCAATAGCACCACGGCGATGCTGCAGAGCCCCGCGGGAGCTGGCACGCACACCCTGACAAAGATCCAGTCTGGCATAACTGGGACGGTCATCTCGGCCCCAGCCAGCTCTCCCGTCATCCCCGCCATGCCGCTGGACGAAGATCCCTCCAGACTCTGCAGGCACAGTCTGAAGTGTCTGGAGTGTAACGAAGTGTTCCAGGACGAGACATCCCTCGCAACTCACTTCCAGCAGGCTGCAGACGCGAGCGGACAAGTAGAGTATCCCATGTTTCCATTCCAATCTTTGGTCTATAAGCCTAGGGGACTTCGGATATGGTTTTTACTTTTATTTAGCTGTTAATTTTCCAAACCTCTGTGATTAAAATTCTAAACAAAAACCGCAAAAAAAACCTTGCAAGCACTTACATAGTGAATGGGAACGTATTTTTAATAGAGGTTTTCTTAGGATGTTTCCAGGCCCTCAAGTCTGAAATTTACACTGTATTTCTGCTAAAATTCAGCATTAGCTTTCTTACAGCTGAACATTGTAATATGGAAATTAATAGTGGTCTTTACTGAGAATTTTTAATGATTCTTTCTGTGCTTTGGAATTCGAGTATCCTGTGGAATCCACTTAATTGGCACCCTCATTAGCACCCTGTCTGTTCAGTCTGAATGATAGTTTTAAGTGATTCGTTCCTGATCTGTCTTCGGTTTTCACTCTTTTCAGGTGGCAGCACAGGTGAGCCAGGCTTTCCCCTTCTCTCAGGGACCCCAGGCAGTGGGTAAATGGCACACTGATGCTTTGGGCAGGATGTGCACGCGGCTTTCCCCAAGTCCTTGTGAAACAGCAGTGACAGTGGTGGTCGCTGGCCTGCATTTTTTTCTGTGTGGCCATTTGGGTACTTGTGTTGGTTTTCCTTCCGTCCTACAATTGCTAATGAGTTAAAACTTGCAGAGCATTTTAAAATTCCTCACTAATGTATGTGGCCTAATCTGAAAGAAACACGTCGTTCAATAAAGGCTAATATTAATCAGCGTGCGATGTATTTTATAATCCTGTAGGAGTTAAGATTGTAATTAAATGATGCAGCTGGATTTCTGTTGGGGTGTGCCAATTAAAAGGGATTCTGGGGTGTTTTGGAGCAGCCAGTGGAGTTTGGTGTTGCAGCTTCTTCCTGTGTGGGAAGCTGAAACCTGCGAACGGCCTCAGGCTGATGGAAACAGGGATGCCCCAGGAATAGTTTGGGAATCGCACAGAAATACACAGGATAAAGGTCTGGAGTGCTGCAGTTAGGGAAAAACGCACTAGTCATGGAAGCACAGCCAGGCTCCTGTCGGGATGGATTTACTGAACCTGAGCCCTGTGCTGGGGCCGCGAGGCAGTTACGCTGCGCCCAGCACTACGTAGTGATGTGAAGAGGAAATAATCGTGACTGTCTGCATTACGGGCTCTGCCCCAGCTCCACTCTAGTAACGGGCTGTTGGAGTTGGCTGAAGTGGCCTGGATTCCCAGGGAAATGCTGTGTGTGTGTATTTCTGGTTGTAAGGCACGTACCTGCCTAGAGTGAGTTTGATGAAGCTTTTTGTCAGAAGGAAGCTGGCAGAATGTGTTCTGTCCCTGCATCTTGCTGCAGTTTTGAACAGGATCTAATGGCACACCACGAGTCTATTCTGCACCAGCTCTTCAATTACTTAATCCTCAGTAATTGGTTTTCAGCTAACTGCTTTGCTGGTGCTTATTGGTGTTGGATTTTTTTTTTTTCCCCACAATAGCTCTATTAGGTATCATTTAGCATGATAAGATCCAGTACTATAAAATGAAGCAATTAAGAAGGCAGTAAGACAAAACCAGTGGATGAGAGACAGACAAATACTTGGGAGAATATGTTGAGAAAATGAAGTAAGGATAAAATGAAAAAAATAGAGAACAAAGATTAAAAAGTGAGGTACTGGCTTCCTGTGAGGGGCTTTATTTGTATGGACAGGAAAACTAAGGAGATTTGTAGAAACACCCTTTGCCTCTTCTTGCTGCCTCTCTGGTGCTTTTGCTCGGTGTGTGTTCTGTTGGATGCTGCAGGAAAGCAGCCGAGCACCTCGCAGAACCTCAGGCTGCACCTGCAGTTCAGTGGGAGGATGAGGATAGGTGTGCAGGTACTGCTGCTCAGCAAGGAAAATAACGGGAAAAAGTTATTACTTGCAGCTTACTGCTCTTTCTCATTGCTCTCGAAACGGGAATTGTGTACTGGTTTATGTTTGTAATGAGTCTCGGCAGTGAGTAGCTGCTACTTCTTCTTCTACAGCTCCTTTTACAAAGGAAATAAACAGTAGCAAAACAGCCCTAGCAATTAAAAGATGTTCCCTATAGCGTTGTTACCATTCTGTAATATTTCACTGCCATTAATATTCCTGTTAAAGGGAATAGGACCACTCACTGACAGGTTTCCTGACAGAATGGAACCCTAATCTACTTACTGGGGGGAAAAAATAGTAGCAAACCTGAGCTAATTAATGTTAATGTTCCTCTTACTTACAGGTAGAAGTGTATAGTTCCCATGGAAACTACGGAGCCCATTTCCCTTCATACTCATAGTTCTTCTGTATCTTTATTTTCCACCTCCATCATTTTTTCTTCTAACCTTTTTTTTTTTTTTTTCTGAAACTTTGACTTTAAATGCAGGCAGGTGATGATTTTCACAAACTGTGTTTTATTTTGGTATGGGTTGGAATGAAAGAACTGGAAGTTAATGCCACCTTAAGCCCAAAACAAAATGGTAAGCAAACGTGCTGAATTTCAGAACTTCACAGTAGATTCTTCTTGTTCTACTGTAATCAGTTACAATTAAACATTTTATTGTACTTGTCAAAATAGCAAACCAGTAGCCTTAACAGATGGCATTAATGGTGTTTTGTGTCAGTGTTAGTCTCTAGCGTTACAGATACATCTTCCAGGCTCTGTGGTGCAAAGCCAGGGATTTGCACCCCCAACCATTGGGGTTGGGATGTTTATGGCTCTTCTGTGGCTTTGTGTCCCCTGTCCCTTAGAGCCCCTTCCAGTCCCTCAAGGGGCTCCAGGAAAGCTGGGGAGGGACTC
>JAOXJM010000019.1:74524-114832 GCA_026413425.1 Tringa solitaria | reverse complement strand
TCAAGGCCAGGTTGGAGGGGGCTTGGAGCAACCTGCTCTGGTGGGAGGTGTCCCCCAGGCAGGGGGTGGCACTGGGGGGGTTTAAGGTCCTTTCCCACCCAAACCATTCTACAGTTTCCTTTTGTAGTGCTTCAGGCTAAAGGCTTGGACTATGAAAACCCCATATGTTTCTATTATTGGAAGAAGTTCTGTTTTGCTGTTTTCTTACCTAATCAAGGATTTTAGGAATAGTACTGCAGCCGGGTAAATGAGACGAGCAGGTGTTAAGCAAAGCTGTGGTTAGTCAGGATTTTGCCTTCAAGCCTGAGGTGAAGACAAAATTGAGATCCCAAACCAGTTGTGTTGGGTGCTGGAGGGCGTGAGGCAGTGGTGCTGGCTGTGGCAGTTGAGGACAAATAACTGGCATTTCAAAGTGAATAGTTAAATGTGTGTGAATGCAGTCTCAGCTGTGCTGTGTCACACAGGCTCCAAGCAGGGTGATAGTTCCAAATCCCCGCAGATCATTAGCCTCAGGCAAGGCCTTGCACAAGGGTAGCAGAAGCATCCACGATGGCTAATAATCCTTTGCGCTGGCAGAAGTGCTGATACTGAACCTGAATTTGAGCCCTGGGAGATTTTCTTTGCTTGATTTCCTCTGTTGGAACGTTTTGCATTTCACCACCTCACTGTCCTCAGGAGACTGAGAGCTCTGTTTGGACGGAGACTGTGTTCAAACAGCCCCGGCCACCCTGTTCACAGAGTAAATGTTAAGAGTGAACTGTGTGGAAACACACTTCTTGCTTCTCTCTGTGTCACCACGAGATGTTTAGTGTTAACATTTCTACTTAAAATACTTCTAAAACAAGAATCAAAGTATTTGCACGCATCCTCAAAAAAAGCATTTAGATTAAGCTATTTTGGAAAAACAATAAAAATGGGAATGTACAGCTTTTAATACAAAAGTATATTTGTTCTTAGAATATCAATAATACTGTATAAATGCTGAGGCAATTAAGTTACTTTAGGCATTGATATTAAATAGTGTTCTCTTAGGAAAAAAAATCATTTTTGCAGTGACTCTAAAGGCTTTTTCCTTCCGTCTTTGGAGCTAGTGTCTGTCTCCTGTCTCACTGAATGGGAACAGGTTGGGTTTTTTACTGGCATAGTTTTCCAGTTCCAGTAAGTGAGAGTCCTATGGAAGTCATTTGTCATACTTGCTATTTCCTCTCTAATGGGAGCTTTGATTCTGCTGTTAGGTGATCTGGACCTTACTGGTTTTAGAAGAGATTTAAAGGAGGGTTGCCTAAATTGGAAGGATGTGACTTTCTGTGAAACACCAATCTTTTAGTAAGAAACTGGTTTACCATAAGGAAAGGAATTATTCATTAATTATTTATTTCAGGATTTCCTCATTCATACATACATACAAAAATGGCACAGAGCGCCCAAAGAATATCGGTGTTTCTGATTTGGCATATAGTCAACATGTAGTTTAAGAATGTTTGGGTTTTTAAAATTATTTTTGTGTAACAAATTACAAGAAAAGAATGAGCTTAGTAAGTTACTCCTGCATGTAGAAGGATTGCCCTGCAAGGAAAGGTTTTGTAAATATTGTATGTATCTCTAGTTTTTGGTCAGATGCATGGTATGTTGATGTAATGCAAGTGGTGTATGCTAGATCAGGAAGTATATTTTGAAATTATCAGCAAACTTTTTGCCTGATAATATTCCATTTTATTGATATTATGGATATTACCCTTAGAATTCATCAGGAGGAAGGCCCAAGGAAAGTGCAGATAGTCTAATCGGTGGGTTTGGTTTTGGCTTTTTTACTTTCTGTGATGCACTGAGTTAAAACCGTATGGTTTGATTCCCAAGTTGTGCTCTGTGAAGGTGACCTTGTGAGGCACCTTAGTGAAATTTATACAAGCCGACATGTCCCCCCCATGGTGAGTGGCATCTGAAAGGGCTCTGTTGTGCCAGGGTGGCCGGTATCTGCCAGCTCTGTCCCTGAGTGCTAGCAGGGCCCACAGGCAGTGCTCGCTGCTCCTCCCGGTTCCCATCAGTCGAAAGGTGTAACCTTTTATTTGATATATTGCAGTGCTTGACATGGTATGTAGAGCTGAACCCAACCTTTTGTTTCATCTATTTTGGTTTATTGTTTAGAAGACATGCAATATCTGCCAGATGCTGCTCCCTAACCAGTGCAGCTTTGCATCACACCAGAGAATTCATCAGCATAAATCTCCATACACCTGTCCCGAGTGCGGAGCCATCTGCAGATCTGTCCACTTCCAGACCCATGTCACTAAGAACTGCCTGCATTATACCCGAAGAGTTGGCTTTCGGTCAGTATAATCATTACTTCTGTTGTCGATTTATGTATAATTTATGCTTTTAAATGTAATTGTGCATTTTCATAGGCATTGTTTGTAGAATACAGCTTCATGGGTGCAAGGTTGTCACGGCAACAATGCTATTAGTACTACAGATTTTGGAATAAATACCACATTGGGATTCTGCTCTGGTCTAGGCATCCACTTCTGTACATTATTAAATCAGAATATTGGCTAATCTCATCCAGCCGTAAAATGTCAGATTCAGGAATTCACAGTTTATAAGGCCTAGAGAACTCAGATTATTTTCTTAATTTCAGGTTCTTAGAAAAAACCTTCAGAGTTTTCTCAAAACATTGAATTTGAGATTGTTCTCTCTGTTAGAACAGTCATTTTGGGTATTTACTGCCGGAATTCATTGTGGAGATGCTGATGGGTGTACTGCACCTGCCTGGCTGCTCTCTTTCCCATTCAAGATTCCTCAGCTTTACAGTACTTGAAAATTACCTTTCTCATTCAATCAGCCTGATCTTTTGGTTCTTCTTTGTTACTCTTGTTTCCCTTTTATTCTTCTGTTTCCCTGTTAATGGCAACTCAATGAGAAAATGAGGATCAGAGGTATCTCACGGGGATGTTAAGTTTTGAAAATCTTGAAAACCTGTTCTATGTTAGAGTGTTGCTGGCAGCGAGTGGCCGGTGGCACAGGGAGAGGTGAGAAGAGCCCAGCTTTGCTCCACAGCCCTGAGACGTCTCTGCTCCACCCTGCCTGGCTGGAGAAGGGCCATGTAACATCCCGTCATCGGGCAGCTTCTTCCCTCTTTGGGTGCCACCACGTTTACTAGAGCAGCTGTGACATCTGCCAGGAGGGGAAGAAAGCACTTTTGCTGCATCCAGCTGGCCATTCCCAGACTGAACTCACAGCCTGGCACAGCTCACAGCTCTTTGGGTTGTTCTCTGTTCTTCCCTCTAAAGCTGTAGTCAGTCTGTCTGCTCCTAAATTTCTCACATCTGCTAACTCCGCACTCCTTCCCTTGCCTCTAGTCTGTTCCTCTGGGGTTTGGACATGGCTAGAACTATCTTCAGGGACTCCCAGCCTGCACCAGTAACACCAGAAGACTCACAAATCCTCCACTGTGAATCTAAACTAAAGTTACTAAACTTTTCAAGGTGTATCATAAACATCTCACGTCACCCCAAGTCAAAATTTCTGTGTATGGTGAGGCTAAAACACAAATACCTCTGCAAAGAAAAGCCGTATCTGGGAGAGTTAATGTCTCCCTTCTTGGACTCCTCAGCATCTCCTGGTCACCACGGCATGTCTGCTCAAGGAACAGCACGACCTGCCCTTCCAAAGGTCCTCTGTGAGGGAGTTCAGTTTGGTTTCAGTGAGTTAGGCTGGTTGTCTGAACCGAATCAGCTGAAAATCTCAACCTTAAGTTTAATTCCGAGTTGCAAACAAGCAGCAGTTCAGCAGTCCACGGAAGGAAGGCTCGGTCCTTAGAAGCTGTGTTAATACAGTGGTGGATGCTGAGGATCCTTTATTTTGTCACATCACTAGAGAGTAATGTGGAGGTGGGATGGGACGGGAAGGCGAGAGGTGACACCAAGGGGTAGGTCTGTCAGTGAGAGGGTGATGCTCTGTACCGCTGTGCAGAAACACTCATCTCTCTAAACAGGGAATATCTTAACAGACCCAAAAAGGACCATTTCCTTTAGAAAATGCATTGGTAAGTGGAGACTAGATAGATACAAACTTGATTAATAGTATTAAGAATGTAAATTAAGTGCTTGGAAAAGAAAGGGTGACATTTCATAAAATTCAAAGATGATACATTTTAAAAGGAGAAAATGCAATGCAATGTATAACTGTATTTCCTGCTTTATTGCTGGCATCATGGCCCTAAAAGAGTGTCAAAAATTATTTTATGTTCATATGACAACCATCCTACCATAATGCCAAAATTAAAATTTTGGAATGATAGAGGCCTTCTACATTTAAATTGTAAAACTCTTACTGCAAAGCACTGGTCAGTAAGAAATTTGTTCATTTGACAGGTTATTTTTGTAAGTGCTTATTGCAGTGTGTTCTTGGGTTTGTTTGGTAGCATTTAGTACTGGAGATGTACGGCGCTGTGAGGGGTCACTGTGTATAGAAATTCTTATATACTAATATTAACTTGATTTTTTTAATCATTTCATTTTAGAATAGATGCGGAAAGGTCACAAATTTTCGACACAGCAGAAGTATGTTTTTGAAAACTATTTTCAGAATTCCAATCTGATAGATTGCTTTGATTGTAGAGGTTTGGTTTAGTTGTCCTGAGTTTAAATCACTCTCTTTTTTTTGGTTTTTAAATCCAAGCACTGATTTGATTCCATGTACAGAAAATCATTACCAGTTTGTCTTCATTAAATCTAAGCAAGGGAAACGGTGGAAATGTTTTCCTTACTGGGTTTCCATTTTGGTGGTAGTTTCTAGATTGCTGTGGCGTACCTTATACAATCCACTGCATGTCATAAAAATGACTTTTGTAAAATCTCTTTAAAAATTTGCAGAGGATTTAAGCATTCTTTTTACAATCAATAGAATATTATTCTGTCAACCCCTCTATCTATTTTGTTGTAATGCTGTAAAAACAACTTCTGACTTCATATCTCTTAGATTTTCAAATTAAATTTGGGAAATTTCTTTTTTCTTACTTTCTGCTACTCAAATCTGCGTTCATGTTGATTCTTACCGAGTTGTTTAAATTGACAGAATGAGGTAGTTTAATCGAGTTGTATGTATATATGTTTATCTCTCCCACGTGCTTGAAAGTGAACGTTTATTCCGTGTCTTTGGGTACCACTTCCAGCTGGGCTGGACTGACCCTTCTCCGCTCTTTTGCAGCTGCGTGCACTGCAACGTGGTGTACTCGGACGTGGCCGCCCTCAAGTCTCACATCCAGGGCTCTCACTGTGAAGTCTTTTACAAGTGTCCCATCTGCCCCATGGCGTTTAAGTCCGCTCCCAGCACCCACTCCCACGCCTACACCCAGCACCCGGGCATCAAGATAGGTGAACCAAAGTAAGCAAAACTCCTCCGCTGCTGCGCTTCCTGCCTCTGGGTAACGTGTGAGATTGCCTTCTCTCCTCTGCTTGTCATTTTAGACATCACCTGCTGCACAGCCAGCAGTTTGTCACCCTGTTGGTAACTTGGGGAGTTCATGTAATGTTTTTAATGCCATGAGTTTTTAGCTGGCAGTTCATTTGGCAGAAGTTAAATTTCCATGAATGCAGCAACAGCAGTTCTTCAAACACTGTGCGCTACAGGAGAGTGGTACAGTAGTTGCTGAAGTGATTTGGACAGACAGGTAGTGTGTTTCTCCTTATCTTTTAATTTGCTCAACTCATCTGCATTTTTACTGTGAGTTAAGATAATGGGGGTTTAGAACAGCTAAGGCTTATCAGGGCTTATAAGGCAGTGATTTTCTTAACGCCTGGTTGAAAAGGTGGGGAAAAGGTGGTTGGTTTTTTTATTTTATTACATGCTCATAGACAGTCATCTGGGTGAACTGGGAATATCTGTTTTCCCAGTGTCACCAGCTGAGGTGTGAGGGTGCTGCTTGTGGGAGGTGGTGTTGGAAATGGCAGTGTCCTCTTGGGCTGACCCTGTGCCGTTCTTGCGGGCTACAGCCATTCGCAGTACGCTGGTCTGTGGGTCACAGCCACCTGCTTGTCCAGCAGTGCTTTTCCTGCAGCATCCCTTCTCCTTTTTCTGTCTGCTGCATTATTCTTCATGAAACCACAGGTCTGGGAGTGGTGGGATTTTCCCACCCAGCAAGAAGTGGGACCTTGTTTTAATTCAGGATGGTATCTTCGATGAGAGGCTTTGAAATACCAACATTTAATATGAAACTTGTTTAAGATTCACGTAAGTTTCATTAGAGAAACTGAAAGGTGGAGATCACTATTTGTGTCAGACACTTCACCTGTAAAACGCAGATTTCTTGAATTGTGCTTGGATCTGCTGAACTGTTTCTGATCAACTTCGTGAATTAAATACTTTGCATTAGTTTTCTTTCCATATAGATGTGCTTATAATTGTATTCTTTTATGAATTCATTTTTATTGTAAAACGACTAAAATAAATTTTTTATAATACATGGCAGAATCCATAGCTGAGTGCTGCTCTTAAGAAGGGCTGTATTTTTTAAATTTGCCAGTTTTATTCAGGATGCTGTTGTAAATGCATGCAGGATGACAAGTAGGGTTTTTCCAGTCTTTGCAGTGTTTGCAGTTCTTTGCTTCTGTTCTCCAAGCACCTGTGAGTGGTACGGTGTTGCCACCAATTGACTGCTCTTTCACCATTTAATAAGGTCTGTTACAAGCTCTCAGGACCTGTGGATTCCTCAGAATTAGCTGCATGTATTTCTGCTACTCAGCAGCAATTTAAAAAGGAACTGTTTGTGTTTAGATTAGTTAGTTTCTGAGGATATTTGTCACACATCTTGGTCAAGCTGACATCAGATGTTTGTAACATTGCTCAAGTTCTGGTTTATCTGCTGTAATGTTCTGTGTTAAAGTCACAGAGCAGCCTGGGTTGGAAGGCACCTCAGAAGATCATCGGGTCTAGCCATTGGTGGGAAGGGGAGCCGAGATGAGCTGGTCTAACACCCTGTCCAACCCCGTCTTGAGAGCCTCCAGTGATGGGGACTCACCATGTCCCTGGAGAGGCTGTTCCAGTGAGTGATTGTTCTCACTGTAAAACATTTCTTTCTTATATCAAGATGAGACCTCTCCTGGTGCAACTTGTACCCGTTGCCGCTTGTCTTCTTCATGTGGCTCCTTGTGAGGAGGGACCCTCTGTCCTCTTTGTAGCCACCCTTTAAGTACTGGAGTGCTGTGATGAGGTTCCCCTGAACCTTCTCCAGGGAGAAGAGACCAAACTCCTTCAGTCTTTTCTCATGGGGCAGGTTCTTCAGCCCTCGATCATCTTGGTGGCCCTCCTTTGGACCCTCTCCAGTCTGTCCGTGTCTTTCTTGAGTTGTGGGGACCAAAACTGGACACAGCGGTCCAGCTGTGGCCTGACCAGCACAGAGCAGAGCTGACAAGGGCTGTTGTATTTGAGGAAATATATTCACATTTGACCGATCTGCTGCTGCTGGTTTACTGTATTGTATTGACTGGCATCTCCATTGCGGGTGACTGGCCTTCATTTGGAAGCTTAACAGCTTCATTATTGGAAAGAAGGGATGTAATAGTTGGATGACACTATAGATACCACCACATAAGCCCAGATAAATTTTTGTTCTTCTGAAGTAAAAATTTTAAAAGAAGTGAAGGGTACAGTAGCCGCCCGTGTTTGGAGAGTGAAGTTGTTGAGTTCTCATTGAGCATGTCAAAGGTGTCTGACCCTTGACTGTGAGTCTTGAAGCTCCCTGATGGCAGATGTTGCGGGGCCGGGATCCAGATGTTCCTCTGGCCATTGCAGAGGTGCAGCCCGACACACGTCCCACTGTGCCAGCACCTTGGGCTGTCCTGAAGGCAGGCTGGGGATGATCCCATCCCGAGGGACTCTGCCCTGTTCATGCTTCGCTGTTTACGGGAACTGGTTTTTATTTGTAAATACCTCTGGCAGTTACTGGAACCCTGTGATTTGCAATTACATTGCAAATGGGAGTTTTAGAACAGCTACAGGAAACTATTTCGGGCATGAAAAATGAAATTTCTGTGCAGTGATTCTCAGTGGGATGAAATGAGATTATTTTAACACAGGGAAATGGATGGCTGTCCTGTCATTCAGCGTAGGTGTGCTGTGGGAGAGAGCTTCGCGGAGATGCTGCCTGGGTTTTATGGGAAACCAAAGTTTATATGTGATTTTCTTTTTTCAGTAAACAGTGTAACTTCATAGGAAGGGCACTAGGAGATTTATCATGGCTGAGCTCTTTTTTGGATATTAGAAAAGTTCTTGTTTATCAAGCGACATTATGGATATGTACTGTACTATTGGTACAAAGTGTATTATCCCACAAGTACCATTTTTTTAGAGAAAAAAATCATGGGAAGAAATACCATAGTCTGGTACAGAAGCTTTCAAAACACTAAACATCTTTCATGTCTGTATTTATTCTAAGGTAATAGTGAATTTGTTAATGGGAATTTTGAAAAGTGAAGAAGTGCGCGTTCTGTGCCTGGTTTGGTGCCACCTCAGCATTCTGTAATCTGCTGCTCCTTACTCTAGATGCAGTAAGAATCTGAAGCATATAGTAGAATGTACTTAATTTGATTAAATTATGTAACCCTGTGATGATAAATTCATATACTACAGACCTGAAGTCATTCCAGCGGAGATCACTGTCTGGTTCCACCACGGAGGATAAAGCAGTGGGTGCAGTGGCACGTGGTCATCAGAGGATGCAGTGTCAGTAACAGATTGATCTTAGCATATGTGACAGGCTGGGACTACCTGATAGACCACAAAAATAGTACTTTCCATGGTGGTTAATATGATTAAGTGTACCATTTTTCATTATTTCCAATATTTGGACTGACTGAATGGCTTGGAGATCAGAGCAGTGTCCCTGTCCTTGTCGTTTCCAGGCACAGCACAGAATGGTCTTTAGAGCTCGTGAGCAACATGCTGTTGATGGTAATTGCTCAGGGAGATATAGAAGGGACTGGGAACATTTATGTGGATAATGAGAAAGTTCAGCATTCTAGCAAGCAGGGTTTGTTGTGTTGGGTTTTTTAATGGAAAGCCATTCTTGAGGAGAGAGCTGAGCCTGGAGTGGGTGGGATGAGAAGTTGGGCTTTGGCAGGGGAAGCACCTGGTTAAGGTTTCTTTTACGTGAGCTGAACGTGTTCTGCAGCCCCACCACTGCCAATGGCTGATGGGTTACACTGCCCTCTCCTCCCATCATTGTGGCAGATTTCTATGTTACTTCTCTTTCACGTGTCATTTCATTTTCATTCGTTTTCCAAGTTAACAAAAAGTATGAAGTTTCTGAAAGAATAGAATTATTTACTGGTTATAACCAGGCACGTTGGCAGGTTGCAGTTTGAAAGGCTGATCTTGTTACTCACCTTTAGTTGTCAGGGAAATCATTCTTAATACAATCAAACACACAGATAAGCAAAAAGCAACGAGCAAACCATCAAGTAAATAACTACCTAGAATCCAGTTGAAACTATACTTTTCATTCCAAAAACATCAGCAAAATGAAAGCTGCTTCAAACTATTGTTGGGTGGCAGTTGCAGCATTTAGATCAGAGGGTTATGTTTCTGGTTTCCCTGTGGTTTTTGTCTGGTGGATGGACACTTGACAAGGATGTGCTAAAAGTACTATTTTCAGGTTGTTTAATAATGTTCTTAGGATTTTGTGATACAGGATTTTGGCTTTCATATTCATTTTCAGCGACTATGCTTTTAGTGTCCAGTACTCACCTAATTCTTTGTTAATTAGTGTATCTGTTTACCTGCATTGATTCAATAGACAGATTCTTAAAGGCTTATAACTGCAAAAAGGGAAACACCATCCTGTGAGGTTTCAGCCTCAGAGCATTAACAGGGTCCAGGCCTGGCAGTCAGGAGCTTCAAACCATATACATCGCCAAAAAGAAATTTGTCTTGAAATATGTTACCTATAATGGTGGAATCAATCACTCCCTTAAAACATGTTGCCTTTGCAGCCTGGAACAGGTATAATGTCCTTTAGTTGTAACGTGCAGTCAGAGACTGAAGAGATGTGACTGTCAGAGTATCCTGAGCAGATGTTGGTGTATTATCACATATGACTGGCATATGCTGCTGTTTTCTGGCTTCTTGTTTGCACTTTTTAATGATTTTTTTTCCATTCTTCTGTTTTTTTCTACTGCTCCCATATTTTGAAATTGGAGGATGTTTTGAATTAGTTTGATTTTAACTTTTTCTAGGCAGTGTGAAATGATTGCTTAAACGTGTCAGATCTTACCTCTGCTGAGAAACAAAAGTTAACATCATGATTCTTGCAAATAGATCATCAACATGACTGACATTGTTTATTGTACTTCTGTTTTTAGAATAATATATAAATGCTCTATGTGTGACACTGTGTTTACTCTACAACCTTTGCTCTATCGCCACTTTGATCAGCACATTGAAAACCAGAAGGTGTCTGTTTTCAAGTGTCCAGACTGTTCTCTCCTATATGCACAGAAACAGCTTATGATGGATCATATCAAGGTGTGTAGGCATCTTCTCTTGTTTCCTTCCTAGATACCATGTGTCGTGCAATGTATGCTGTGAGAAAGTACTGTAAAAAGGCACAGAACGACAAGGCGACTGCTCAGAGAGAAAGAGGTTAATTATTCCAGAAAAATAACCTGTGAATAATGTTCTCAAATGTTAAAATGTTATGTGTATCTGTGATGTAATCTCTAACTGGGTTTTTCTCTATGAACGTTGGGGTTTGGTGTACGAGGAATATCTCGGTGCACTGCATTCCATAGGTCATTTTATCAAAACAGTAACGGCTATAGTGAAGGAAGTTAGTCAGTCCTAATAAGTGCTGTGTTCTAAGCATTATTCTAGTGTTAGGGGCCAAGAATGCTGAGCATATTGTAAAACCAAACCTTTGATGTTCAGAATTGACCGGTAGGAACAACTGTTTCTTGAATAGACATAGAGGTTATTTGTGTGTGTTTGCAAACGAACATGAACACATACAAGCTTTGAAAAAAACTCCAGGTGGATTTTCTCAGAAAGGCCCATATAACTGAAGAAGATTCACTGTCATCCTTGCAAATCCTTACAAATTAAGAATCGGCAGTCCCCTGGCTATAATTTGTTAGCTGTGTTATTTTAAATATGCTGCTCTACTTTGTGTTAAATGTACCAAAGCTGGTAGCAGCGCTGAAATTTCTTATGCCTTACTAACGAGATCCAGAGCCTGGTACCAGTTGAAATTATTTACAGCATTGCAAAGCGTCTCGGTCCGGGATGGTAGCACTTAATTTGGTGGGTTTCTCCTGCAGAGACACATAAGGCTTGGTAAAATTTGTATAGAGCAGTGGAAAACCAAACAGCTTTATTGTTGGCTAACACCATCATTCTGCATTTCACTGTCAACTATGAAGGTGTGTTGAAACCAAGATCACAACTTTTGAAAAAACAGTTGGTCTTAAAGCCAATCTTAAACATTCAGAAATATTCTGAACTAGTTCTTGGTTACTATAAGAATTGTCTCACATTTATGCCAGATACCTTAATTAGTCCTCTTTTGGCTTTAGTGTTCCAAGCCAGTATTTGTACTTTCAGCTAGTATTTTTTTAGCATGTTTCACTATAAATGAGTCAGACATTTTTGAGAAATTACATGTGCAGTAACAGTATTACTACTTTTATTCAGAATTGCTCGTGCTTTTACTTTTAGGATGTGTGTATAGTAGTAGGGACAGCAGCAGGCAAGTACAAATTGGACTTCGGTTAAGGGGAAATGAAAAAAAAACAGTGACAAGGCACAGATAAACGCAGAAGGGACTTGGGGAGAGGACGAGTGCCAGACAAGGGCAGAGCTCAGCACAAGAAGTAATTGTTTGGTGTGGCTAGACATCAGCCATCAAGGCAGAGAAGACCTGGCTGAAAACAGAACAGAAAAGGATAGAGAGAAGCTCAGAAGAAGGTTATTTAAAGCTACAAAAAATAACCTAGAATAATTCCTGCAGATGTGAATGGTTCTTCTTGGCAAAATGTATGTCTCGTTTCCCCATGGCTCTTGCCTAAAAGGCAGCCCCCTCCTCTACTGTACAGCTTCAGTTCGTTCTTAGAGCCGGGCCTGTGTGCTTTGAATTTTAATAACATTTTAGTTTTTTAAATTACTAGCTTTTCTTTTAAAAGTTGTTAAATAGAAGAGCACGTTCTACAGCTGGGGCTAATACTTCCTGTAGAGGCAGTGTGTAGTCCCAAAAGCCACAGGATTTATGAAGGAACTTCATAATGAAGTATCGTAGAGGAGTATCAGAGTTGTATTCTTACATTCTCAGAATGGAGAATGCACTGAGTGGGGTTTGTTTCTGAGATTACCCGTAGGAAGAGAAGTCACGTTTGGGATGGCTAGTCTTGTTGGTGCAAAGGAGCCCTTGAGAGCGGGATCCCTCTTCATCAGCGTGTTGACTCTGGGCTACAGTCACCTTTGCTGGTCCAGAGCCCACTGACTCGTTCCTGGCGTGTCCACCTTCACATAGAGAACTCCAACAGGGCTGAAGGCCAGGTCTTCCTCAACCGCTCACCTTTGTGGTAGGCTCAGGTAGCACCAGCCTGTGACACGGGCTGCAGGCACTGGGGAAGGAGGGGGCACAACAGTTCTTCCTTCTTCCTGTTAGTTTTCCTAAAGTCTAGAAACGAATCAGCGAGGAGGCGTCGCTACCTGAGAGCTGCAGGGTGCTTGAGAACAGCTTGGTGGGCACCTCTCAGCTGTCCCCTGGTGCGGGGACCCCACCAGCCCTGCACACCGCTGCCTCTAAGGACTGTTAGCAGAGCCCGACGTCAGGGTGTCATAACCTGAGCTCGGGGTACGACAGGGCTTAACTCAGCCTCAACATAAAATATTAATGTACCCTAAACAATACAGTGGCCTGATTGTTCCACAGTTGCCTTTTCTTGTCTTATTTACCAATGTGCCAAGTCAAAATTTGTCAGTAAAAACCTTTCCTCCTTGGAAATCTTTAGTCCCGTAGTTTGAAACGAGGATACTCAGCTAATGTTAGGTAAGTAAAACAAGAAATTAAACTTAACATAAAGTGCCTCTTGAGCCCTTTTTTCCTCCCTATTAAACAGCAATTTAAACTTAACCTAAAAACTCTCTTTTTTTTTTTTTTCTGAAAATGTCTAGCCACTAAAGAACACTTCTCTGTAGCTCCGGATGGTGTCTGTTAGTGCTGTTACTGGTTTTTCGTTATGCTAGGCCTTGCCTTTGCTTAATCATGTTGCTTTAAGTTAAGAATGAGATCTGACAATAGTATGACAAAGGAGTAACTGAAGACTTTTGACTCAGAGGGTCTTTGTGTTTTGTCAATACAACCGTATACATCTATGTTAGTTTTGTACTTTTTTTTTTCTCTTTTATTGTAGTCTATGCATGGAACTCTGAAAAGTGTTGAGGGGCCACCAAACCTGGGGATAAATCTGCCTCTCAGTACTAAACCCACAACTCAGAACTCGGCCAGTCACAACAAAGAGGACGCAAAATCTGTCAATGGAACAGAAAAGTTGGAGAAGAAATCTCCATCTCCCATGAAGAAAGCGGAGCCTAAAAAAGTGGCCAATCCTGGCTGGACCTGTTGGGAGTGCGACAGGCTCTTCACTCAGAGAGACGTCTACATCTCTCACATGAGGAAAGAACACGGAAAGGTAAATGAATAACACTTAGTTACAAGGAAGTGAACTAAACCTGAAATGTGAAGTCATTCCTTTCCAAGTTCGGTTGTGTTTGTGCAAATAATTCCTTTAAGTTCTGTCGTTATTCTTCTTTGTTCTTATGTCTGTTTCATCTTTCTCTCTTTGGCTGCTTAGTTTTTGTCATTTTCTACATAGTTCTACTGAGAAAATCCACACGCTTGCTCTTAATTGTAGACTTGTTCATCCAGTACCAGAATTTCAAGATGGAAAGAGTGAGAGGTGTTCCAGTATTTCGTCCAAGTCATCTAACCCGATCCAGGTTCTTACTTCTTCCTTTGTGCCTTCTCAGTCCCTCTCCCTCTTGAGAATTTGTCAACTGTTAGACTCAGGGAATGGAGTCCTGTTTTGTCGGTCCAGTGAGTGGCAAACAGCGTTTCATTCTAAAGGCAGACTCTCTCCGAGGTCAAGCCATGCCTCTAACCTCACACTTGCAGGTTCAGCCAACAAGTCGGTCGAGTTGAATTTTGTGTTTAAACCAGCTGGATTTGAGACAGTTTATTTCAACTGCCCTGAAAGTGACATAGGGGAGCGCTGTGTTCTCAAGTCGGCAGAAAGACAGGTCAATGCCCTCACTGCATCCCGCAGCTTTTCCAGTGACATGGAATTAAGAAGCCTGACAGGAGGCAATGGTGAAGCGAGTCCTGCTTGGACCCTTCTGAGCTGGGACTGAGACTGCTGGGATGCAAGCTCTGGCATCCTCTGCTGGCAGGCCCTGCCCTGCCCTGTGCACTAGTGAGAGTGAACCGATTCTTTTCTCAGTCGGGAAGCAGGGAATTAAACTAATTTACTGCAGAAAAGGAGCAGAGCTGGAAGGGATAACAGACTTCTTTGCCTAAGGGGAGAAGAATGTGGCTGCCCCATCCCTGGAGGGGTTCAAGGCCAGGCTGGACGGGGCTTTGAGCAACCTGGTCTGGTGGGAGGTGTCCCTGCCCACGCAGAGGGGTTGGAACTCAGAAACTAAAGAGCTTATTTAGCTCTTACTAAAGAGCTAAGCTCAGAGCTGCAGAAACTAAAACATCCAAAGTGCTGTTTAGGTCTCTCTCTGGAATCTTCCCAACAAATGTAGGAGTGGGCTGTCAGGGATGTTACTCCCAGTGCCCTGGGAGGGTCCTGCCAAGAACTGTCCTCCTCCTGCTTTTCTGAGGAAATGCTGGATGTGGTGGCCTCAGCAGAGGCCTGGGCTGAGCCTGCATGCTCCTGCAGCTCAGGGCAGGGCTGGCTCTCCACAGAAGCCCTAACATCACCTCACATCCATTTTATTTTATAAATTTTCCCCATAGCGGTGCAGTCATAAGCATACTGCAAATCTGTATTGCAAGACGTGTTGATTAATGCATTAGCGTTAATGAGCCTGCTCTGTGTGCACTGTAAGGTTTTCACCTTTAACAATTTAAGAGCAAAATATGTTGATTTCCTTTTGTTTTAATTGGCCTTTAAACGTGAAGAGGAAGTCCAGCTGAACAGCGCTGTGCCTCTGACAGCGTTGTGTTGACCAGCCCCAATAAAATTACCATATCCTCTTCCCTAATGGGCTGCTTCACACCTGCCTGAGTGACCTTTCAGAACAGCTTTTCTTTCCTGCCCCCACACTCCATGTGATGTTGGTCTGGGTAGCAAAAGGTTTCTCATCTCACTGGAACCGCTCTGACCGCTTTAGCCATTCCAGACATCACTTCTTCCCGTGTACAGACCTTCCACCCATCACTCCAGACTTGGCAGTAAATGGTAGTTTTCAGTGGTGCCATCACTGCCGCAGATCTCCACTGGCTGCTGCTCTGTAGCTGTTCGGGGCAGTGTGGCTGTTAGAATATGAACATCACAGCGTAAAGCTCAGCACTCGGAGCACAAATATAAGATGGATGATTCCTTAAGCATTTCTGTATGGCTTGAGTGGTTAGGATTGAGAATTCTTTATTATTATTATTGATTAATGTTAGGCACCAGAGAACAACTCGTGTCATATTAAAGTGTCCATATGGATTATTGTGCATCTCTATTATTCAGGAATTTGTCACTTCCTCAGAAGGTAAGAATAAGTGACCCTTTCTGTTATTCAGTGAAGAAAATCTTTGCTATTGAGTGCCTTGGAACACAAGGACAGGTTTGGATGGACTCTCCAGAAGAGTCAGGAAGGGTCCAGTTTCAAACGTTGATCTGAGTCTTTTGTTCAGTGGCCTCAGTTGGAATAGTAGAATAAAATCTGTTTTTTTCAGTTTCCCAATAAATGCAGAAAAGAGATTGTTACTGAGACTATGAAGGAAAACTGTGATCTCTGCTAGAGCAGGAAAAAGCAATCCAAGGAACCTGATTTCCCTTCTAGGCACTTGACTGCATGAAACTACTCCTGTTGATAAGACATGAGTTCTAGGACTGATGGAATTTAAGGGACAGGACCATGCTATTCACTCTTGAAGCCTGTATATTCTGCAGTTTGGGAGATGTTACATCTTCAGATCCTAGAGCTCTTCGGACCACGTTCAGCTGGAATGACATGGATGGAGACCACTCCATCCTTTGCAGCTTCCTTCCTTTTCTTCCTCCTTCCACCTAACAAACTGTAGTATAAAACTCACAGAATCCCCCAAAGAGATGGCCCTCAAGTTGGCATCAGACCGTTCCTCTCATTTCTTCATGCCTTTTCCAAGACGTGTTGTTGCGTCAGTGTCCATAATGTTCTGCTGCAGTCCCTACCACGTGCTCTTCCACGCCCCTGGTAGGTGACTGGTGATTTCCCAGTCAGGAGTGGCAGATGTAGGCTGGTGATGGGAAGGGAAAGGTTATAGTGAAAGCAGTCTCTCCCCATACTGCCTTTCTGAGCCAGAAATAATCCGTTCCCCTTCCCTGCTTCCTTGGTGGAAGGAGTTCCCTCCATCCACAGTCTGTGCCACCGGTTTCCAACTGGTGATACTGTCTGTATGGCTCATGCTGGCCACACACCTCGGAAAGAGGCCCATGTCCTCTGGCTCCTGCTGTAGGAGTGTGTGTTCTTGGAGACATGGTACCAGGCAGCAGTTAAGTCATGTTTCTTTCCTGTTAAAAGGTTCAACACATGCATTACTTTTAGTGAGCTTTTTTAATTAATGCATTTTTGTTCTTTTTTTTTAAGCAAATGAAGAAACATCCATGTCGACAATGCGACAAATCTTTCAGTTCATCCCACAGTTTATGTCGTCACAATCGTATCAAGCACAAAGGCATTAGGAAGGTTTACACATGCTCGTAAGTTCTACTTTTATTTATTTAGAAATAGAGTATAAACCAACAAAAAATGCTGCTAGTTGAATTTCTTTCCTTGATTGTGTAAAAGCCAGCGTGCTGTTCATTCAGATATATTTAGACAGATGGGCAGCCCAAACTGTTGAGGCTGTCCTGCGTGCGTAACCCCAAGCAGGCTGCTGAGAATGCAGGTACGTAAGGTCTGCTGCTGTCTTTTAGGGGCTTTGGTGGGCAAATCTGGAACTTCGCTGAGCTGAGAGGGAGCGTGGCTGATGGTTCTGCAGTGGGGAACTGGGTTTTCGCTGATCTCTCAAATATACAGCCTGCTGTTCTGATCTGCGGGGTTCAGAGGGGATGCGGCTGGTCGTGTGCGGGAGAGCAAAGCACAGAGAGACAAATTTGTGCTGCTGCTCAGTTTGAGGTTGGAGAGGGAGCAGGGGAGGAATCACTAGTTCCAAGGAGATAGAGTATTTGGATTTGAGTGCAGAATTAGGTGTTGTTTGGAGCTGGCATTCATCCCACATGGAAGGCGATTGCTTCCCCAATGGAATTTAAGTTAAGGACAACTTGGGACAGTGTCTAATAGAATTACAGTTTGGTGATGTTACCAGAGGTCCCAGAAACAAACTCAGGTGCTCCCGGGTTTTATTCTGACTCACGCTTTGTACTATTTTGGACATCATCTTCAGAGAACTTCTCATTTGCTCTGAGTATAAATTACTCAAACATTTCTACTTTTATTTGGTAGCTATGCTCATTTTCTGGTAATACCTGTGTAATTGATTGGAAAAAAACATTGTTGCTGTCTTTAATAGATTGTACTCTAGTCTGGATTTATTCACTAGTCCTATTTACATTCTTCTGTATATTCTTTTGTTAGGCATGACATTTGAATCTGTGCATATCTGCTTTGTGTTCATGTAGGCACTGCCCAGATTCAAGACGGACTTTCACCAAGCGGTTGATGTTGGAGAAACACATTCAGTTGATGCATGGCATTAAGGACCCTGATGTGAAAGAAATGACTGAATCAGCCAATATGGAAGAAAGGGAAGTAAAAGAAGACACAAAGGTAATCACTGAGAAGATTCATTCCATCATTGAGAGTGAATTTTTGTGGGTTTATGTCTTTAAATAGGTGAAGGTATTTTGATCCCATAAATGTCTGATCCTCTGTGGAGCCCAAAAGATAAAAAAAGATTTGTTACATTCAGAAATCAACACCATTTTTTAAGTGTTCTAAGCTCTATATGATAAAGAATTTCACTTGTCTAGAATTTCACCCAGCGTGTCCAGAGCTGAGAGCAGAGACACAAACATACCTGTTCTTTAAAATGTCCTATTGGCCT
Source organism: Tringa solitaria (assembly GCA_026413425.1). Taxonomy (NCBI): domain Eukaryota; kingdom Metazoa; phylum Chordata; class Aves; order Charadriiformes; family Scolopacidae; genus Tringa; species Tringa solitaria. The sequence goes on along the minus strand of JAOXJM010000019.1, from coordinate 96,537 downwards.
TTACTGGACTCTCTTTCAGCCCAACACATTGTCATCTTAAATAAGTGTTGAAAATATGGCAGCTATGAACATTGTCTTTGTAATCATCACAGAGCATTTCTTCAGCTACATGGGATGCAGAGGATTCTCAAGAAATCCTCATGTCAGAAGAATAAAGAAAATATAAAAAATGATCAGTTCAATTAGTTTTAAAAATCGTGCATGTTGATTCATCCCTTGGCAATATGTTAGTTCGGTTACTAGCAACCAGGAGATAATCTGTCAAGTCAGATCTTAGGTATGAAATAATATTAAGTAATTAAAACGCCATTACAGAAGGTAGTGCTGAAAAGTTCTTGGGCTGATACTCTGCAGTCTGTGCACAGCTGAATTTTCACGGGGGTGTGTGCTTGGATGCAGTTACTCTGGCAAATATCTACTCAGGTTTATACAGTGTAATAGATACTGTACCTCTATCAGACCTGGCAAAACAAGTTTTATGTGCAGTTTATAGTAAAGAAAACCCCCAGTTTTCCAACATGCATGTAAAACATATATTTCCTTGTATTATTTCAAATATTGTGTTTATCAGAGTTGTACTGGAATCTACCAAAGGGAAGTTTTTTAACGTTTGCAAGTCATACATAGTTATGAAAAGAACTGTGTGTTTTTGCTTACCTGATACACCATTTATGGCATTTTTTAGGTTCCTAGTCCAAAGCGTAAATTGGAAGAACCCGTGCTGGAGTTCAGGCCTCCACGAGGTGCAATCACTCAGCCGCTGAAGAAGCTAAAGATAAATGTTTTTAAAGTTCACAAGTGTGCTGTGTGTGGCTTTACCACAGAAAATCTCCTCCAGTTTCACGAACACATTCCTCAGCACAAATCCGACGGCTCCTCCTACCAGTGCCGGGAGTGCGGACTCTGCTACACGTCCCACGTGTCCCTCTCCAGGCACCTCTTCATCGTGCACAAGCTGAAGGAGCCCCAGCCAGTGTCCAAACAGAACGGCTCCGGGGAGGATAACCAGCAGGAGAACAAACCCAGCCAGGAGGAGGAGGCATCCGACAGCTCGGCCTCAGACAGGAGGTGCAAAGTGTGCGCAAAGACGTTTGAAACTGAAGCGGCCTTAAACACCCACATGAGAACACACGGCATGGCCTTCATTAAGTCTAAAAGAATGAGTTCAGCCGAAAAGTGATGGGGTCATCTGGGACGCAGAAATCTCTCTCCACATTGGAACACTAAGGACATTTTTGCTACAGAAAGCTCAAGGTATAACAGTGTTAACAGTACTGGTCAGGCTGTTGCAATATATTCCACATAAAAGTGTGCCCTTCACCTCGTTGTCTGTGCCCTCAAACCATTGAAGCAGTATTTGAGTTGAAAAGAGTTTGTATATATTTAAACTAATAACTTTTATACTTTTTGTTATGTGTTTGTATTGGTATCTAGTGGAAAATTTGGGTTCTTCTAGTTTTGTTTCTGTTTTTTTTCTAGTAAGTTTCTTTAAAACAGAGTTCTGAATGGGGGGCAGTTCCTTGGGTTCTCGTAAACTGTGTCTTATTTGAATGCTTCTGGGGGAAGGCTTAGCCAATGGACGTGCATCAGGAGACAGCGTTGGAGGAGAGTGGGAAGGGCAGGCCAGGTAAGGGGAGATTTTAAATTCTAAGAACTTGTGCTTCTAAATGTCTAAGGAAGCTTTTAAACTTTCTCTTAAATATATATATTATTAAAAAAAAAAAAAAGAAGAAGAAAAAGTACGGCTGCATATGTCACATGCAGTGCTAGTTTTAGGTGGCAGCACCAGAAGGGGTGCAGACCCCCTAGGATGATAAAGTACTTTTGAAAAGTATAATTGCACAACTCTATGTATCATGAAGTGATTTTTTTAGGCCATCAGGTGCTTGTGATCAAAGCTCAAATTGTTACAAAAGGGCTGGGCTGCTCTGGATTTAACAAATGGGATGTAATTAGAGGAATAGGTTTATAATGATGATGTTTTTTTGTCATGTAATTTATTAAACACTATATAGAAGTGAGTACACGGCATTATGTATTTTCCTTTATCTCTGGCTATTGAAAGGAAATAGCGTTCCCTTGCTAGAGGGGTTGGTACGTCCCAGCTCCCTGTGCTAATGCCAAACGTTCTGGTGCTCGGTGTCACACGCAGCCACAGCCCTCCCGAAGCTCCCACTCCAGCCCGGGGGGGTCACCGGGGGCTTCAGCTCCCACACAGACCGCGTGAAGCTCCTTCAGCCGTTTCAGACTGTGTTAATATCACTAATTGCGCTTTCACAAAGAGGTACCATCCTGTCCCTTTCATATATAGTTCTCTGTGAGAGTTATATTTTTGGTTTGTTTTTGCATTTTATACCTTGTATGTATCCCTGAAAAAAATTTTTGTACTTTTTTTTAAAACAACTTGTGTATATATAGATAGCTGCATGGTACGCGGTAGTAATTGTTCAGTTCCTTAAAAGTCTTGCTGCTGTCAGATGTTACTATACACTATGTCCATTACAACTGTATTAAACACATTTCATATGTAAATAAATGTGGAGCATTTTGCCCCTAAAGATTTGTGAGATTCTGTTATTTATCATTAAATTTTAACAGTTTTAAAAAATGAAAATGTTTGAAAAAATATGGGTCCTTCTCAGCCACCTCTGTAAAATTTCTAAATCCCTCTGGAAATGGTGTATGGGGTACATTAGTTCTGCTTTCTCCCTTCATCCTCACTCTTCCTTTGGTTCGTTGGTAGATGCTTGTTACCCCATTTGTATTCCCAGCACATCGATGGTGGTGAGGTCCTTCCCCATCCTCCCCGTCCCACTGGGGCTGCGGGGCCTTGTGGTGACTTGCGCTGCCATTGCTGCCCTCTCCATGGCCCGTCTTCCTCCTCAGCACTGGTGTGGTGCTGTGCACTCAACTGTACAACAAAGGAGTTGTCATTATGCAGAACGGTGTTTTGTATACAGTCAACAGATAATAAATATTAATTTTTCACAGCCATTACTAATGCTGCGGTTTCTTTTCCCTTTTCACTCTTGCACCTGCGAGGGATGCTGTGAACCGTGCCTTGAGTCAGTGGTGGTGCTGCCAGGAGGGAAGACGCCAAAAGTTGGTGACAAGTCGTCTGAAAGCTGTCGGGCACGATGTGAAACCATGGTCACAGCCCAGCTCCCAGGTCCCACGCTGCCACTGGCACCACGTGTGCACTTCGCCCCAGCCGGTGAGGGGAGCTCAGCCCCTCTGCTGCTGGCTTTGTGCAGTTTTAACTGGAAAACGGATTTAACTCTCCTTCTAGTGATCTCTGGAAAGGTTTAAGGGCCTTGAAGTGCCCCGTAATCTCCAGATTCGTTTCTGTCAGAGCTTGTACAGACCTGGGTATGGCAGGAGAGTGTAACTTTCCCTCCAGGTAATGGTTCCTTTTCATGGGCAGGAATCCGTGAAGGGAGGAGGAGGGAGGGAGCTCTTCTGAGGACCACGGCTTTTTCCAAATGCCAGACTCGGGACAGGGGATTTAGGGATTTAGTGTGACAGTTAATATGACCATGTTTCTCACATGGTATTTTTTGCCTCATCCTCCAGCAGCTCCAGATGTTGGGGCTTTTCCTTCTGTATCTTCTGAGTAATTCAAAATTCCCAAATATTAGTAATTAACATTACCCTGTTGGGTACAACTCTCTCCCCAAGGAGATCTCCAGGGTCCAAGCAGCGATGCTTCTGCCCGTTCCCTTTCGAGACCCTTCTGCTTGGAAGCTGCTCTTGCCCGAGCAGAGATTTCCTGCCAATGGCCAACCAGTTTGTTGATTGCTGTTGTCGTGTGTCTTACCTGATCTTGGGCAAAGAAGGTTTCACATTTTGTTTGGCTGCCCCTTGCAGAAATGGTGGCTCCTTTGCTGCTTGGAAGCCCCTGGGTGTGTGTCTGTCATGGTCCCAGGTGTGCTGGGCTCATCCCCATGGCCCTTCTGAGGGGGTGAGCTCTCCCCAGGGTTTCCTGGCACACAGATGTTTTGCCGAGGGGTTTGTAGGGGCTGGCTGTGGCGCGGTGGGTGTCAGGCATCGTGCCAGGGGGACACGCAGCCTGGTGGGCTGTCCTGCTGTCCCAGGTTGTCCCCAGGGCTGGTGTATGCAAGGTGTTTGGGGAACGGCACGGAAATGGGTCAGTGAGGCTGTAGTACATGAGGAATAAACCAACACAGGCCACTCGGGAAGGGTTTGGAACCATCCTGGCGGGGACAGATGCTGTGTCACTGGTGGGAGGGCAGTGGCAAATGGCGGGCAGGAGCTGAAGATGGCGGCCGGGCAGCGTGAGGCCGGGCCTCGGCTTTTCTCGGGGCCGTGCTGAGGCGCCTTCCAAAGTGTCCCACTTGCCAGTGACAAAATCAGCATGGAGAAAGGCTATGAGGGGGGCAGGAAGGGACAACGGGCAAGGGAAGGGGGACAGCGGGTCAGGCAGAGCCGCCTGGCTCCCCACCATCAGCCCTGCAGCGACTGGGCCCAGGCAGAGCCAGGGCGGCCACCGTGGGCTCGGGGAGCAGCAACCATGGCCCCTCCACTGGCAGAGAGGGTGCCACAGGAGCGAGGCACGGGTGGCCATGGTCCCTGCACATCCAGGCTCCTCTGGGGTTCTCTTTATTTCTGGAAAGTGTCTCAGAGACACACAACTCCACCTGCCAGAGGCCCAAACATTCTTGGTTCCTCACCTCTGCCTGTCTGTGGGGAATTCAGTACGGCAGGTCTATTTAGTTTTAAAAGGATTTTTATATAAGTCTGACCTTTTCATTTTGTTAATATTACCTCTCTCAGCACCCCTAGCACACACACGCAGCTGCCAGGCCAATGATGGGACACAGAAAAAAAACTATTTTATTTTAAAACCTTTGTCAAATATTAGGGCAGTTCAGGAGTCAATTCTTTGTATTTGAATTTCAGATTATTACTAAAAGGTTATGTGTCTTGGCGCCCAGAAGGAGGAAGGGTGGGTGAACAGAGTGAGGAGAGAGATAAGGACGAACGTGGCGAGCGGAGCAGGCAGGAGCCCTGCCTGACCCATGTCCCCAGGCTCCCCATCCAAACCAGGCACCACAGAGGGGGTGGCAGATCCCCACAGGCGCGGAGGTCCCCATCCCCACTGAAACCATCACCCAGGGGGGCTGGTGCCACCGGTGGCAGAGCCCTATGCCAAAGCACCCCTTCTCCTCCTCTGCTACGGGGTGTTTTGGAAGGCAAGGCATTGGAAATTACCCAAATCCATCTGGAAAAAGGGCTGGAGGCACTGCAGTTTTCTCCTCTGACCCCCCCGGTTCCTACTTTGAAGGAAAAAATGTATTTGGAGCAGTAATGTGACTATTAGCAAAATAATCTGAGCGTTGTATCCCTCACAGATATGTTCCCTTAATGTGATTTGGCAGAAGCCTTTATCCACTTCGTTTATTTTATATTCTCAAATTCTGCTATTTTGCATTCAATGATTCTGACATGGTGGCGGGGATATGGATGTGCTGCATTATCTGTATTGCTTTTCCCGCGTCCGGCCACCTCTTGGCCAGCACTGCCACGGCTCTGCCGCCTCGAATGATATCGAAGGGCAAGTACCACAATATTTCCTGCTTTAAATGACTGTCACTTTCTCAGTTAAGATGCAGAGCAATCGGGCTGTAATTGGAGGAGCTACTGCCTCAAAATATCACTTGGTCATTACATTTACATACTGTTGCTATTGGCAAAAGGAGCAGAGCCCTTCAGATGCTGAGAATCATCTCTTCATCACCAGCATTGCTGCCGATGGTTCGCCTCGCTGTGACGCTTCCCAGACGCGATGTAATTCAAGCGCTTCCCAAACACTCATAAAAGTCAAGGCACAAGCACCAAATCGCAGCCTCTGCGGCCAGAGGCCAAATTCCTCTCCCCTGAACTCAGTGATCAGGAGCAGAGCGTGTATCTGGTGCTTGTGATTCAGGTCTTCAAGTGCCATCACGTATGTCATTTCTTTTCTGTTTTCCTGGGCAGTGTTTCGGCCTCAGCTCTTCAGCACAGTTCAAGCAAATAGCAGAGTAAATGAGTATTTACCACCAGCCAGCTTGGCTGCTGGGGCAGCACTGCTCATCCCCCCAGGTAATGCACTTACAGAAGAGAGAAAAGATCGTGGAGAAGTCGTAACTAGTTCAAGATACTGAGGTGACAAGAAACGAAATGCTGCAGATACACTTTGGGAAAAAAAAAATCAAACCTGTTTAGTAATTAAAATGCCTTGGGAATGCAAAGGAGCGATGTGAGTTTTCCTCCACAGAGAAATCACCGCCAGCGTCCAGGCTCTCCAGCGCATCCCAGCTACGGCTCCCAGGAGGATCATACCTCAGTCTGGAAGGATTTCAGACGGAGGCTTTGGAGATGTTCCTGCTCCCCCTCCTCACCTTCACTCCTGCCTTCCCGTGGTCACCTCTCCTGAGGTAGGCTGAGGGAGCTCCCAGGCCCTTCCAGCAGAAGTTCCAGTTAAGCCAGGCCATTTTCTAAGGATGTGAGGTTCAGCTGTGCCAGAAGCGCACCGGCCACAGCCCAGGGAGGCAGCAGCAGAGCTTTATCTGACTCTGCTTTAATTTTTATTTTTGTGTGTGTTTTATAATGTGCATAACATTTTAATATAGTAGTACATTTATGTAATTTATAAATAAATAAACACACAGATATTGGGATTGCACGCTCAAAAATTTTTTACTGATGGGGTGTGTGATTGAAAACTGCTGTAAGGAGACATCTGTCTCCTGGCACCGTGGCATGAGACACAAAAGCTTTCACCATGGACAACAGCAGGCCTGTTTGTGCAGGAAATGCTTGTGGGTTGGGGGCTGCTGCCAGCGATGCCGGGGGGCACCGGGTCCCTCCTGGAAAGGCAGGAGCTGTGCTGGGGGCAGAACCCACCACAGCCCCGGGAGCAGCGCCAGAGCCCCCTCGGGAATGGCCCAGGAAGGCATCGGACATCCGCACCACGCACAAGAGTGAGATGTTTTAAACTGCAAAGCTCTGGCTGCCCAGCAAACGCTTGCCCTCAAATCGAGAAAGGAATTTTACTGAGATAAAAGGCAGACGAATTTGAATGCAACACAAAACCCAAATAAGGCACCGTGGCAAAATAAGAATGCCCCTCGGAGGCAGGCGCTGGGAACGTCGGATCAACCAGAGCCTTCGCCAAGCCCCGGGGAAACGTTTGCACTTAGGTTTTCTTTTGAAAAAAAAAAAAAAGCCTCTCAGAAGAGTGAGGCTGAAGCCAGAAAGCCCCATTAATAAACCCAAACGTGGAGGCCTCATTTCCACAGGGATGGGTCATTCAGGGAGTCTTGCCTGTGGGGTGCCCAATTTTAAGGGACCTTAATGGGATTTCAGAGGCGAGGCGTGCAGTGCTGCCTGGGACCACTTGGTGTGTGGTCTAACAGGAGCAGCTGAAATTACCAGGGAAATCACCTTTAAGAGCCAAGGTGTGCACCCAGGGCCATTGCCCATCGCGCTGTTTTTCACAGACAGAAAAAGCAGCCCTTCAGCTTGTCAGAGGATGGGTGTTGTGCCTGTGGAAATGAAGGGGACTGGAGCGATGAAGAGAACGAAGCTGCAGGTAAAACACAGAACAAGGGGCAAGGAGGTCCCTAAACCACAGAACGTGGGGGAAGGAGGTCCCCTAAACTACACAATGTGGGGGAAGGAGGTCCCTAAGAGCCCCTGGGGCTGCCGCAGGAGGGCTGTCAGCACTCCCGTCAGAAACTTGTGCTTTCCTGCAGAAGGAGGCAAAGGAGTCAGGGTTGGGTTCCCGGCCCGTATCGCCAGCTCGGCTTTGTGGCTTGGAGAATGCTGTAATGTTCAGAGACTGATTTTTCTGAGAAACTGAGGAGAATCGGGCGCGGGGTCTGGTGCAGAGCCCCCGGCAGCTTTGCTTAGTTCTGCCACGTTGGGAGCACACATGGAGTGACAACGTCAGAAGACGGAGACCTGGTCCTGCAGAGCTCCTCTGGCTAAAAGTAACAGGAGGGGGTGTCAGGATCACCATCCTGCTTATGGTAACAGAAAATCAGACGGGGGCTGGCCAAGAGGGCAGCAAGCAGCGCCAGAGCAGCAGGTCCCGGGGTGACATGTTTAGAGAATGCCCAAGTTGCTGCCGCCATTTGTGCTTTGGTCCTTTTCCCCTAAGACAGACCCCTCCTCTGACACACCTTTTCCATCCCAGCGCCACTGCTTGGCCCATTCAGCAGAAGCTTCTCCCGGAGCAGAGGGGCCGATTTCCACATACCTGCCCCTGGAGGCAGCTGCCCCAAGTACAAAAATTATCCCGAGGAGAGTGGTGTGGGTGTGAGTGTCACCCTGTCACTCATGGACATCCCTGGCTGCTCCAACAGCCCGTGGAGCAACAGGAACGGGGAAGCAGAACAGCTCCAGATGTGTTTGGGAAAAAAGAGAGCTCACTGGGACAGTTATTGTGTTTCTTGTGCTTTTCCCTGAGTGGCTGCAAACGCACCTCCCTGGCGTTGCCAATGAACCGACATGTCCCAGCTCCGGTGCGAGGTGCCCGTCGTTTGCCCACTGCCAATCTCTCTGAAAACAAAGAGCTGACATTCAAACACCACACATGCGGGCAGCACTGGTGCTTCCAAAGGTCTGGCAAATCAGCCGGAATGTCAAGAGCTACATTTTTTCTGTGTACTGAAAAATTAGCATAATTTTTCTAGCTGCGGAGCTGCAAAAGATCCACTGTACAAATATTGAAGTCAAACATCCAGAGTGCGGGAGGATTTCAACATACGTGTAACCTTTAATAATCTAAACCATCCAGAGGGTGAAATGATGAAGCCACCAGGGGAAGTGTGGGTGATTCCCGGTGTCCCTGGAAAAGGACAAAAAGCACATTGCTAGGGTGTTTCCCCTGAACAAGGGGTGAGTAAGTGTTTTCCAGCCTTTGGCACAACAACCAACGGCCAATTGACAGGCAGAGGTACCGCCGCCTCGCAACGAAGCCCAGGTTTATGCCTCGGGTCATCCTCAGGGGCCTCACCACCAAGGTGCCATCCTGCTTCACCAAATCACCCACACCGCCTCTGCTCATCACACAATTAGATTGTCCCACAATTAGACAGCCAGGCTGGATGGGGCTTTGAGCAACCTACTCTAGTGGAGGTGTCCCCACCCAGGGCAGGGGGGTTGGAACTTGATGGTCTTTAAGGTCTCTTCCAACTCAAACCATTCTGTGATTCTATGATTTTATCACCTGAACTCCAGTCCGGGATGCAAACCCATCCCTTGATTCGCAGCCGTTTGTTCGGTGACTCTGGAGCTGCAGTGAGGTGTCAAACTCCACAAAAGGACCCAACCTCTCCCAGGAAAAGCAGGAAAAACAGCACGCAGCTCCAGATTTTGTGGGGAAGCACCACCTACGAGAGATCGGCATTCCTATATCTCCCCTACATGGATTGTACTTCCCAATCATTTTGTCCCAATCACCATTTTCAATCTTTATTTGTCATTAAAAAAAATAAAATAAAAACAAAACCAAAAGAAACCAGATTTCACAATGGAAAAAACCTCTATTTTTAAAAAATAAATAAATCTGATAGCATGGTATGACAAACCTACTCCAGGGGCACTGCAGAAAGCCTTTTGCTGTGCGAGAATCTATCAGACACCGCAGACCTTAAAGAAAAGCTCACTTTGTTCCACACCTTTTACCTGAAATCTCAGTTCCATAGGGCAGGCCCGGGATCTCCCGGCCGCCGCCGAGGCCGCTCCCCTGTGTGTTTCTTCTCCGTGTCCATCGTAGTAATTACTCCTGAACACTCATCAATCTCCTCAGAGAGAGATAATGACAAATTAGATACATCACCCACCTTCTTGGGGGCCCCCGGCCCCGCCCCTCCCCGCTGGCCACGCCCCTCAGCGTTTGGTCACGCCCCCGGCGCTCCCTTCCCCTCGCCCCACCCCCCTCCCGCCCCGCCCGCCCATGGGCCGCGCACACGCAGCGCCGGCGGCGGGGAGAGCTGACCGGCGGCCGCCTGACCCAAAGCCGTGGCGACTCGAGGGGCCGGTGCCGCCGTTATGCGGCTACGCAGGCGAGTCTGGCTCGATCCGCCCTATCTTGGGGTCTCGGCGCCCACCAGGAGCCCCCCTGTAGAGTAAACTGGTCAGGTACCTCCAGGGGCAGCAGGCAAGGGGGCCTCGCCCTCAGGGCCGCTTGCCGCGATGTATACTGGGAGTTGTAGTCCGCCGGCGGCGGCGGCAGCGGAGCGTGGGCGGGGCGGCGGCGGCGGGAGACTACAACTCCCGGGGAGCAGAGCGGTGCCGGGTCCCCTGGGCCGGCAGCCGTTGCGGCTCGCGCTCGGCGCTGGGGCTGCTACCGGCATCCGCCGCCAGTTCGTGAGGAGTGGCCCGGCCCTTTCCGCGGGCCGCCATGGATCTCTTCGGGGACCTGCGGCGCATGAACAAGCGGCAGGTAGCGGGGGGTCCCGGGGCGGGCGGGTCGAGGGCCGGGCCGGGGTGCAGAGGCCGCCCGGCGGTCCGGAGCCTGCGAGCCGCCGGGGCCGGCCGGGCTCTCCGCGCCTGCTGCCGGTGAGGCCGCCCCGCCGCGCACCTTAGGCGGAAAGCTGGGAATCCGTGATTTTACGTTGGTGTCGGTGGTCGGCTTCCTTCTGGGGTACGTGGAAGCAAACGGGCAATTTTGGGCTGTTGTAGCTCAAAATAGAGGTCTTTACCGTTACTACGTTATTATGCGAATAACCGGTTGGAAGGGAGAACATAAGACGAGTGACAAACCTTCTGATTCCCAGGCTGTGACAGTTCCTTGCTGGGGTTTGCTTTTTTTAAATATTTATCCATTATTTTAAAAGACCCAGCATTTCAGAGCAGATTTTGAAGCCTGACCAGTGTGAAGTTCAGTGGGTCATACACCTGCAAATCCCGGCATACGTATCTTCAAACTAGAACGGTGATCCGGAAATCCCTGGTTCCGTATCTCCCATCAGTGAGACAGATGATAAATGGACATGGGCAGGGCCATTTTCCGCCGGAGTGTCTTTGTATGCTGCCAAGAAAAATTAAAAATAAATAAATAAAATAGGTAGCATGAAGAACATGTATCCACTGCTGCAGTGGCTGGCAAAGCAGTAGAATTTGGGAGCAAGTTAGTCAAATCGATAAAAGATTTTCCTCATAAGAAATTGCTGTCTGACAACAGCAGGAAATGTTATGTTGTGATATTTCTTATGTGTGTTTTGAATACTTAGGAGCTCAGGTAGGAGTTGGGGACGTGTCATCAATTGCCATGTGGTTTAGAAGTCTTTGCCGGAGAGCTCGCTGGCTTGGGGCAGTAACAAGCGGGATTGTTGGCCAGAGGGACAAGTCTGGGCACACGCGGGGTTGGGACCGTGTGCCGCAGCGGGGGTCGGGGGGCTGGGATGCCCCCCGTCGGTTCCATCAGGCTTCTGTTGGAATGCGGTTGTAGCGTGGAAGTCCACATGCCTGGATTGTGATTTGCTGGTGCGTTTGGGTTGAAATTCTACGTTTGGGTTGTGCTTCTAAATACAACACGGTAACTTTTAAAAACTTTTTTTTTTTGTATCCTGTAGCTGTATTACCAAGTCTTAAATTTTGCGATGATAGTGTCTTCTGCCCTCATGATATGGAAAGGGCTGATCGTCATCACTGGGAGTGAAAGCCCTATTGTTGTGGTGCTCAGGTGAGTCAGTGTAAAGGCTTTTTTGTTAAAGGCCAAATATTGTTTTGTCCTTTGTCTCCTCCCCTTCCCCCTTGGATAGATTTGGAGTTTGAAATCTTACCTACTTTAAGAAGTGCTCAAACACTTATTTTCTAACTCTGGTTTTAGACACTTAGCAAAGGTTGCTTGTGTAATTGCAGTTTAGTTTTCATTGAAGTTTGTAGAAGCAGTAGATATGTGAAGTCTTTGAAAATCTAGTTTTGTTCGCTTAAATAAACAGATACTACTCAAGCATATACATATTGCAGCCCAGGGATGGTAATCCCTGTGTAGGTGTTAGGATTCCAAAAAAAATAGTTCTCCTTTCACAGAAATACATGTATTCCTGTGACATTTCTGTGCTCTGCTGTAGAAAATGAGTGTTGCACTTCCAGAAGCCATCAGACAGTTTCTGGTCTATTAATTTTTTATTATTATTTTTGTTTTTACCATATGGGTTTGTATTTTAAAATTGTATTACAGTAAACCCCCTTCTATCAGTAAATTATCTGCTTATTTCTTCCTTGCACTGAGGCAGTGAGGAAGCCTTCTGTAGGCTGACTCAGCTTGGGACTTGCTGAGCCTTGGCTTGTGTTAAGTGTCTGTGTGGTGTTACTACAGACTTCAGTTAAAATTGTGAGTTTATCTGTGAGGGTTGAATGTTCTTTGTGTACATGGTGGCTCTTTCATTTGCTATAATGCTAATAAACTCTCTCTTTTTGTTTGTAGTGGCAGCATGGAACCAGCGTTTCACAGGGGAGACCTGTTGTTCTTAACAAACTTCCACGATGACCCAATCAGAGCTGGTGAAATAGTTGTTTTTAAAGTTGAAGGCAGAGACATTCCAATAGTTCACAGAGTAATCAAAATACATGAAAAGTAATGCAACTTGGCATTTTCCTTGTTTTTAAATATAGTTTCTTTCACTGTGACTTTCACTAACATTTTAATTTGCTAGTATTTTATGAAGAAAGCCAGTGAGGATGTACTGTAAGGTAGAACTCATCTCTAGGGTGTGATCCACGCTTGCTCCAAATTGTGTAGCATGGCTTCTTGAGACCCCGACTCCTGTCCCTCAGGGAAGCTGCTCAGGTTTGACATAGGTAAAACCAGTGCCAGTAACACCAGCTGTATGGGTTATTTTGCTGGTGGTAGCAATATGGATGAGAGCAGCGTCCAGTTCTGTACTGACTCATTTAGAATTGGGATTTTGAGAAATAGCTACTTCTAAAGCAAATCTCTGACGGAAGGTGGAGATTCAGGGTCAGAACTATAGATGGAGTCTGACAAGCGTGTGATCTTTGCTAACTGAAGTTTTCCAGAAAAGAGATTTGACTCAGAATGAAATAAGAGGTTCTTATTCCTTTTGTGTCTGTTAGTCACAAAGCAAACAACAATTGATGCTGGAAGCAGCAGGGAGATTACTTGGTTTTACCGTTATTGCATGTGCCTGGTACAGTTCCTTCTGAAAGAGGCAATTCTGCTTCTAGTTAAACACAGCAAAAAGCTGACCTGGAGGTGCACGCCTTGACTTATTTGCTCCTCGGAAGTCCTGGCCATGAACTGAAGGTGTTTATCTGTTGAGTAATATCAATTCTTCAATGCTTTTTTGAAACAAATATGTGTATCCAAGAATTACCTCTTTATTTTAATAGTTAATTTGTCTTCATAAAACCTCCTTGTTTCTTGGTAACATTACGTGCAATTAGCGGCTTCTCAAGCAGAATCATTTTGAAGACTGCAAACTTAATAACTTTATTTAAATGGGCATGTCGAGCCAAAGCCTTGCAGGTATCTCCTGCGCATGTGCCGAACGCTTGACAGGGAGTGAAACCTGGCAGGCTTTCTGTCAGCAGGGGTTAAAGTATGTCATGTTCAAAATGTACTGCAAGATACTTTGTTCTTTTGGAGCAGCAGGGAAAGGTTATGTGGTTACGTGTATTTTTTTATTTGCCACATTAATAAATACCATACAGTGAGGTTTTGCCTGGAACTCACCGTATTGTTTAACAGTTAATGAGTGACCTAAAACGTCTGGCAGTGCTAGTGATGAAATACTGAATTTGATGCAGATTTGCAGCTGCCTTAGGTGCTCTTCAATGTTTATTTCAGTCACAAGGAGGACAAAGCTTTATTTTGACATAAATGTGATTGCTAAGAGTTAAACAGGTGTGTAGAACTTAGAAGGAAATTCCCTAAAGCATTGCATTATTATACCACTTTCTCCCCTAAGGGGAGGCTTGTAGGGTCTACCTCACCTGAAATTTGTGATTCAAATTCAGTTAAATTCATTCTCTAATGTGTGATGACTTCACAGGATCTTATTCCACAATTAAAAAGAAAAAAAAAATCAAGCCATCTTAGTAGTGTATTATTCAGTATTTCTGAGTTAAATTTCTGTTCTGTGGACAATGCAGAGGGCTGGGTTCTTTCCCAGATGGACACATACTGCTTTTGTTGAGGAAGTTTGATGCCTGCTCTGATGGACGATACCTCTTTGGTGTTCACTGTGTAATTGATTACATCAAGTGACGTTCTAGGAGTGTTTTAAAAAACACTTCTTGTTAAAATCTATTGATAGTGTCAATAAAGGCTGTGATGTTGATGATTTAACGGTGTTTGTTAAATAAGCAGGGCTGGAAGTAAACATTCTTATCTTATCTCGTAGCACTTCTCATCTTCCTTGTGCTTTGTAGATGTTAATTGAGCTTTTAAAATTAAGTGGTATTTAGTTCATCACCTCATTGCCTTCTAGAGAAAATGGGAACATCAAATTCCTGACGAAAGGTGATAATAACGAAGTTGATGATAGAGGCTTGTACAAAGAAGGTCAGAACTGGTTAGAGAAGAAGGATGTTGTTGGAAGAGCAAGAGGGTGAGTAACGCAAAATGTCTGTTCTGTGTTAACTAAACCAGAAGATTTAGAAATTAAATCAGTTCTACAGTTGGTACAAACTAGATCTGGTGTGGTATTTCTTGAACTTGCCAGTTCTGGATCCATGTATGTTTTAATGCTATAAATAATATGCAGCAAGATGAAGCATGGGAGGAGAGGGAAATCTGAGAGATCTTGCTCCCAAATTTTCATTAAGTACATATTGTCTTTAAATCTCTTACTGTCTGATTATTTTTTTTTCCTCTGAAATACATTATCTAAAACATTCAAGATGGAGTAACATTGAAATGTTTCCATGTAATATTTGAGGGTCAATTTTACGTTCGTCTATTTTGTCAATTACAGATTTTTGCCTTATGTTGGTATGGTCACTATAATAATGAACGACTATCCAAAATTTAAGGTATGTATGCAGGCATTTTGAATACTTAAAACTCTAAAATAGCAAGTAAAGGTAGTAAGAGTCTTGCATGTAAGAATGCACGATAATAAACTTGTTTCTGTGGTTTGTTAGCTAATCTAAAATGAGCTGTGTTCTTGTGCTTATTTTATCTCGTCTGTTACCCGGTAGAACTTGGGATCTGTAATTGTTTGAAAACATGTAATTTATAGGAATGTTGTAAGTTAAGTGCATGCAGTTGTGATGCCTGCTTGCAATGAATATAACGGCATTAAAATGTTCCTGTAGTTCCATAGGAGCACAGCGCTCTGAGTGTGAAGGTGTGATGTTGGACAGAGCACACTGAAATATTTGTTATTTCAGTGTTCTTCTGTGAGGATAAATTATAATCAGTTTATTCTCTATTTTCTTTTGCAGTATGCTCTCCTGGCAGTAATGGGAGCCTATGTGCTGCTGAAACGGGAATCTTAAACAAAAAGGACACTTTTCAAAGAATTAAATATGGGGGGGGGAACCTAATATATTTCAGATATTTTCATTTCTGTAAACAGTTACAAAAGTATACAAGCTTTTGTCTTGTCTAAATAAACTGTACAACTAATGAGTAAAGCTTTTGGCTGTTGGTTATTTATATAACAGCATATTTACTATCTTAAATAGACACCGCTTTCAGTTCCCCTTATGCTGAAGGCACTCTCTGCCACACACTGCAGCAGCTTCTGGCACTCCCTGACGTGTGGAGCTGAGTTTCTGGAGCAGAGCTGCATCTCAGCACACTTTCTCCCTCCTGTTTGTTCATTTTTATTTTTTTTCTTGATTATTTTTAATCTCTGTCAGCGCCCTCTCTTTTCACAACCACACAAACTGTTTTTATCAGTATTTGCAGGACACAGCGTATGGGGTGGAAGAGGTAGTGAGTTGTAGGAGCCTACTCAGACTTATGCCTGGGGAAAGTTGTTTGGATACAATCTGACAACAATCAACAGGAATCTTTCTCATTAAGAACTGAGGAACAGAAACTTGGAGCTTTTTCCCTGAATTTGAAACCGGCTCCTTTGTGGTGTAGGGACACAAGAACCTGATGGCCTGGGTTTTGATTTTGAGGGACAATGTATGTTTCTGGAGTTCGGGCTGTTGACCTTTCTGCCTCCGTGTCCCCAGCTGCAAAACACACCTGACAGAGATTTGATGGGGCTTTATTAACACTTGTAAATTACTGAATGAGTAGTGCAGTAGTGACCTGAAATAATATTACCAATAAGACATAATTCGTATTCCAGTTTTGAGAATGTGGTTGTTCTCTTCTGTCATGTGACACCTGAATAGTGTTAAACACAAAACTGGGTTTTCATTTTAAAATTTACCTGATAACTCTCTTCTATGAAATTCTAGATTTTTCCCTTGGCTTCAAATGTCAATATTGTCCCTTCGGCAAAGCAGAACTTATTTTCCTCGCTTGCTTTGGTTTTGTAGCTTTGATAAGGAACAGCGTGAGCCTCTTCTCCTATGGAGTTCTGTTTCTTCTATAATCCCTTACCTCTACAGAAACACACTATTATACAATAATGGCACCTCTTCTCTGGTAACTGCTCTTGCTGAAAGCAGACAACTGCTGAATTTTTCCAAGTAATATTACTTCTTTTGTGTCCTACTAAGCAGTTTTCATGACAAACTGTATTATAAAAATGGCTTATTTTGTGTCAAATTGTGTGGAAATAAAATTGAATATAACAAATGGCGTGTCAGAATAATTTAGGTATCCTTAATGCAGTCTTCCCAGAAGTGTGCCACCACAGTTAAACTCTCTCCAAAAAATTAAATTATTTTTTCTTATGTGTAGTAACATTTTTTTTTATTGTTATTATTCCTCCCCCCACCCTAGTATTGCTGAAATCAGTTTATTCCTGTCTGTCTCCCCCAGTGCAGTCACAGTCAGCTCTAACTTTGAGAGTGGGGTTTTGGACATAACCCAAATGACAAATTCAACACATTATTATGGGAATTTATTCTTGTGTTGAGGAAACAAGGGTTAATAAATGACACATCTAAATATGCGGGTTGAATTTGCTTTCTCTGTTGTAATAATTGCTTTTTTTCACAGCTGGTAGGACCAGATGCTGTAATGATAAATCTTACACAAACATGAAGAGTTCCTGCCTGCCTGGGAAGGGTACAAAGGAGACGGAGCCAGACTCCTCAGTGGTGCCCGTGACAAGGCAAGAGACAGTTCCATGTGGACGTGAGCGAGGGAAAGGAGGAGGAAAGGGATCAGCAGTTGGGAACTGTGAGCTGTGGGGCTTCCCAACTATAGCATGTAAAGTTGTGATTAGAATTTAAGAAGGATGTGAAGGTTCTTTAGCGTGTCCAGAGGAGGACAGCCAAGCCCTGAAGGGGCAGGAAGGCAGGTCCTGTGAGGAGCGGCTGAGGGCTCGGGGCTGTGTCGGGCACGTGATGGTGGCCCAGGGGCTCAGGGCTGCCCATGGTGGCTCCCTGCTTCCAAGGGAGAGTGACCTCTCTGCCAGCTGCTGGATGTGCTATGGTTTTCCTGCTTCCCCAGTGAGGGGAGCCTGGGACCACCTAGTAGTCTTATGGCTTGCTAATGCCCATGCTTTGTCCCCTGTGCTTGTCCTGCTGTCCATTCCATGTCTGGACTTGTGTCATGCAGGTTCTCAGCTCTATTTTCTCCAGCACATACGGTGTTTATAAACCCAGCAGCAGCAGCTATATGTGGAAGAAAGTTGACATTTGGGAAACAAAACTTGTAGTTTTAAATTTCCTGGGTGGTTATTTTCCATAGATTTAGTTGTGAGCTAACAAACGGGCAGATGAGTCACCTCCTGGTTGCTGCGCTATCCCAGCCCCAGCTCCCGGGGCAATCCTGCTGGGACTGTCCAGGGACAATGAGCCCTTTCCCCACCATGAGCCCCTCACAGAGCAGCTCAACCTGCTCCCTGAGCCCTTCCCCACACGGATGGCTTTTGGCTCTTCACGCTGCTGCCTCATGTTTGCAGATGGACACGGGGCACATGTGGAAGCCACCGCAAAGTCTGGAACAGCCTCCCAGCAGAAAGGGAGCACAGTGCAGGGCACTGGCCCAGGTTGCCCAGAGAAGCTGGTGGCTGCCCCATCCCTGGAGGGGTTCAAGGGCAGGTTGGAGGGGGCTTGGAGCAACCTGCTCTGGTGGGAGGTGTCCCTGCTGAGGGACCCAGCTGCCCTGCCAGCAAAGCTTCCCCAGAATTCAGAAACAGAAATGCTTCCCATTTGAATTCCCAATACCTTGAACCCCTCCAGCACAGAAATCACAGGAGACGTGATGGCTGATGCCACGCTGACAGATACCAAAGGTGCAACAGGCGGTGGCTTTAGTTCAGCTTCCGCTGCCCAGGTCTGGGGCTTCCTAAAATGCAGTACCAAACAGTATCAAATATCTCAAGCTGCGCCTTATTAAATAAATGTTTATTATTTCATATTGTTCAGCCCGTGTAAAGCTGTGGAGCTCTTTTCTGAAAAATGTCTTCAGTTCTTCAGGGAGCTGCTGCTGCAGAGAGCCAATTTTCAGGTTATTTGCCAAGCGCCTGCCCTGGCTGCGGGCTGGGAGCGCTGAAGATCAGTCTATTCAGCATCTTCAACATTTACAGAGTATTCCTTAGCGATGGTGCCCCGTTATTACACCAGTGATACGCCCCAACCATTGTTTGTTCTGTACATATATTAGAGCTGTCTCTAACAACAGGAAGGCTACAAAGAAAATGATGAAAGGCACACCATTTTTCTTTTATCCCTTTTTATTTCCATAAAATCTGCCGTGCTGATAGAGCAGTCATAGTTGTCTAAAACGTAAAGGAAGGAAATTAAAGAGTGTTATTGTGGTAATAGCATTTAAAACCCATTAATATTTTCCTGCCATGAACTGCAATAATAGGTCATTTTGTCACGGGATATATGAAACGTAGAAAGGTATTTTAAAATGGAGAGGTGTTTCTTGATGGTCAAACACAAATTTTTATTATTGGATTTCTTCCTTCAGAAGGAAAGATTCTCTCAGATGAATGAATGACTCACAGTTGATAACATGTGTTTGTTGTACCTGGATCCTTCCTTGTTGGGGGGAGGGTCCCCCATAGTATTTCTGTGTATTATGAAATTATTATTTTTGTGAAAAGGTTAATAAAAGAGGTTAATCCAAGAGGGCACTGCTGATGGAGGCACATGGACCGCACGTCCATCTGCTGTGTGCTCTTGGCTCCCCAGGAGGAGACATGGTGGTGGGTGCAACATCCACAGCCACACGGTGAGGGAGGCTGGGGGGACCCTGTGCACAGGGGGGCTGCGGGCACCGCGTCCCTGCTCCGTTCTGGCGGGGGGGCTGCTGCAGTTGCTGCTCTACCTGGTTCCTCACTGCTGTCTTGGTGGGGCTCTCGGCCACCGCTGTGGCAAATTTGCTGCTCTTGCCATTTTCTACATTGACATATTGGAATATTCAGTTGGTTCTGTGTATGCAGGAATTGAGAGACCTGCACAAATTATGGGATTGAAGATTTTACGAGGGTCTGTTTCTTTTGAAAACAGTAAGAACAAACGTCCACCGAACATACACGATGAGGAGAGAAGGCTCTCATGATGGCTCTCAGTACAAAAGCAAGGGTAAAACTAAAAGGGGTAAACAGGCCTTTAGGGTTGCTCTAGTTTGGGGAAATTATTGTTTTTCTTTTCCAGAAAAACAGAAAATTCTTAAACTGGGTTTTTGTTGGTGGCTTGCTTCAAATAACCCAGTTCAATTGTTTGGAGGGGTTAAACAGATTTTTGTTCATTTAATTTATGTTCATTTGTTTTATGACAAAACCCTGAAAACATGCTTTTCTTGGCAAAAATATCCCTCCTTAATTTTAATCTTAATTAAAAAGAAAACTCAACCTCAAATTTGATCAGCTTTCTAAATTGGTATTTTTCACTGTGACTTTAATCGCCTAAAGGTCAAGCTAATTTAAACTTTCATTAAGTCCATTATACAAGGTACAAAAATGGGAGTGTACAAGGAACAATCGCAAATGAAAGCAGCTCAAGGCAGCGCAATATGAGATTTAATGTGAAGGCGTAGCCTTTAACACCTGAAATGTATGAAGGCATGGTATGTATACAAACTATGAGAAAGGTGGCTTTTTTGGTGGCTCCAGAGTGACCAGGGCTGGAATTGGGGTCACCCTCAGCCACGCTGTGCCGCACTGCCTGTCACCACCGTCCCCCAGGCCACCGGGAGGGCTGACCCACAACAGTGGGTCCAGCACAACAGCCCAGGGAGGCAAGGGCAGTCCCAGGGCTTGCGCTGTGTCTGAAAATGGGCAGCTTCCTGAATTTTCAATTTCCTGTGTTGAATTGCACTGAACAATTAGGGTTTCCCGGGCAGCGATACTGTGTTTGATCAGCCCTCGCTCGGCAGAGCACGTGTCGTCGGTCGCCGCTGCTCAGGCTGCACACCCAAACCCGTGATTGAGGCATGAGAATACTATTGTAAATTGAACAAGAATGCATAATTAATAACCCAAATAAAAGAATGAATCACATTAATCAGTAAAAGAAGATGCAATAAACTAAGACTAAACAAGGGAACAATTTAGCTCGTACAGTAGGACACAAAATTGCCTTCAAAAATGATTGTACTAGATAGTTTTCCCAGTAATTATGTTAATTCACATCCACGGTAGTTTCCATGGGGTACAGTTCGGTTCCAGTCGTGCAGGGTTAGCTGAAGGATCTGGCAAGTTCCTCACAGTCATCTCTGTTAACTGTGCATCCTGCCTCCTGACAGAGTTCTCTAGACAGCATCTTTTTTCCCCGACAAGCTCTTGTAAAATTTTTTCAACCCGTTCGGTCATTTCAGTCTAGAACAGCAAGCCGCTTCTGTGAACGTTTCCATGCTGGATTCGTTTCAATAGAAACTTTTTCTTCAGAAAAGTAGTTCCTGTAACAGAAGTGTAACCACATCACCCCGGCTCCCTGCTCCAGCCGTCTGTGGCAACACCCTCAGAGCCTTTTTACCGAGCAAAGTTTAGCTGGAGGACACGGTCCCGCACGGTGGAGGGTGAGGGCACACGGTGCCATCGGCCTTCCCTCACCCACCTCCTCCGCACTTGCCAAAGCCCCCCGTGTCCCCTGGCGAACCGCAGGCTCCCGCAGCAGGGCCTGTGCGGCGGCTGTGGCCGTCGCTGACCCTGCACAAGGTGAGGATGGGCCACCTGGGCACCGCCAGCAGCGTCCGTCCCACCGCAGAGGTCCCTCAGAGCCACCCGGGCCACCGCAGAGCCCCAGGTCAGATGAATGGAGGTGAGGGGAAAAACAAGCTTCTGTTTTGTGAAGGTAACCGAGAAAAATATCCCCAAGGGACGTGTCGACCGGTCTCCCCAGAAGCGTGGAAGCGGCCTTGCCCGGGGGGGTGATGGGCAGGGGACCCGTGATGGGCAGGGGGGATGCCCAGGACCGGGCCGCCAGGAGCGGGAAACGATGGCGCGACTGGGCAAAGCCCGTCGAGCAGTCGGCGACCCCGGGGCTCAGTCCTCCGCGGCGCCGGGCTGAGCCCCGGGGCCGCCACCCCCCCTGCCGGGAGCGGGGAGGCGGGCGGGGGGGCCGGGGCTGCCGGTAGCCACCCACGGGGGGCCGGGGGCGGCCGCATCCCCGTCCCCGTGAGGAGGCGTCAGGCGCTGGAGCTCCGCTCTCGCCCGGTCCCGGCTCCGTATAAATGGGGGGCGGCGGCGGCAGCGCCTCGCCCAGACGGAGCCGGAGGGCGGCTCGGCGGCACCGGTACCGGCAGCGGTAGGATGGGCGGCGGCGGTGGCCCCCGGCGTCCCGGAGCTTTGCCGCTGCTGGCGCTGGCGCTGCTGGCGGCTCAGGGCGGCGCGGCCCCGCTGCAGCCCGGCGGGTCCCCCGGGCTCACCAAGATCTACCCCCGCGGCAGCCACTGGGCTGTGGGTAAGTCGCCGTCCCCGCCGCCCGCCCGCCCCGTCCCCACC
>JAOXJM010000019.1:22912-56523 GCA_026413425.1 Tringa solitaria | reverse complement strand
GGGTCCCAGCCCCACCATGGCTGCCCCATGGGGGTCCCGGCCCCCCAAGGCTGCCCCACGGGGGTCCCGGCCCCCCCTACGGGGGTCCCAGCCCCACTATGGCTGCCCCACGGGGGTCCCAGCCCCCCCACGGCTGCCCCACGGGGGTCCCAGCCCCACAGCTTCACCATATTCCCCATGGGCTCAATGCCCGCACGACCCACCGTCAGCCCCAAGTGGGTCCCGGCCCCCTCCCAGCCCCCCTCCCCTCTGCCAGCCCTGACGTGTTTTTTGGAATCTCATTAATGGCTTGTTTGGTGATTCTGACTGTACTTTCTTCTCTGACCCTTTAAACCGTGAAAATGCTGATCCTGTATGTGCTGACGAATTTAATTAGCTCCTTTAAACCACCAGATGCTTTCAGTAAGGTTTTCAGGGTATCCCCGGCACATTTGAATTCAAAGGTCGAAAGCCTGAGGCTTGTTTACTTTGGTGTTTTATAGATGAGACAATTCAGTCTGTAAAGTAGCAGAACCATGTGGAGACACCTACCACATCTGGCCAAACACAGAAGGGACACGTCTTGGTCCTCACAAACCAAAGGCTGGTTGAGCTGAGCTGGGGACTATTTTAACTACTTTGGGTGGAGTCCTCCTAAAAGAGCCCACTTGTACGTCTCCAGAGGTAATTAAATTGTTGACGTATAAGAGAAGGATCCCAAGAAATCAGACCAGAACTCTTGGTGGCTTTAGGCAGAGGGTTTGAGACTGAGTTAGCATTTGCTGGCTCTCATGCCTGATGAATGCACTGAAGACAGGTCTTCTCCACTGAAGAAATGACCTGTTACAATGCAAGAGCCACTGACATCCCTCTCTAAACAGACCAGGGTCCTCCCTGTTGGTGATGGGGCCTTCCAGAAAGCCACTGGAGCACCCAGCTTCTCTCGACAAAGCGCTGTCACCCACCGGAGCTTGACAGAGCCACCACCACTCTGAGGGGCTGGAGGACATCACCCTGCCCAGGCAAAGGGGCTCAGTACAGAGCGGGTTTCACATCTGGGGTGCATTGTAATTGTATCTTTTGCACTTCACAGAGCAAGACCTGAGGCCAGGGTTAAGGAAGAAAGAAAGAGAAAAAGGAGAGGAGAGAGGAGAGGAGAGGGAAAAGGCAAGCAGGCAGCAAAAGAGAAAGAAAAGAGACAAACCATCCTTAGTGCATTTGTTCATTTAAAATGAATATTTTTACTTGATTGGGTGGAGATAGAAACAGAGAAAGAGAGACTTAAAAACCTGTAGGAAGGTGCTACATGTGTTCATTTGCAAATTTCAGTCATAGACTAGCTCTTGGAGACCTTACAAAGTCCTTCATGTTACAGGATACCTGAGCCCCTCGGGAGCAGCACCGTGTACATCACCCACGCACAAGGGCTGCACAGCGTCTGTGTGGGTTATCAGTGTGTGGTAGTGACTGTGGCTGTGCAAGTGCGGGGACAGGCTGATGTCCCCACTGCCTTAACCACTGGGCCCAGCTCCACAGGGCTGGTGGAGGTGACCTCTGCTGTCCCGTGGTGGCTCAGTGGAGGTGACTGCTCCTGTCCCACAGACTCAGTTGGATTTAGCACAGTGAAAGCCATAATTTTTCCCAGGGTGGAACAGATTTATGTTTAGCCTTACATGGAGAGAACTCCTAGAATAAACATGGTGAGCTCATGTTGGCCTGTGCAAGTTGCTTGCCGGTAGCCCAAGCCCCAGGATTTGGCACACGTAGCAGCCAGGCAGAGGGCCACTGCTGTCACCCGGCGCCTGAAGGCTGTGAAGTTGAAGCAGCCTGTGCTGCTGACTGACCATGGATCGCTGGTAGCTCCTGGGCCCTGGCTTCCTATAAGTCCCCGCTCCGTCCTGTCTACAGCGGCATTTTTCTCCTAACGTGTAGAGTTACACACTTCACTTTCTACCTTTTGCTATATTCAGTACAGAGATGGCCCAAAGCTTTAAAAAAAAAAAAAGTTTTTGCAGAAAATGTCAACGTTTGAGTACTGGGTTTGTTTCAAAATGTTTGAAAAAGATGTGTTTCTATTAGAAATATATGCATTTCTTTCTGCAAGCAGTATTAAATGAGTGGTTACCTATATGTTATGCATCAGAAACACAATTTTGCTAAAAAATACACATTTAATAGCATTTTGATCGCTTTGAAAAAATGGAAAAAGGCACATTTTTTCCCCAATATTACCTTTTTCAAAGCCTTTTTTTCCATGGGGAAAAATGTTATGTTAAAAAAATGAGGATCAGTTCTAACTTTGCACTAAGCAGCCACAGCACGTAAATTTTGACACCCCCAGCTTTGGGGTTTTAAAGTCTCTCTCTCTCTCTGGCTTTTCTATATTTACATTTAGTGCTCTAGAGCTAAGTGCGTTCCTCTGCCTGCTCTTGCTCTGCAGCCCTGGTGAGACAGGGCTGAATTCACAGCCCTTGGACAGTGGCTTCTCTCCTACATCACAGAACATTTCTGCTCAGCAGCCTGTTTCATTTCCGTGAAGGTGGCTTGTGCCTTTTCTTTGATGGCATCCATGTCCATATTCTGGATGTTCTGCAGTTGCCCCAGGATAGAGTCCTTGTCCTCCTCTTCCACCTGATCTTCTGCCACCATCTTCTGAAGGTCTTCTGGCAAACCCACGTCATCTCCAGCCATCTGTATTTGATTCTCGTCCAGTTCACTCTGATACAAAAAGCAGAAAATAAACACAGCACATGAGACTATTTCTGCTATCCCAGATTCTACCAATGAGTCTCTTTTTTTTTGGGTTTGTTTGTTTTAGGGAGAACCAAAACATATGCGCAGAATTTTCAGAGTTTTTAGATGCAACTTGGGAGTTCAGGGGCTCCATCAGGCCCCCACCAGTGCTAAGATTTTTCAGACCATGTCAACTACATCTGTGGGGAGAGTTTCAGCAGTGTCAAAACTGAAGCCCTCTGCGTCACTTGCCATTTCTGAAGTCATTGCTGTGTATTAGCTGTGGTAACATGCTGATAGCACGGGAAATCCACTACAAGTTATTTGTGCCCACCACAGACGTGCTGCCATACACGTTTCGGTCCATGGAGCAATAGCTTCAGAAAAACTCTGTGGGTACCACTCCCCTGTTCACTTGTGGGGGGTATGTTTATGTAACAGCACTAAACTGAAGCCTTCCTGAAGAAAGATGCATTAAACCTAGGAAAGAATTACTGGGAAAAAGGTCCTTATCTTCTCCAAACCCCGTCTAAACCATATCTAGATCTTTGGTTGCCATCTTTGAGTTGTGATGGCACATCATGAGAGCAGTGCTGATGTGACTGGGGTAACGGGAGGACTTGGACAACAACAGAGAGGGTGGAGGTTGGGTGTGAGTCTGAGAAAGGGAAGGAGACAGGAGAAGGAACTGGTTAAGGAGATGAAGGGCTGAGACGCAGTAAGCACTCCACGCACTTGTGTCCTGCCTGCTGAAACGCTCCATCAGTGGGGCTACCTCAGTTTTTCAAACAAAGGCGATTTTGTTCACATTTTCTGATGGATTCTGATGGATCCAGAGCTCAGAGGAACAGGATATTTTGACACAGTTCACACATCAAAGATAAGCATTAATGCCTCGTTACTCCTCCAGAATGAAGGATGACAGCATTAAAGGCCTGGTAGGAATAAGCAGCAACGCTGTCAGCGGGAGGCGTTTTGGGAGAGTGAGGGGGGTCTGGGGTTTGCATGAATGAATGAATGCAGGAATGAATGGGAGGAGGTCCACCAGCAATGCCTGTGTTTCCAGGCCTTCACAGGGACGGGTGAACTGGGATGCGTGGCTGCAAAGCCGCTGGTTACCCTCATGTGCGCTTGCACCGTTTGCAGTAACAGCGTCCAAGTACACAGCGAGCCTGCGGCTCCCAGCGCTCAGTTCTGGAAGTCAGGGTGGGAAATGCATCCTGTGGGTGACCTTCAGCCAGACCATGTCCCAGAGCGTGAGCAGGGCCTGCAGATGCCTACTGTTCCACCACGCACACCCCTGGGTGCTGGTACCTGTCCAAGGTCAAGCATGGCTCTGACAGCGACAGAGTCACTGCCCGGCCTCAGAATACACCCAGCTTGGGCTCGGAGAGCACCCAAAATAGTCAGAGCTCAGCAACGGGACAGACGGGACTGTGGGCTCTCACAAACCCATGCAGAAAGCCCCTGGGGACCCTGCACCGCACATCTCTCCTGATGGCTTCAATCTCCATAGTCCCCAGGTCTCTGCAAGCATTCAGCCGCCCTTTTAGGATCTCTGAGAACATAGAAGCAACCTCTATTCTAGTAAATTAAATATGCCTGGCACTGGTCTCTTGCCCCAAGGCCGGCTGGCCAGGAGCAGCCCACTGCCATGCTATTGAAGTCTCTCACCCTGCCAGCAGGGTGGTCCCCTCCCCCAGGCTGCCGGTGGGAATGCCTGTCTCACCTCCCACACCAGCCCTGGGAACTGCCTGGGAGGAAGCCCAGGCCAACACTGGGTCAGACACTGCTCTGACGGCTCAGAGTCCTGCCTGGCCATGGTCTGTGGCCCTAATCACGTAACCAACACTGAGGCAGCCAGACTCAGAGCTATTTTGTTACAGGTGCGACGTAACACAGAGTTCTTTATCCATAGGTGACACCCAGGTGTAAGCAGGAAACAGACAGCCTAGACGTGGGTCTGACTGTGAACAAGCGATGAAAGCTCAGGGACTAATCCACAGGGAAGCCAAACTGCTTTCCAGCATCACTGTCTGGCCTCCTGCTTCCCTTGTGCCTGACTGACCCTGTCAGAGAATCTCCCTGTGCTTGTGCACAGGGACCCCCAGGCAGGTGAATCCTGGGGTCCGTCACCTATAACGTACCAGTTACACACAAAAATCAGAGTTCATCTCGCCTCGACCCACAAGCAGGGCTTTGGCAAGCCACACAGCAGCCCCACGCTGGCCTACGCCACCTGAGGGCTGCAGGTACCCCACGAGTAGGTACGAGGAGCCCCAGGCTGGGAACACCAGCCTCGTCCCCCACAAACACCCCCGTGTGCCATCCCCACACAGGGAGCACAGGAAAGGTGTGGGGAGGCTGCTTGGCTCCTCAGGCACTGTCATGTCACTGCCCAGACGGGCTCCAAGGAGAGGACGGTTGTCCCTGGGGTGCAGAAACTCCACGCCAGGCCCGGTCCTGCCCACAGCTACACCACAGCCCTGCCCGTGCCCGGCGGCTCCTCCATGCTGGCCTGTGCTTTGCCCCCCTGAGGATTAGGGTGTCACTGGGCCCCGTTGCCAGCCCCCTCCAGAGCCTGCAGGACCATGCCTGTGGCCGAGGACGCTGCTCGTGTCCCCCTTGGCCAGGACCTTCTCAGGGACCAGTCCTGATCCCACTGCCTCCTGACAGCCACACTGTGATTCCGTTTTTCTACAGCGGATCCACAGCTGTTTCACCACAGCCCATTAAGAAAACATTTAGATCAGCAAAAGGATTCTTCCAGTTTAGCAAATCCTTGTTTTCCAACACTTACAGAGCGCCTGTACGCACTGAAGAGCTTCTCCTGTGACACGTTTCTCTTCCTGCCTGGTCAATACCCATCCCCGTGTAAGGGCTGCATACAAGTAAAAAAATCCCTTAATCCTGGAACAGTGCTATTCATTAAATCAAGTCTTTACAATATTCCCATCACAGCACAATAGAGCAAGTGCTGTTTGAGATGACTGCTGTTTGAGATGACATGTTCCTTTCATGGCAAGAAGCTTTCCTTTTTAACGCCTTTAGCAGCACTTGTTCTTGAAAAGACACCTGATTGCATCTGAATACTCTTTCCCTCTAGATATCAGCCAAGGAAACACACCCTGCTGTTGGGTAACCGAGACTCTGGCAGAGCAGTGCCCGCAGAATAAGGGACCCACCTGCTTGGAGCAGATGACACAGCCCCTTCCGGAGGTGCCAGAAATTCATGTATAGTGCTGCAGCACGCCCCAGCTCTCAGACAGAAGGGCGATGATGTGGCAATACCCTGAGAGAGCAGTGGCATTTGAGGTGACACAGTGGGTGTATGTGATATGGAAGGGGTGGTGGGGCCCATGGGGAGAGGTCGCTGCGTTGCGGACGAGGTCTTGGGACAGGGTGGACGGGCCTGTAGTGAGATGTTCCTCTCCAGCATCACAGGCACCATCACCTCAAGCCCTTGTGTTTAGACCTTCCGGAAATTAATTGATTACTGGATCCCAATTCAGGAAAAAGGCAGTAAGTGAATAGAAGAGTTTGGTAGGGGGGGATTTTTAATTAAAATATTTATTTAAGTAGTTATATACTTTTTTAAAAGTGTATTGCATGGAGGTGATGCATTGAATACTCCAAAGATGAAAAAGTTGTCCCTAAATCAAATGTCTCATGGCTAAAAACATCTTTCTGATGACAAACCCAAGTTGACAATTCTGTTAATAGGATTAGATTCATTAGGGAACTGCTTTCTCCTATAAATCTGGCCCTGATAGCACAAAGCTTTAGATTTTTCACTGAAAGGGGGCCCTGCTTAGTCCTGAATTTCATGCTTTCATTTACGATGTGTGCTGGTGATTGATACTGATAATATTCAGGGTTTCTATCCCATACTAGACTACCTGAAGTGGCTTTCATTTTTCTAAATAATTAATGCATCATCACAGGTCTGAGAGTATTTTGCTGCCATAATGGTTAATTTTTTTTTCAGGGATGTACAGTGTGCACATAATCATTGCGTTTTCTTCCTGATATACTATATGTTTTGATAAGAGCTGATGAAAAGAAAGGAGACCTTCACCCAAGAAATGCTACAAAGGTAGACACAAGTCCAGAAAAGCACATTCTGCAAACATCACTTGCAACTGCTGCAAATCAGCAAAGCTAAGTATATACTTAATATCTTCTTTGCTGGCTTAGAGCTCCTCTCCTTGGAGACAAGACCCAAAGAGCATGTAGCACATACCAAAGTCAACATGCCGCTGGTGATGGGGCAGGTCATGCTTTGGGTGTCCCCTTTTGGGGGCTGGGGAGACCCGAACACCATCTCAGAACTGGAAAAAGTTCAACATCACAGAGAGACGCCCGGCTCCACTGGCTGTTAGTTGAGAGCCGGGCACATGAGTGTCCCCAAGCCTCTGAAACTGGCCCTTCTGGGGTCTGAAGGTGGGGTCTGGCAGAGTGTGGTGAGGCCGTGGAGAAATGCTGTTCAGGAGCTGGCTCAGCACACGCCTCCAAAAGGAAAACAAAGCCTAATGATATTTTACTACTCAGCTGCTAATTAAAATGCTGGTGTTTATAGAGATTTAGGCTTACAATCCAATCAACCACTCAAAATCTTGTACTTCATTTTTTTTTTGCATAATTAATCTTTCTGTAATTAAATTTACCCTCAGGATATGCCTTCCTCTTTCTTGTCACCGTGCTGAGCACCCATGGCCCAGAACCAACGGTGTGTTGCAACCAATGGAGGCAGAGGAGCACAGTGGACAACCTGCCCTTACTCCTTCCCATGCCACCGGGAGGGCACGGCAGAGCTGGAAGAGCTTGGCACCTCCGGTCCACCCCCAGGAGCAGGAGGCACTGCAGGCTCTACCCTGTTTGCAGGAGAAACACGGGTCTGGTCACACCTGGAAGCGCTAGACCACACAGCACTGGCATGGCCGATTCTACAGAGGGACATGCAGCCATCAGAGAACACCTCTGGGGGGGTGAAAGAGAGATCAAAGTCCAAGTCCAAGGACATGTGTGACCTTGATAACCATCTGCGAAAGATTCACAGGCTAATAATACTTCCATTTAATGGGGTAATTTGAGTGAGAAGTTCTAGGTGTAGCAATAGTGCCTTCATTTTTGAAGATGACAAACTGTCAAATAACTTTAAATGTCAGATGTCCTCACAGAGAGTTTGATGCTCTGAAATGAGCTGTTACAGGGAACTGCATTCCCTTCAATTGGCTCTGTTCAGGGCTGGGGCATTGGGAGGGCAAGTAGATGTAGCTTAACTGACGTTTCTCCACAGCACTTTTCCCCCTGCTCCCTCCCCCAGTACCTCTCTCAAAACATTCTGCCATACTTTTTTGAGACAGCACTTCTCTTCCTTGGGAAGTCAGTTAGCAAGGCTTCAGTTGCAAGACCCATTTTTTTTGAAGTTAGAGAAAATCCATTTTTCATGCCTGATTATGAATGAGTCCTTGCCAGAATGGTTCAATACAAAGAGTATAATTTTTTCTCAGTCACAGGTTGATTCACTTTTGATCCAAACTGTAGTTTGCCTTCAGGGCTCAAGCAAATGATTAAGAGTGGTGCAATTTTATGAACATGGCACTAGAGGGCCTTTGATGGCGCACAGTTAGAAACAGCAAGAATATTTTAATTACACTGATATAATGATCAGACTTCTGTCTGTCTGAGCTCACTCTCACAGGGGCATAAAGGCTCTTAATTTCCTTGAAGCCCTTTGGAGCCCAGCACCCAAACACCTTTGCAGTTGTGTGCCACAGAGCACTATGCATAACCCTGCTTAAGACAGCATTGATTCTAGCAAAAACAACCCCAAAACCTGCAGTTTCTTGCTCTCCAGAAGACTTTAGTGCCTTCTGGTACACTCACTTCATGGGGGCTCTGCAGCGCCAGGTGAACCAGGCTGCCAGCATCCCCCCCCTTCACTCGCCTGTCAGTAAGGCTGAGATCACCCTCTGATCTTTCCCATTCCTTTGTCCCTCCCCAGCAGCCTTCTGCACATCTTCCCTATATTCCTCCAGCTGAGGGCATCCAGCAGCCAGTGACCAGGGACTCTGTCCAGAAATCCAGGCCCCCCACGGCCACACTAAGTTCAGATTCAGGCTCAGGTTTGCGAGCACAGGATCAAAGATGGGGCTGCTCTGCTACTTCCAGCTACAGTGCTAGAAGAGCCAGGGTCTTTGTGGTTCAGGAAAAATACTATCAACCTAAATGCTAACTATGCTTTCTGTCATGGTCCAGAAGCTACTGCAGCTGCTGCCTGCTTTTAATAAACCTCCAGATTTCGCTGTTGGTTGAAGCTTCTGCTATCTGTATGTTGGTTTTCCTGGAAATATTTGACAAACAGCGTCAGGAGCACTAAAGAAAAAAGAATGGAGAGTTTGTTTGCCCTTCTTAGGAGAGGATAGCAAAAATAGACATTCAGAAGTTTAGCAGAACTCAAATGTACAGCTTGTAAAGAAGTTTTCAGAGACGTTGCTTATTTGCTTACAGCTTTTTTTTTTTTTCCTAAGCTGCTGCATGTTGCTAAGTTAAGAACTTATGCTAACTGTGAGACACGATCAGAGCAGACGCTCAGTGCTG
Source organism: Tringa solitaria (assembly GCA_026413425.1). NCBI lineage: Eukaryota > Metazoa > Chordata > Aves > Charadriiformes > Scolopacidae > Tringa > Tringa solitaria. The sequence continues at coordinate 47,208 of JAOXJM010000019.1, read as the reverse complement.
GGTCACCTGTTTCGGATCTGGCAGCACAGAGAGGGATTACAAGAATCTTTCTGTTAGATTCGCCTACTAAGCAGAGGAAAAAGGACCTAAAAGCAGCAGTCACCAGAGAAAACCATGAATCCGGCCTCCTCCATTTCTGTACGGAGCTGCTGAGGTGATCCCGCTAAGGAAGGCAACTTGCCATGTTCAGAACTCTGCACTGGCAGACAGATTGGTTTAAAATTGGCCCTTGAATGAGATGAGATCATGAACTGCAGGCTTACCTTAGGGAGTCTGTACTTTTCTCTCAGGTGAACCCTCAGACAGGCTCGCTCTGCTTTTTTCTGTGCAAATGCTGCATCTCTTTCCATCCTGGAAAATCAGAAAAAAACTTTCTTCAAGATACTAATAAAATACGTTTTTTGACAGTTGCTTGGCTGCAAAAAGCTACAGGCAGGAGTTATTCCAAAGCTGTGCGAGTTGTCCAAAGGCACAAAAGGAGCGCTACCAATAAAGGGATGGTTTATTGGGGATTTTTAAAGAAATTGCTTTTATTTGTGTATCAATGCAGGCACTTCATGTACCCCACGGCCATTGTCAGAGCAGTTCCCTCAAGTCCTGTGCAGAATGAAGGATAAGCAAATACTACTTGTCTGGGGTTTGTACCCAAACCAGCCCTTATTGCTCACTAGAGCAATGAACAATTCCAGGCAGCAGAACAAAAAAAGTTACACTTATTCCTTGCTTATTTCACTGGGGCACTTTGAGAGACGCAGCTGTGCCTGTTCCACAAAGGTGACACTCTCACAGTATCAAACACACACACACACGGTGGCAGAATGGTCTTTTTGGGTCAGACCAAAAGTTTCCCTGCCCTGGAGTCCGATCGCCAACAGCAGGCAGTAGGGGACACTCAGAGAAAGAATTTAGGAAGAGGATAAGCATCCTTATCAAAACTGCCCAGCTTCCAAGCACCAGCGGTGGAGGGCACTGGCGCTGGAAATTGGCTCTACATCGTTAGCTTTAACAGCCCTGGATGGCCTTTGCCACCTATGAATTTTCCAGGTCTTTTCTACGCCCACGTGTTGTTTCAGAACATCCTACAGCAATGAATTCCATGGCTTCCCCGTGTAGGGAACTACCTCTTGTATCTGTGATTTTGTAAAATGCTTTCATTAGATCTAGGAACTCTTCAGCGCAAATTTTGGTAAGATTGCTTACGTATTTATTCACAAAATGTTTCTCCTCAAAGATTTTTGGTAATGTTTGGTAATCTTCACGCTCCCCCCCTTCTCTTTTAATTTTTTCTTCCCAGAAGCACTGTCACAGCAAAAATGGATTTGTTCCAGAATAGGCATTTTGTCACATAAAAACTACTTGCAAGATGAAACATTATTTTTCCTCTGCTTCAACAAGTGAGTTTTGGGTTGTTTTTTTTAAAAAAACAAACAAAAAACAAAACCGAAAGAGGGTCACCTTAACCGGAAGCCCTCCTAAACTTCTTTCAGCCACTCATTGATGGGAAGATTGGAAAGAGACTTTTTTTGAGCCTTTCTGGCATATTTTGCCCCTCTTTCTCAACCTCCCCCTCCTGTCGCCCACTCCTCCTCCACGGGAGCCGCTGGCAGCCGCAGCTGGCGTTGGGGTCTGTCACTACCTGTCCCTTTGGGTGTCCCAGGGGCTGAGGGGCAGGATCTGGGGATTTTCTGCTCAGGGAGGTGCAGCTGAAATGGGTGAAAGCTGGAAAATGGGTGAGAGGTCTCTGAAAAATCCAGAGTCCTGAAAGAGACGCCCTGCCAGCGAGAAAGGTTCAGACACACGTTCACACAACTGGCCTCTGTGGAAAAGCTTCGAGTGTTCCTGTATCAGTTCTAAACTCTACTTCCAGAAGCACTTCTGCACCCATTCCTCCGTACAGCTCAGTGTGCAACAGACATGTGCCATGCTTGGAAACGTTATAGAAATAATCCTTTTTCCAAGTATTTCCCCTGTCCCAGGAATCCTGTTTTGCTTCTCAGTCTCAGTGAAGCACCTTCCTGCCGGCTGGTGGTTATTTCTGCTTTACGTATTCCTTGACAAAACGCACAGCAGAACACCCTGGGTTCTGTTCCAAGCCAAGCGATACCTGGTCAAGGTTTTACCATAGAAATGGCTGCTGCTAAACACAGACCTAGATACCTCAAATTCCGTCAGTCATTAACCTTTCACCTATAATCATCTTACACCAAGGATTTACACAACCATTATGTAATTGACCATTAGAGGAACAGATGCATTTGAGATTTAAAAGTCAATTGTTTTATTTATAATTATGCATGATTTGAACTCCTACATGTTAAGTCCTTTATTTTACTTCTGTTTTGATATTTAAACACAGCAAGTGGTGAGGATTATAATCACAGAAAAATAAAATTGAGATTTGATCGGTTGAAAAGTTCTATTTTATTTAGTAGGTTTCTAGAAAAAAAAAGAAAATGCAACTAAAATAATAACCATTTTAAACCTTTTCTCTAGGATAAATATAATCCATTTACTATAGCAATCATTTCTTTTTCATATCTGCCGTAATAAGTGTCGAGGAAGAAAGATTCTGCATTGGAAGCAGACTCCACATGGAGTTCTCCGAGAACAAATCATGCACATTTCAGAATTAACTCCTGCGCTATGAACAGCTCTCTACCTACGGAAAAAGTGGGTAAAGTAACATCTGCCAGGAGTGAACGCAGTGTATCAGGGCGTGGGGACAGCAGGAAAGCGCAGGATGGGGCAGGGGGAAAGGGGAAACATAATATTTTATCATTTCCAGTCAGTGAACTTCTATTTTGGAAAGTCTCTTTAGCAAAGATTCATCTGCTTCAAGAAAAAAACCCAAACAAACAGGGAAGAGACCTGAATGTTTGTCTTTTCCTTGGGTTATTTAAAGGTACCGAGACTCAGCCCCACGCTGGTAAGAAGGGAATGGGTACTCACTTCTCCTCAACCATCTGCTTTTGATACTCCTCATACTCCTCCCTGGTCATCCCTGCGGCTGCCGCCGGATCAGAAGGGGTGCTTTCTTCTTTGCTTTCTTCCCCTCCACCTCCAAGGCCCAAATTCTTTACCTGGTTGCTCAACATACTTTTCATTAGAAAGGCCATCTTCACAAAGAAAAAAAAGGAGCTCTAAGAAAACAACTACAAGAAGAGGAAACCAGACCAAAGCTGTTTTCAAAACCAACAATTGTAAGCGAGAGAGTTTCTACAGCCCCATCAGCCCTTCAAGGGCACAGTGCTAGTGAAACGTGAATGCCAAAACCAGTTTGTCAGCCATAATCTGGATTAAAGAGTGAACTCCTTAATATCTACAGGCAGATGGTTCAGATTACTCAAAAAAAAATCATTAGATGCAGCTACCTACTTTTTATATTAATGCCTTAAGCTAATTGTACACACACAAACAAAAATCAATTATATCGTGCAATGGCATTTTGACTTCTTCTGTCCTGAAACTCTCACTTTCAGAGAGATGAAAACATTCACTGGAACACAACGGATCTGAATTAAAAACCTGGTTGACTAGATGGCCATAGTAAAATTGTAAAATTCGGGCTACTGAGCAGAAAACCCTTCTGGATTTACCCAGTCAAATGAGATTTTAAAACTGGAATTCTTCATTAAGCAAAAAAAAAAATATATCCTTTTTATCCATTAGCATTTTACCACCTTGGACAGAAAGTATATTGAAGGACTTTTTTCCATCCACTTTTCATACAGCTGCTTTGTCTCACAGATGAATTGGGCATTGCTGCTGTCAGTACTTTCTCTTTTTTCTTTCAAGAAATAATCACAAAAAAAGCAAATGACATTTTACTACTTTCCATTTCTTAGGGTTTATTTCAGCTCTTCCCTAGGCTGTGTCCATCACCTCTTTGGCTGGTGCTGCAAAAAACAACTTGCATTTTTAATCTTAACCATCAGTTAAAGATAAAATTAATGGAACTAATTCTATGTGCTGTAACACAGCCCTCATCGTTTGTTCGTGGATGGATTGTGTAGGTCCTCACCTTTCAAACTTTTATTCCCACCAGGTCTGTCCAGGCGAAGATTCGCAAGATCTGCTGCCTGGAGCACAGACTGCTCTGGGAAAGAAAATCATCTGCTGGGGCTCAAAAGTTCATGAGTTTAGGTTTTGAGCGTTTATCCTTCTATGACCGACTGCGCATGCCTTAATGAAACGTTCTGCAATTTTGATTATCTAAATGGTTCTCCCAGCACTCTTGTAATTTCACTGAGAAGGGAGGATTCCAGTTTCCCTAATGCCTTAATCTGCATTACAGCCTTTCTAATTAAAGCAGACCTGTTACTATTAAAAAAAGAAACCAAACAAACACCAAAAACCAACCAAAAAACAACCACAGGACTTCCTGTAATCCTGAACTATTAGTGATTAAACAAGAAACTTTAAATTTCTTTTTGAAATAGAGTATCACACAGAAGCACAAATTCCAAATCACAACAAAACTACTTTACTATACTACAAATACCTAGGAAGCATTTTTCTTAAATCAAAATTGATTTTTGTAATCACTGTGTGTTTCAGAACTATACATAAATTGCAAGAATTTATGGGAGGAGTCAACTTTTTACATCTGACCAACTCCGACCCTGATCCCCAAAACTCTAATATACTTGCCCTGATGGCCAACAGAGCTGAGATCACAGACTTCAGAGAGCTAATCCCAATTTAAGCAGAGAATGCTAAATTTGAGCATGCATTAGTCTGAAGCTGAATGCACAAAATTAAATAAAATTTGTTATCTGGCAAAATTTAACAAAGCAAAAATGCAGCATTAAGTTTCTACATAAGGTATTTATATACCTTACATATACAAATATATATTCATAATAATGACTGAATCCTCAGACTGATGAGGAACCAGTTGCTTACAGGGTACCTGAAGCATCAAGCTTTAAGTACCTACCTTGGGTGCGGACAAGGACCAGGACCTCCAAAGCAATTCCCGTTCCCGAGAGGTGCTTTAACTATTGTCTATATCAAAGTTAAAAATCACTTACTGCTTTTTGTTGATTGCAGGGATCACAGGCTTAATGAAAACATAAACAGCTGCTAGTTAAATACTCATGTTGCCACTTCCTTTGATGTAAATCAACATCCTTTCTCTCTCACTTAAGTGAAATCAAAATTAAGGCTTAGTTCCTCTTCTGTCTGATGGAACTGGGCATTATCAAAACGCCTGTTCCATACCCAAAGAACGCAGGTATCTGCACAGCCCAGGGCAGAATCCAGGGTCTCGAAACAGGCACATCACAAAGAGCAAAGTTTAAGAGGCCAGCACAAAAACACTACAGGCAGGCAAGTCCCCAACCTCCAGCCTTTTCCAGGGACTGTACCCAAAGCAGCCACAGCGACAACTCTGACCATGTGACTTAGAAGTATCTAGGTGTTCTTTGAGAGTCCCAAGACTCTCCCCACTTTCATCCACCTTGGAGAGGATGTCACCTTTTGTACAAGTTGGAACATTAGGTCACTTGCACAAAAAAGAGAGAAATAAGTATTATGGGGCTTTCTCCACTGATTTGAGAAATTGCTCCTGGCTGGGGGAACATGATGATCAATGAGGGAATTCTTACTCCTCCTGTGGGAGGTCACCAAAGACACACAGAGTTTACCAGATAGAACAGAAAAAAACCTAACAAAACCAAACCAAAAAACCCAAGGAAGGAGAGACAGACTAACTTGTTTTGGTTGGGCACATCGTATTCCAACAGGAGCAAGCATCCAGGCGACAGCAGCTCAGGGAATCTGGAGGAAGAAGTTTACACATACAGGCAATCTCCTGCTCAGGAAAAGGAGGCACCCTGTACCTTCAAATCAGCCACAATCAACTCAATTTCCGTTGGGAGCCTCGGAAGCTGACCCACTGCTTTAGGTTTGACCCCAGTGCCTGACACTCAAGCCAGCCCTCCAGCATCAGGCAGGACCGAACCCAAACCTCAAAGGGCCCAAACTCTCTGGAAACCAGAGGGTAAAGAACACTTCAAATACACTTAGATTTCACGGACATGCACCAAATTAAAAGGAAAAAGCTTACTAAAAATATGCATCTTTATTCAAATAAGGTTATCTCTGAACTCCAAGTGTCAATTTACATTACTCAGAAACAAACATATGAAAATGTCAGCTGTTTGAATTTTAAAAAATAGTAGACAGTCTCCGGTGTTACAGTAATCGATGCATTCGTAAATGTCAAATTCTCTTCAAACAGGAAGTTCGGCAATTTACAAACCACATTGTGAATCTCACTTTTGGAAGATTCAGGAATGACCATGTATTTAATATACCCTGACCAGCACAGTGAGATTCTCTTATCACTGCCAAATATTTGCTACTTATCACCCACACTTCAAATACAACTATTAGATCCCTATTATCAAACTGGATTCCAAGAAGCCTCCTCCTCCTGGTCGGCAATGTCACTTGGTAAGAATCAAACACACTATCAGTGTTGAAAGAAACTTCTAGTAGGCAGCCATAACGGGAGGCTACACTGAATGACAACTATTGTTAAAGTCCAAATTTGTCACTATCACATCAAGAACACACAGGGCAGAAATTGAGCTGGGCAGTTGGGAGCTTTCCCTTGATCCAGTTAGTGAGGAGGCAACTATGGAAGTTCCAGGGAGAGACGATTGTGAGATGAAGCAAAGTTACTGCTTTTTGGATGGGAGGCTCTACACCTTCCACCCCCTGATACACCAGTTACACCAGTTTCCCGGCTGCGGGTGGGAGACGGGTCAGGTCTATCATCAGCACCAATTCAAGCTGAGCCTCACACTGCAGATACAGGTGTGGTCCAAGTTCTCCCCTAGACACCACCTTCAGCCTCTTCTTTCTAACTAAAGACGCCAGTGTGGGCTGCTCCAGGTTTAAAGCAAAGTTAGGGTTGGATAAACTCACAGTAACAGAAAATACAGGCTTCCTCCAACTGCCCCAACTTGAGCTGTCCCTCACGATGCTGGGTATTTGCCCCTACACATCAAAGCACAACTTTCTGGGTGAAGGCTCTCGGGGAGCCCCTGTGGGAGAGGGAGCTCTGTCAGGTGTTGTACCGACACAGCAAAGCTTCAGTTGGAAGGAACAACACTGCACATTTTAGAACAATTTAAGAAAATATACCAAGTTTAGTTAGAAGAGTCAGGTTTGTAACAGCTTAGACTAAAGGCACCTGTAAATATTTGCTGGTGTTGAAAAAACTGAATGGATAAATTCCTCTGGGTTATGCTGGCTCATCCAAAACTTTTTTTTATTGATTTGACTTATTTATCCAGAAAGAACAGCTTCAGGCAGGAGTTTCTCCAATCAATACAGCAAAATCTCAAATTTAGAAATGAATCTATAAAGCTATACTGCTTGCAGTATGCAGGTGTGTAGGTAGAACCGTTTTAGCAGTAGAGCCCAAACACCCACTTTTTGGACACTATATATGAAGTAACAAAATATATTGCATAGATTTATCGTTTCTCCAGACTGACAGGCACGACACTGAAGTGCTCTTCATTACAGTGAATTTGGCAGCATCTGTTGTACTCCAAGGGAGTTGACTGTAGGAATGCAGTATTTGTATGTTTGATTCCAAATAATTTTTGCAGATTCAGAAAAATAGATTAATAATTAAAAGTGAAATATGCTGATGCATTTGTGTATTTTATAGAATTTCTAAAAAAACCAACCCCCCCTATTCTAACTCTACACACAAACAACTCAAGGACAAAGTTACCACAGATATGTAAACAAGGCAAAATTAATTCATTTCACATTCCTAATTTGGGCTATCTGCTTTGTTTCTTTCCTGAAGCAAACATTCACCTGATAAGCAGTATCAAAAACACATTCTGTCTCATGTTTTTGATATTAAAGCAGGAATTGACACACAAAACTGGTTCTACAATAGCTGCTGGATTAACAAACATGTCTGAAGCATCAGCTTGTGAAGAAATGAGTTAAAACTCAGTATGTGTAGTTTAGAATACTTGCCATGTCAAGATTTAAATCAAAACATCTGTATTTGACACATGAAAGACACAAGACAGCTTTATAAAAGTAAAGACAGATTCATACACTAAACACATGCGTAATAAAATGAGATTTGAAGAGGTATAAAGCAACGATACCTTTGCTGAGAAAGTTCCACAAATCTCCAAACAAAATTACAGACAGACTTGAAACTACAAAAAAGAAATCAGTCCCTCAATCTACTCAAAGAAACTACTTTATCATGTTTTCTCGCATTGCCTACAAGCAAAATGCAAAGTAAGGAGATGAGCTTTTATTTCCTTATTCTGTATAGTTTGGTTTCTTTCTCAGGTATCAACAGCCAGACTGTTAAAGGCCTGTCTTTGTGTCCACATATTAAAAAGCATTTAAATCTGTATTTCATGAAGAATTAGAATTAACTAAATAATTCTTAAACTGTTAAATCCAACTGGTAAAGAAATAAATGTTTATAACAAATTTTTACCCACCCACCCCAAAAAAAAAAAAAAAAAAATTGAGAAGAGCAGTTGTCTGGAGATTTTTTTGTTTGCCTTTTTTTTTTTTTTTTTTTTTAAAAACTGGTATGTCAGGACACTTAATGGCAAGCTTCCTGCACAAAGCATCCATTTGCAATCCTCACTATGAACAGCAACCAAACTCGGGTCTATCAATTCCCTCCTCTGAATCTTAACAAAAGAAAAGGAAAATGGCATTTGCCATCCCGGATTTATGAGACAGTTTGCTGGAAACACAGACCTGGAGAGGGTCTGCCCCCTACCAGCATTTCCTCCACTGCTCCCCAGTCTGTTTTTAACTTTAGCATTAACAGTTTAAAGAGAACTCATTTTGTTTAACAAAATTCAATAATTTACAATATTGAAGTATATCAAACACTAAAATCTCCCTCATTTACAGAAGTGTGTAATTTTCTGTGCATACATACTGCTGTTATGTACACACAAAAGGAACAGGTCATCAAAAGAACTTTTTGGCTGCTGCTTCTTGTTGACTCCTGAAAGAAAAAGCAAAGAAAAGAGAATTCATAAAGTACTTACAGTATAAAACTAGCTAACTGGTCTAAATAAATAAATATTTCACTTATTTGGGGATTAAAATATTCCATTCCTTGTCAACAGATACTTAGGAAATTTAATATAAGTCCTATCACAAAAATAGGATATAATTTTTTCTGTTTACAAAAACATCGGTAGCATCACTATAGTTCCAATTTTGCATCAGACACAGAAGGAAACAAAACATTCTGGACAGAAGCCAGAAGCTGTGAAAGAACATATGAACTGATTTTTAAAATACTTTAACTAAAATTTTCCATAGCTTCTCAGTATCTGATTGGCCTAAAGATCATCATAGAAAAGGAAACACATGCAAGGAAGCAGTGAAAGAATTGACTCGAAATGGGATTTTTTTTTTTCCTTCTGGCATAGGGCATGTTTATTTTCTCAGTGGCTACAGACACGGTGCAGCAGCCACACACAGACACTAGAATTCAAAGGGTATCAAAAAACTGGAGGGGACCAGCTGCTCCTGTATCTTGGAAGCCACCTTTCCAGCTGATGGTGTCATGACACACATCAGAAACGTAGATGTAGAGAAGTGGACACACAATAAAAGTTAGTGCATCAGTCTTATATTAATTATAGCTATCCCTCCACAGAGGGAGCAAACAGCATTTTCTCTTTGAAGGGCAAGGCAGCTATTTTGGTCCCTACTCCTTATCCTGATTAGTGTGTGCCAGAAGCGAGAGGGAAGACTATCGAGCAAGTCAGTCCTTACTCTCAATAGCTTTTCCTTTTCATCAACACAAATTTAATTTGAACATTATGACATTACAATGAGGAATAGAGAACAATTAGTCCACACACTATAAATATCATATGTAGGACAGAGAAGAAGGGATATGTATCATAAAAACATTCACTGAAGAATTTGTGAAACGGGATAAGAAGCCTGTAAGTACACACAGCAAAAAAAAAAAAAAAATTCAAATCACATCAGATTTTGTTAACTTCAGTAAGTCTAGCAGAGGACCACAAGGACAGGGAGGGAACAGGACTCGTTCATCCTGGACAAAAGGTTTCAAGGGGTCTAACAGCAGCTTCCAAATCCCCACAAGATGTTGTTGAGGGGACAGTTTCTTTACAGAGACGCACATTCAAAGAAACAGAAAAAACAGTCAAATTGAAACAGGGCAGGTTCCCACCAGATACAACATGGGGGTAGGGGAAGAGTAAAACAAACTTCATTATGATAAACATTTCCAACGGGGTCCGTAACCGTGGTAAATTTTCCATTCTTGGAGGTTTTTAAGACCTGATCAGTTCAAACACTAAGCAACCAGGTCTGAATTCAGAGTCGACCCTGCTCTGAGCAGAAGGTTGAACTAGAGACCTCCCCAGGTCCCTTCCAATCCAAATGATTGCTTGTTTTAAAGAAGATTAACGTAATCATACCATTGCAATTGCATTTTCAGTCAGAAGTTCTAAAATCATTTGCCCTGCTGTCTTTAAAGAAAAACATACTTACCTATACATGATATAACCAATGAATAACACTGTTTGCACTGCTACAAACATGAAGAAGTGCACTGTAGATAAGCACGATGGAAATGGTGGCAGATCTGGACACTTTGTTTTCTCACCAGATGGCTAAAACCCAAGAAAAACAATATTTGAGAAAAAAGCAAACAAGACATGCCATTGAAAGAATACTACACGTAACAAACATGTAACATGATCTGAAAGTCAGAACACAAGCAGAAAATGACAGAAGTGACACTACTCTGAGAAAACAGAATCTTACTGTCTCCCTTCCCCAGGGAAGTAAATTCACCCAGAAATCAAGAACCTTCCATGGGATCATAAGCTAATTCAGCTTAATTGCTACCAATTGCTAGACTAAGGTGCTCCAGAACGTGAACAGAGTCATCTCTCACACTTGGAGACAGTAAGTGAAGCCTGCCTGAGTTTCCCCTGATTAAAGCTCTCCCTTCTGTGCAGAGGCAGCAGAGAATCTCCTCTCTATAGAGCTGTTAAGTAGGGGGACAAACACAAAAAAAAGCACCCAGAAAACCTAATTGCTTGACCTTGTTTCCACAGGAAATTAGACTAAAAATCATGCTCTTTGTGCAAAACTTCTCATCAAGACACAGATCATGCAGTTAGGTCAAGGCAGTGCAGTTTTAGCGAAGCAGCTTAATGAAGGATTAATTGCTCCGTAAATTGCATGCTGGCTCATCCTAGCTTTTCACTAACAGCCAAATAAAGAAGTATTACAGTCATGCTTTACACTACCAGCACATAAATTACCATATTTCGTTGTACTAAATGCTCAATGTCCCTCTTTACTACATGAAGGTGCTCTTTGATGTCATTGAAGTGCTGGGTTGTTTCATAGACTCCCGCAGCAGAGCCAGGATGTTGAGCTCCAGTGATCAACCTCAGAGCATCAGACATGGAATTTCTGAAACAAGACAAACAACAAAACATCTTTCAGCACAGAACAGCTTTGCACAAACAGCAGTTATTGTGGACACCTCTTAGTCCATTAAAATTAATTTGAAATACACAGTTGCCCCAAGAGGCAGAAAACAGGTTTTTTTCCAGCTTCTAAGAATAACCTACCAAGAAATAATTCCTTAATCAAAGTATGATTTTTTAAAATATTTAATTCCATGGGCAGTTTCAATTTGTACAGTACACCATCTACCAAAGCCACGCTGAAAACAAGATCTGGCAAATATTCTGTTGCTAGACATCTGCTTTGACTGACTGATGAAGCCTAAAACAAGTGTTTTATCTGAGGCTCTTGCCAAGGCTTTAGGATAAGCAGAGTTTAATGCAATCTTTGAAGAAAACCAAAAGCTGTTCGAAAAATAAATAAATAAAAGCAGTCATGTAAGAAATAAAAATAAGAAGAGGCTTTAGGGATAAGAAAAGATTTAGATACATCCTTGTTTCATGATTATCATTTATACGAGAAACTCATTTCCCATATGCATTGTCATAATACTTAATATTGTCTTCATGTGAATTCATTTTGCTTCTACAACAAATCAAATTAAATCCGTAAAAAGTTGAAGTTCCGTAACTAATGTTCTTTGAGATAAACTAGTCAATGAGAGAAAAATACTTAATCTCTAATCAATATGTTTATATAATTTTCCCCTACTGTGATGTTTCTTTTCAGTTGCAAAGAGGATTATTCTACAGCCAAAATATTTATCATGTGAATGTTAATCTCTTCATTATTAACAGAATAAACAATCAAAATATATGTCTTTGGATTTCTTTTTAATTTACTTAAAACTTTACATTTTGTTCAGATGAGAGCTTACTTCGATGCGCTCGAGGTAAAGTCCTAACTCTTTGTACAGTGGCCAGCAATTTATCACAGAAGGATTTGGGTTGGAAAAGGTATTTTAAAGATCTTCTGGTCCAACCCCCTGCTTGCCAGGGTCACCCTCCACTGGACCTGGGTGCTCAAAGCCGGGTTCAGCCTCGCCTTGAACACTTTCATTTGTAACTTTCACATTAAAAAAAACCCACCAACCAACCAACACCTGGCTTGAATACTGCTCATTGAGTAAACTGGCAACAACATATAATCATATTTACAAGTGTTATACAAAATTATAGTACTGATTTTTAAATGGCTCATATTCATTGTGAAAACAGCAAGTTAAGCATCAAAACTTAAAGGTTTACAAATGATCTTCATAAAGAAATTGTCCATCTTTTAGCTTTCCATCAGTTTCTCTTCATGCCATTAAAATTCAAAAAACTACAGAACTAAAATTAAAATAAAATATATTAAAAAAGCCAGGAGAAAAGAGAAAACTAGTAAGGTAGGCATTCACCTCAATAAGCTCACTTCTAATATTGCAAAGTTATCAAAAGGAGATACCAAAAACCAGCTGTTTGCTTCTGTCACCCGCTGCAAACTGAACTCATCGAAGCAGCTCTTACCTTCTCTTATTCTACCTTTCTGGTCCGGAACTTAAACATACAAAATGAATGCAAAAACCCCTCATCTGTCCTGACTTACTTTAACATATACATCATCGAGAAATTATTGTATATTTTTGTATTGTCATTGTATAGGTTAAAGTAAATTGTTTAATATAATATTTACCTGTATTTTGAATTATTGTTATAATAACCTATTTTAGAAGTACATTTTCACTGGAAGATTTTTTTTCTTAAATTAATTTTAAGAAAATTTAATGCAAACCATCACGACCGCTGCCTACCAAACGCTGGCAATAATTCTGTCTGTCCACATCCATGCATTGCTCATCTTGCCCCACTATTTTCAGTGAGAGAACACATATGACTCCTTTTGTTCCTCTCCCTCCTAATACCACCATCCCATAGAAATTAACAGAAATCTGCACACCCACCTCCGCCCAGCCTGACCCTAGGTTCGTTAAAATAACTTCCCTAAGTAGACATGGTCTGTATCAAATTTAATTTACATTTACTTCTGCAGGAACAATACCATGCCGATAGTTTCTATTGTATGAACATGCAAGATTCTCCTGTAATCAGATGATTAAGAAATCCACAAATCTTGACAAGAAAATTACTTAGACAGTAAGTCCTTTTCCTCCGGGATGACCAGCAACGCAACAGTGGGCTGTTCATTTCCATCTATAAATAAAACATTTCTTTAATCTAAGAAAAATATTAAGATGATGTTACGCAAACTCATACCTAATAAGTAGTCACAAAAAGGGCAGACTGCCAACGTTAACAAGAAAATCTAATTTGCTTACAAGGTATAAAGATTTGTCAAGAATATTACCATAAAGCTTTCGTGGAAGAACAAGTGCAAGAATGGAAGCACTGTAATCTTCGTTCTACAAAAACTGACCTACTTAGATAAATCACAAGAGCTGCCCTTGGACTAATATACAGGAAAAAACCTCAACTGCTTATACACTACGACATCAAGTTGTAGGAATTGTTTTGCTCCTTTTTTTAAGCCCAAGGTAAGGAATTTTTTAAGTACTATAAACGAAGGTTTAAACCAATTTGAAGACATTCCTGCTAAAGACAGCATCTGTAAAACATTGCACACACACATCCGTATTGAACATGGGAATTTTCTCAAATCCCTTTCAGCAGTATAGCACCTTCAAGATAAGATTTTATTTTTTTTTACTTCATTTGGTAACACATTTTGAAAATGTAAACCATCCTCTCAATTGTTTTTAAAAACTGCATCTTAAAAAGCAAAATTATTTATCCCTTGGGAACTTGCAAGTGTCCCTGCAGATATGGAAGTTTCCTGAGAAAGTTAACTGGCGGAAAGCCCCCTGATAAAAACCCAAACCAAACAACCAAACAATACCCCCCCAGGGTGTGTGTGTGTGTGTCTTAATGTCATACAGTTACATCCCAATAAACTACCCAAGATTGTCCAACAAGTGATTTCATCCAGGAAAGAAAACAAGTTTGTAACTGTCAAAGTCTCCTTTTCCAACATTCCAAAATCAGAGCAACAATTTCCATGAGGCAGCAGGTTATCAAATTAGCAGATATTGACCATTTTCAGAGGGATTGGACTTACCTGTTGAAGTGGAATCTCACTACAAAGAAAGAAGCAAATTAGGGGCCTCAGCCACCCTAGCGACATGAACTTACTTTATTATAGAAATTAAACGTATGCGGAGAGTCATCACTAAGGAATTGAGAAACAGAGAAATTTCAGGTTCATCAATATTCTCCTACTGAAATAATAAATAGGATTTAAAAGGTGGAAACAATATAAAATTCAAAACACAGACTTAATATTTAGAAAGCATTTACCTTATTTCATTTACTTGTCTAATGACCTCTTCTTGATTTTTCACAACTGTTTCAATCTCTTGCTGGGAAACCTGGTGGGGAAGACGTGGGTAGACAAAAAGATCAACATATCTTGGAAAGAGCACATGGATCATGCTGCTGAAATTAGGCTGAGCTATCAATCACAGGGGTTGGGGTTGTTTGTTTTTTTTAAATTTACCTGTCCTTGTTGACCAGGAACAGCAGTGCCTCTTTTAGCAATTTCATCTGTGACTGCAGAGACGTACCGTCGCTGCTCATCCAGAATCATGTCCAACTGCCTATTAAGCTGTTTGATTTCAAGATGAATTCGATTCTGCCCCTCAAAGATTTGCCTCAGTTCACGATCACTTACAGTTTCAAAAAGATCATCCGCTGATAAGAAAAAAGGACATGCAGTTCTTACACATATGCATTCCTCCTAAGTTGCACTGTATCATTTTTCTTGTACCCTTAAAGTTTCTACATGGATATACTTTTTTCCCATAGTTAAATATATTCGGTGTTTATTTATCACCATTGCCATGGCAAAGGATACCCAGGTGGGATCAGAACAACTGACCAGAGGTAACCACTCATTCAAACCCAAATTCCATCCTAGAGTTCCCATTTCAGCACTTGGGTAATGCGCAATGGAAAACAGAAAGAGGATGTTGTTATTATGAGGAGGCAGCTATCTCTGCACAAGCTGGCATTGTATTACCACCTGTCCTTTAAAAGACAACTGCAGGTTTTAACAACAGCTGCTTTTTGGAAAAAGTAAGCTTTAAAAGGTAAATAGAGAAGTGACTGCACATTTTGAGTGAGCTCCTCCACAGCTTCAACAACATCAGAAAGAAGAAAGTGTGAAAGATTCTGTGGCAAAAAGATTATCGTTTCTTATCAGTGGAAGGCTGGACAATATTTTGAAAATACAGATGAAGTTAATATGGTGTAGGACCTTTAGAACAGTTGTAGTATCATTGCCCCCCCAAAAAAAAGAGAACCTTAAATGTTAGGTGTATATGCCCAAAGTACATTCCCATCATTCCCATCACGTTTCCCTTCATTTGTTTTGTTCTCAATTCAGGCATGACAAAAGGGACTTTATATTTCAGAAAACACTTTACAAACACAAGACCAAAGATTCTTAATAAAGTAAATAACATCAGTAAGAACTTCATAGGATCAGCCAGATTATCTGGCCCTAGTTCTGAATATCCCAGAAAGTAAACATTTCCCTTGACAAATGAAAAATTGCTCAAATAACTTGCCTGGCTGTCCTTGCACATCAGGATGTTCCTTCTGAAATTCTTCTTTCTTTTTATCCAGTTCTTGTTGAAAGTGTTCAAACTCTTCTTGATACTTCTCTTTATCTTTTTGAGGAATTTCTGCATCTGGAGTTGGCTTTAAAACATTATCAAAGAGGGAGAGGGGGGAAGGAGAGAGATTTTTTCATGTTCTCCACCACTCCTATATAACTTACTCTCCAGCGAGGCTGTTCACACCTCAGATTTGTAGACACAACACAATTAGTGGAACACATTAATACATTAAGCAGAAGTGAGAAACCAGACATCCCTATGGAGACCCATAGCTTTTTCCTGATACATGCACACTTTCTGCAATTAAAATAAGTCAGTTTTTACAAGGATAGATGCTGTTTAACAGTACAGAAGTGATCTAGAGACATGGGAAGCTGAAAGCAAGAATAGATTATTTCTCTACTTTCCAAACAAAGTGGACTTCTTTGGTTGTTTTTTCTGCATGTTTTGATTTAACATCAGGATTTTTGTTGATGCAGTGTTGCTTCAAGAATTCTGGTGTTGAAAACATTAATTAAGGTAGTACCAAAATGTTACAGTTATTAGTCTCGGTTTTCTAAACCAGATGACAGCACAGCTACGTGCCAAAATCCTGAAATGGGGATGCCAAGTGTAACTTCAGAGGAAATACCATAATCTGGTGCCGCATGTAAAACATATACAATAACATATTTTACTAATCATGCATAAAGATGCTTACTGCTTCCTTCCCAGGCTCAGTCAACTGGAAGGTCAGAAAAGACAGGACATCGTGATCATCTGTGTTCAACAAACAAAACAAAAAAACCACCGTTACTTCCCAAGTCAACCTTGTGCTTGCAAAGGATCTTCAGGCACCAGAATCCTCCCACCAGAATCCTCCCAAAGCCCTCCCAGGAGTTCATGCAGTGGGGAACGAGACGGCACAACGTCTTTGTAATGACAAAAGGAAAGTCCTTCTGCTCTAGCAGGAAAAGGCCTAAGCATATCAGTAATTTGGGAATGGGAGAGGATTGATTCCATCATTACAGTCAAAAATTGGTATATTAGATCAACACTAGCAGTAAGAACCCCTTCTTTGCAAACTTTGCGAGCCTACACACCACTTGTCACAATTTTAACATTTGCTACCTGCAAGTCCCCCTGTCGCTGCAGATATTCCAAAATATCCTTGTGATGGCAACACCATATCTTCCACTTTCGCACAAAATTCATAGTCTTCCTTATCCGGAGTGAAGCCATTGTTAATTAATACCTAAAAGGATAAACACAACTTTTACCACATAAATCTATTTGTGTTAATTGCTTTGTCAGTTTACAGTAATGGTCACAAATACAGTGATACTAGAAACCAGAAAAAGTGTCTTTTCTGAAAGATGTTTCTTATCACAAGTACTGAGTGAGCCAAGTAGGAAAGATGCCCTCCCAGACTTGTTTGTGAACAGAGGAGGACTCATGGGACGTGTGATGGCAGGTGGATCTCTTCCACATGGATTTATTCTATGCTGTTCTAAAACTGACCATGGCCTAACAGTTTCAACCCTAGTTCAAGAAATCCCCATCACAGGGATCATTAAAGGCCAGTCTATCAAAAGTATACATGCCAGTAAGGTTCTGGGCAACACAAATTTTTGGTCTGATCTAGAAGTCATTGACTCTAAGCTTAGAAAGATTCTCTTCCTCCATGGATGCATTTGCAGAACTGCTAAGGTCAGCGGCAACGTTTGGGCCAGAGGGGTTCCTAGATAAGGCATCAGGGATCAGGGGCATTCACAAAGAGTTGGAGTCTGAAATTTAATTTTCATTCAAAAGTAACAGATAGCTTTTACCATTACAACACAGTACAAGGTCCACCCTCTTTTAGGCGCATTCATGTTTACTTTTAGAGAAACTTTTACTACAAAATGACAGCTATGTTCTATGGCTAATACCTAGGAACAGCACCTCTTCAGAAGAGATAAGAAGCCACAAAACACACACTTCATAGCTGTCACAACCCAGCACCACATTTTTCTCTCCTTATCTAGAAGGAATTCACAATCATCTGAACAGAATTTAAGAAGTCTTATACCCTTTTAAGTGGTTTTCCTTATATACTTTAAACCAGTGTTTTTCTATCTTCTTTAACCTTCAAAGTGCTACTGTTTCTTGGAGGTGGGAAGCCTCAAGTGGCAAATTTAAATCTACTGGCAAAGAAAGAGCTTCAGTTTTACAGTCAAGTTTCAAGAACCTCTTACAATCAGCCACAAACCCTCTGCAGCTCTCAGAAATACCACTCAAGTGAAGGAGCTGCTCAAACACTTGGAAGCTGAGGAACAGATGCCGGCTTTGGGACACTCCTACAGGCAAGTCAACAGCAACAGAAGGGTGTAAGCACAAAGAAGCACATTAGCGTGACTCACTCCTAAGTAACATCAGAAAAATCAGCTCAGGAAACTATAGGGGCACTAATGTAGTTAAAAGAACTCGTCTTGCATTTGAACATACCTCACCTCCTTCCAGCTTCTGCTACTGAGCTCAACGTTCTCAAGAATACTGGAATTAACATATGTGGTCTTGGGGTTTTCAAATAGTTGCAACAATCTCACACTTAAAAAGCTGAGAAACATGAGTAATTATGCCATTTCAGAGTACTTACAGTCAATGTTTTTTGGTAGTACGTTATCTTTACTCGAACTGGATACGGCTTGTTACGGAAGTCCCTCTGACAGGAAGCCAATGCTTGCGTGGAACCGTCACTATGCAAGAAGACAACTTGCATAAAACTATATCTTATGATTTATCAGCTGAGACAAAAAAGCATCAATGTATCACTAAGCAACATCATGATAGCTTTTCAATATGCAAGTTTTTCAAAAGCTGCCGCACAACTGCACTGAGCTTTTCTGAAGGGGGGTATCAAAAGCACTAGATCTTCACAGGATGCAGTAATGGGGAAATCTGCTTCTAAACACAACTCCTGCACCTGTCATCTGAGATGGACATCAGCTATAGTCTGGATTGCACCAACTAAGCTAGACACCTCTCTTCTCAGAGAATCCAAAAAGATGTCAATTGTGCTGTTGACAATAAACGATCAGAAATCAAAATTAAACCAATTAATTTAAGTTAGAGGCAATTAGCTTTCAGTTAGCCACTTTTGTCCGTTATTAGCTGTGTGGGGAAAATACCCATAAGCAACAAAGAGGTAAAAAGCCTGTACGTCCATTTATCTGAGTTCACTCATCCCAAAGGACATATGTCATTTAAATAGTTCCCAATTTCTGTGCTGTTACTGCCAAAACAGTGTTTTAACAAATAGAAAAACTCAAATGTAAAGGGAACAACAAAGTTTCATACGAAAGAGACCTTCATAATGTTTCTCAAAATTTCACGCAGCATTTCATCACTCAAAAGCAAACATTCATTGTCAACACTAAAAACAAACTTACTTCTGGTGGTCATACAGAAGTTTTCCATTGTTGCCTACAACAATTACTCCAGGATTATTTTTCTAGAAAAAAAAATACCAAAAAAATGGAATAGTTTAATTGAAATTGAAACATAAGGAACATCACTGACAGCCCTTCTGAAATAAAGCACCTAAAGTCAGATATACCACAGATGTGTTTATTCTTTCTGCACTTCAGGACTGCACTGTGTCATGCTGCCTGCTTTGCAAGAGACTGCTACATTCTTTGCATATTAGGAGTGAAAAAAATCCACACAAACTTAAGTTTCTGGATATAGTACCGATTACCATCATTTGACAAATACAGGAATATAAAAGCCACAGACAGGAGAAATTCATATATAGTGAAGATCCAGATCTTAAAACTAATAAATGACTTGATACATCCAACTTTGGCTACCTAACACTGGAAAAAACATGCAAACACACACTATATTGACATCCTACGGACCTAGTCACAGTCATTAGAAAAGCCTCAGGAGCTATCTGTCAGAAACTAAATAAAGTCTATTGACGATATTGTCAGTTATTTAAATTGCAAGAGGATGAGAACAAGCTAAAATGATAATGGTAGAACAGATTTACAGTACTATTATGGTTGCCTCCATGAGTTTATGAAGTGAACTCCAGTTTTTTACAACAGCACAAGATTTCAGCGTTAATCTCCCTTCCCTCTTCAACATTTCAATTCATCATCTCCTAAAGTGTACTGGCTTAGGCTGGAATAGAGTTAAATTTCTTCATAGTAGATTGTAAGGGGCTATGTTTTGGATTTATGATGAAAACAGTGTTGATAACACAGCAAAGCTTTAGTTACTGTTTATGCAACCTCAAGGCCTTTTCTGTTTCTCATAGTCCCCACCAGTGAGTAGTCTGGGGGAGCACAAGAAGTTGTGAGGGGACACAGCTGGGACAGGACCCCAACCCACCAAGGGATGTCCCAGACCATACGGCAGAATGCTCAGCAATAAAAGCTGGGGAAGAAGGAGGAAGGATGGACATGCAGAGTTATGGCATTTGTCTTCCCAGGTCATCGTTATGCTTGGGAAGATGGCTGAACACCTGCCTGACAACGGGAAGCAGTCAATTAATTCCTTGTTTTGCTTTGCTTGAGCATGCAGCTTCTGCTTTACCTACTAAACTGCATTTATCCCAGCCCACGAGCTTTCTCAGTTTTACCCTCCCAATTCCCCCATCCCCACCTTGTGTGGTGCTCAGCTGCTTACTGGGGTTAAACCACAACATAAAGGAATATACTGTCCTATACGGTCCAACAAGACAGACTGCCAGCTCTTCACGAAAAAAAGTGAGACTCAGACTTCAAGAAATAACATCCTTCGCAATTCACAGTGGTGGGGTAGCGTGGACCTTTGTCTTATTAAAAAAACACTGCAACCAAACTATCTGTTTCTTTTCCTTCCTCACATAGACTGTAACCACCAGGGAACAGTACACCAGTATATAGACATACACCAGTGTTTCTATTTCTTAGCAATGGAGGTTGGTCAGCTGAATTGCTTTGACATCAGTATTGCCTGCTCAGTACCACCAGAAAACTTTAATGCCACCTTCTTACTGCTTTTTTTCATTCAACACCACCATTATTGAATTGGTTCAGAGAATACTTGCATATATTCTGCACAAAGTGTGTACAAACAGTTGCATTTCAAAGCATTCATGAATGCAACCCAAGCCTAATCTACCTTATAGCACAGCAGACAGCTACTAACAAAAGTATTCAATTATAATAGTCGATGGACAGTCCAATTTCCGCTGCGGATCGTGTCTCGGTGCAAGCACGTGCAAGAACTTGAAAGACAGTAGAGAATCCAAAGTGGGGAATAACTTCTCAATTTTTTGCCTCCAAAGGTCACAGGAAAGATGCACTGCAAACTCTTGTGACATTTAGTGTGGCTCTTACAATTCCAGGTGTTCAGAGCTGTGAAAGTCTGTTTCTCTTCTTAAAAAGCTCTTGTCACTACTTCTACAGAGAAATAAAAATTCACCTCTGGTATAACCTGCAGCCATAGAAGGAAGAGAAAAAAGGCTTTGCAGTTTTTAAATCAGCATCATAACCAGGGTGCTTTGAGCTGGCAGCACTTGATGAAGTCTGCTTCCGGATGCCAGCATACCAGGCAGAGGACCAGTTACAGCACCAAACACTTTCCAGTGAACACGCTGGAACAGCAACAAGAAGAATTTCTCCATACTGGGACTGAAGAAAGTAACAGGTTGTCATTAAAAAAAAGTCTTAGGAACTCCAGCATTTAAGACATGTCAGACCAATGCAGGCACGACAAAGACTTTCGTTTTGACTGGAACTGCCACATCATCACTTTCTAAAAAAAGGGTGTCACACCACACTGACTGAACTTGTCATGATCAGAGTCCCAGCACTATCAAAGTTCTAGCAAATAACATTGTCCACACACAATTTTTGTTAGATGGCATCTTCAGTCAGCTAAACTACACCCGTGCCCATATTCATGCCAGAAGTCAGGGAAAAAGGAAAAAAAACCATCACCTTCAGTCTTTCAACATTTATATATGTTGAAGTTTGCCGTAGCCATCTCTAGGAAAAAAGCTTGTACAACTACAAAAATGTCTCTAAAATGTCTAAAAGCAAGCCAAAGTAGTGCAGGAAAAAAAAAAAAAAGCAAAGCAGACCCAGACCTACTATGTTTACTATGTTTTAAGTTTTGCAGGCTCCTTCTGGACCAGAAAACTGGAGACAGCAACTGTCACGCCCATCTGCTACAGATTTTTTGCTCTCAAACTATTCAAGGCAGATTTGTTCCAAGAAAAAGAGCATCTCTGCAGACGGGCATAAAAATTTGTGTTTCCACACTGTCATAGTTTGGTACAACATGCCTCTTCCAAAGCACACATCTTCAGATATATCAACGTTTCAAATTGTGCATTCAAAATTTCAGCTTGTACATAGGTACATGGTATATTCCCTCCAAACCTAACACATGAACCAATGTTCAGTGAAGATTCATTGTGTCATGCTTCAACATTCAAGCTTAAAGAAAAAAGTGTGAAAAAGTCTAGTAAAAATACTATAAGCGCAATTTGACTGTTTTAATTTATCCCTTTGAAGTGAAGGGGGAGAGAGTAGGAAAATAACATACTATTTTTTTGCACAAAGTTATATGTACAAAACAAGCAGGAAATTAATTTATAATCTTTGCTAGAAGAGTTTGCTTCCCACTAACCTTTCCATCATTGTCAAAGGAGTCAAAGAAAACTCCAACACCATTCCACTTATCAGCTGCCCCGAAAACAGGACCTTCCAAGCCTTGCTCTTCTGTAAACCAGATTGCCTGTCACAGAAAGCAAGTAAGAGTCATAAGTCAAGATTTGCTTTTTAAAGCACGCCTGGTTTTTTTCAGTGAGATCAAATTCTTAATACCAATCCATCAGCTCCAATGCGGCCTCTTCCTGTAACTCGAAAGGTCACTTCAACTTCCCAGTATTCAAATACTGATTTGGTTTTTGTCCACACTGATCCTCTTTGGCTTTTCAGAGATGTTGTTATACGAATCTGATCCGCACTTGGTATGGCATCTAGAAATGAAAGGAACCAACACTGAATATATGAAAAAGGAAGTATTGCAAGTACCTAACTGGTCAATTAACAAATCTTCTTAACTCACAGAATTTTCTGGTGTCCTCAACTAGTTACCAGTTTTCAAAATAACTTTTTAATGGAGTACTCAACCACTTGAGAGGGGAAAAAAAACAAACCAACCTCCACACATTTACTTTCAACAACTTGATTCTACAGCTTTACAGAAGACTTAATCAACTTCCATTTGGAATCACAACATACAACTTAGAACACTGGTGTTGCTGTTAAGATATGTATAAAATTAACTAGGAAAAGAAAAAAAAAATCAGGTTTAGCTTTCTGCTGTATCCCGCATGACTTGTCAGAAATCACAGATTTCTGTTCCACTTTTTAAAAACAGACGTTTTAATTTTCAGTTTAATAGCATTAAAGAATAATGGGCATACATTTAGAGAGATTAATTCACTTGTGTTAAATAACATTTATTTTTATGACTATCTGCTTAAAAAAAGCAGGAAAAAAGCTTATCTATAGAGTTTTCTTCATGTCACTTGTGGCACAATGTCAAATAAGAGTCAAAAACTAACACTCGTGAACTAACCAATATAAACTAAATTAAAATCTGCCAATAAATAAAAAAAACAGCAGAAGTTACTGCGGAGAAACCATACTAAGGTAGGACCCTATCTACAGTAGACATCAATATCTTTTACACGGGGGGGGGGCTTACAGAAGGCTAGATGCCTCAAAGCCTTAACCCATACTGCAGAGGGTGCATAAACTACGTCCAATAAAGTCGTATTTGCCAAGGAACAGTTTCCATTTCAGGCTTTTACACTCGGAAATTCAACAGGCTTTCCAGCCACGCAGGAGCACCAGCGTTCCGCTGGCCTCAGGCCGGGCACGGGGGGGGAGGCCGGGCTCCTCCTGGCCCAGTGACACATCATCACTCCCGGCAGCGTGTCACGGCGACCGGCGGTCACACCGACCGGGGCCGCTCCCCCTCCCCCATCTCCCCGGGGCTGCAGTGGCCCGGCGGGGCGGGGGACACGGCCGCCGCTCCGGCCTAAGGGCACCCAGCCGGCCCCCGCCCGCCGCGGCTCCGCTCCCCCCGGGCGGCTGCAGCC
>JAOXJM010000018.1:593310-607285 GCA_026413425.1 Tringa solitaria | reverse complement strand
GGCGCTGCGGGCGCTGGGCCCTGTTGTGTGGGAGCCGCGGCGGCGAACCGGGCCCGCCGCCCCCCGCCATGGAGGACCCGTCGCGGCTGCTGGCGGCGGCGGCGGCGGCGCACGGAGCCGGGGTGACCCTACCCGGCGGAATCCCACCCCCCCCTCCGCCCGCCGCCGGGGATCCGGCTGCCGCGCCCCCACCGGGGCCGCCGCCTCCTCCTCCTCCCGCGCATCACGACACCGGCGACGTCCTGCAGCAGATCATGGCTATCACCGACCAGAGCCTGGACGAGGCCCAGGCCAGGTACCGGCGGGCCCGACCGCCGGGAGGGGATGGGGGGGGGGGCTCGGGCGCGGCGGAACCGCTCGGTACCGGCCGCCTTCCCGTGACTCAGCCCTGCCCCGCTCCTTACCGGGGGCTGCGGGGGAGGGGGGGCAGCACTCCGGCGTGGGGGGGGTTCGGTGGGAAATGGCCCCTTTGGGGGGAGGGGGGGGTGAAGTTCCGCCATCGGTTCCCGGTATTCCGGTGTCCGGGAGGCCTCCGGTACCGGCGGGACGCCCCGGTACCTCCTCCTCATTAATTTCCCATCCTTCTCACCGCGTTAATTGACCCGGTGATTTCACGGCAGCCGTTATCCCGGGTGGAAGCGGGATGGTCCGGCTGCTGGGGGTGGGAAAACCGGGGGGAAAAAAAAAAAATAATGGGAAAACCGGGGAAAAAACCACCGGGAAAACCGGGGAAAAACACCGGGAAAAGCGAAGCGGCGTTGAGTTTGCTGGGGACGGGGAGGAAGTCGGGGTCTCGCCGCCACCAAGAAGTTTCTCTTTAATCATATTTAAATTAAAATTAATTAAGCTTATTCTTTGGGAATCACGGCAAGAATTGCGGGGCGAATCCAGCCGGGAAATCCCGGGAATTCGGGGGTTTCTGGGGCGTCCCGGCCCCACAGCGGTGCCCCCGGCCCTGATTGGGGCGGCGTAATTAGCCTTAATTAACGCGCTTGGCTCCCTCGCCTGAAGGGGGGGGGGGGGGGCAGCTTGGGGGAGAAGGCTTCTAAAAATGGTCAAAATGGGGCTTTTGGGCCTTTTTTTTTCCCCTCTGGTTTGGTGTCGTCTCAATTTTTAACATTTTTAAAAATTTCTGTCTAAAATTCTAAAATTTCGCCGGTTCCCGAGTGGATTCTTGGAAAATAAGGAGAAATTTTGCCTTCTGAGAAGGGCCCAATTTGGGTTTAGAATGGAGTCTTTTGGGTAACTTTGAAGCGTGGATTAATCCGAGCGGTTCTTGTGCTGGGAAGAGTCCCAAAAGGTTGTTTTTTGCCTCAAAAATGCGATTTTTTTTTTTTTTTTTCTTTTCTACCTGGAAATAACTCAGAAATAGCTCAGAAATAACCTCCCACAGGCTCCGTATGGATTCTATAGGTGTGGATCCCCCTCCGTGTCGCATAAAAAAAAAAAAAGGCCATTTTTTCCCTCAAAATTTCCTATTTCAAGATAATTTTGAGAGGAATAAATTTGTGCGGAGTTTTAGTTTCAAAGACGAGTTGAAAAATGTTTTTAAAAACCGGCCTGAGCGGTGTTTGAATTCCATAATTTTAAAGAAAAGCTGTCAAAGTCCGGCTGAAGCGGAACCCCCCTGCGTTTTAAAGCACTTTTGGTGTATTTTTATGTATATATTATATAAAATAAGCTTTTTTTTTTCTTTTGGACAAGCAGTTTGGGGGGTTCAGGCCTCTTTTAGAGGACGTCGTGCTGCGAAAGCGAAACCAGAAGCGATGGGGGATCCGGGGCTTCTCCCACCTCAGCATCACCCCGCTAATTCTTGGGGATTAATCCTTATTTTTGTATTAAAAACGCCCGTTAATATATTTTTCTCTATATTATTTTAACGCCCCGGGGGACGTCGGAGGGTTTTTTTAACATCCCGGTTGAAAACTTGGGTGAAAAGTTTCCCTGAAAGGAAAAAGAAGGAGCCCGAGGAGGAGTTTTAAGGCTGCGATTAAACACCTCGCGTTATCACCTGGGGCTTCCTTCGCTGGAATTAGCGCCCCTATTAATTAAGTAATTACCTCCCGGGTTGGGAGCTCTCCTGCCTTGTACCAAAACTCCCGGTTTTGGCCCCGGATTGGGAGCGCGGGCGAGAGATGGGGATTATTTTCCCCTCTCCCCCCCGGGTGTTCCGAGGACAATAGGCTTCTTCTCCCGCTGCCTTTGTTCTCCGGCCGTCGGGCTCCGGCTCCATCTCATCCACCGGCTCCGGAGCTGCCTGGCATTTTTTTTTTTGGCAGTGTGGGGAAGGAAAAGTGGGCAAACCCACTTCAGATCCTGCGATTTTGGTTAAAAACTCGCTGTCCCGTACCGGCGGGTAGGGCAGGAAGCCAAGGAGCTGGATTTGCACCGTTCCCAGTAGCCGGAAAAAGAGGAACGGGAGTGGAAGAACCCCAGGGCCAGTTTGTTTTTATATTAAAATCACATTTAAACCTGGCTCTAAAGGCAATTTCAATATTATTTCTGAGCGATGAGAGGGGTCGCATGAAACAAAAGAG
The DNA here is from genome assembly GCA_026413425.1 of Tringa solitaria. Lineage (NCBI taxonomy): Eukaryota > Metazoa > Chordata > Aves > Charadriiformes > Scolopacidae > Tringa > Tringa solitaria. The sequence continues at coordinate 604,748 of JAOXJM010000018.1, read as the reverse complement.
ACTTTTTTTGGAGGCGTAGGGCGCAAAAAAGATGCTTCTTTTCCCCGGATTTCCAGTGGAAGTTGGGCGCCGAGCGGCTGGATGGGCCTGGGAATTCGGAGCAGCTCGGTCCGAATCCCTGGGAAATGGGGAAAAAAAAAAAATGGGCTTTGATCCGTTTTCTCGCCGCGTTCCGCGTGTGTCTCCAACCGAGCAAAAGATGGAATTCTCTCGTTTTGCTTAGAAATGGGGCTGGGTTCTGTGTTTGTGTCGTTAACGTCGTCCCTTCCCGGCGAGAAGGGGGGGAAACCGAAGCTGCAGAGGCCAAAAAAGCTTCAAAAAGGCAAAAATAGCCATCGTGGTCAAATTTGTACTAAAACGCTATTAAATCCGATGTGCTTTTCCTTGGAGGAGGTGCCTGCTCCTGTAAGTGAGAGGTTGTTGCGTTCTCTGCTCTAAAAACACTGTTTTTTTCCTACTTTTTGAATGGTTTCCATTATTATTACTTTTTAGAGAAGCTCATTAGCTCAAGAAGGAACTTTTGGTTGAGTTTGCTTAAAGGTTCCTGTAAAAGACGCCAAATTTTGGATTTCAAGGCCTTTTTTTACCACAACTTGCTCCTCCTGCGGCGCTTAAACGCAACATCTCCCCCGAATTTGCCCGTTTCTTACTGAATTTTCAGCACTCACCTGCGGGCGAAGCGCGACGGGGTTCTCTCTCGGCTTCGGGGTCTCTGGTCGTCTCTCCCCTTGGAGTTCATTTTTATTTTTTTTTTCTTCTTTTTTCTTTTTTTTTTTCCGTTTCAGAAAACACGCCTTGAACTGCCACAGGATGAAGCCGGCTCTTTTCAGCGTTCTCTGCGAGATCAAGGAGAAAACAGGTGTGTTGGGGGCTCCTTCAGACCTCGCTTTTCCAATAAAAAAAAACCCAAATTCCAACCCCCCTTCCCCGTTCAGTCATCAGCTCTGCCCTCCTTCCGCGGGGCCTCGATTTTCCCTGCGAGATTCTACAATTTAAGGCTATTTTTTGGGGGGGGTTAATAGTCTCCCCTCAGTTGGAAATTGTTTTTTATGATGCACGAGTTTTGGGGAAAATGACGCTGCTCCGTCGAGTTTTGGTTGTGTGTAGGTGGAAAGTCTATAGATTGAGCCAGATGTCAAAAAAAAAAACCCACTACTTCAAATAATTCTGGAGAACGTCGCTGCATCGTTAGGCTCTTTTTTTAATTCCTTTAAGGAATTGGTACCAAAATTGCGGTGGTAGGAAGAGTTCAAAATTGAGAAATAACTGGATTGTGGAGGAAAAAAAAAAAAGAGAGAGGACACGTGGGGAGGATGGGAAAGGCAGAAGCAGCAGGAGGTGGAGCTGGAGATCTCGCAGCTTTTTTGGAGGAGCAGAAGCTCTGGAGGCAAAGGGATTTTGATTTTTTTTTTTTTTTGAATTAGATGCTTTTACGTGAACGCTCAAACAGTGGTGTTTGAATATCTATGCATTCATATAATAAGCTATAAATATCTATAAATCTATTGAATTTTATAAATTCACTATAATTTTGATGGGGTTTTTTGAGAGTAACGACTTTTTTCTACATAATTAAAATGGCGGTGGGTTTTTTGGGGTTTTTTTGGTTTTTTTTTTAAGTTTTACTTGGATTAACATTTAACATCGTAACCCTCCATTTGGTTTATTTTAATTAAAATACCGAAAGCCGCCGCGCTCCTTGTGGGATTCTAGGCCCGTAGGGTTCCCTCCTCTGCCTCGTCCTCCTGGGCAGCTTTTTACACCCCCATTTCCGCAGATTTTGGTCGCCTCTGTCGCGTTTTTGTGACTTTTGCTTCCGAAGAAAAATCATGGTATTTAGCGTGTGTCAGAGTTGTCTGTCTGTCTGTCCCGCGAGGATTGCTCTCTTTCAAGAAGGGCTTTCATCTCTTTTTTTTTTTTTTCTTTTTTTTCCCCTTTTTATGCCAAAAAACCACCTTTTTGCCTTTTGGATTGAAAATTTGACTTCTCTGAGCTCGATGCGCTCGCGGGAACGGCCTCGGATATGGTGCTGCTGCCGGATTTGTCCCGGTCTCGGAGATTTTTGAATGTCTGATGCTCTGTCTATCCCTTATTTAAATTACGGGGAGCAGATGTTATGGCTCGGAGCAAACAAAAGCCCGGCCGTAGCACGAAGGTTTTGGGTTCTCTTTGTGACCCGGCTGCAAAAGCTGCTTTTTTTATTTTTATTTTATTTTTTTTTGCTCAGAAATGGGTTTCAAACACGTTTCTCCTCCCCCCCCCCCCTTTTTTTTTTTCCCCTCTCACTCTTTGTTGGACGCTGGTGTCATTCACAATAGCGCAGGATAAGCCTTCGCAGCCGGCTGGAAGACGCCGTAAAATTCTCCCCAACAGCATTTATTAATTAAAATGAAATTGCAAATGAGTCTTTGGAACGGAAATACATTTGGCCACATTTAGTATTTTGGGTCGTGTGTCCGTCGTCCCCCCCAAAATGGTTTTAATTTTTTAAAATTTTAACCCAGTTACAGGGAAAACAGGTATTTTTATCTTCAATTCTGAAATACGTGCCTGGACCGTAATTGAGGATCTGATCCAATAAAACCTCCTTAATTTTTTGGGGAACTCATGGAAGCATTTGGAGCATTTTTCAATCGATGCAGCAAAGGGTTTTGGTTTGGTTTTTGGGTTTTTTTTGCTGGTTGGGTTACACTTCAGCTACGATTCAAGCGATACGGATTCAAACGCGGCGTAATTCTGTCTTAAAATGGGAATTAACCATCCGTCGTGTTAACGAAGGCCGGCTTTTGGTGCTGAATTTTAAATTTCAGAGTGTTTCTTCTTGGCTGGGCTGGCAACGGACTGGGATGGGCTTCAGGCCCCTTGGGGGAAGGGGAAGTGTGTTCCTACTCACTTTTCTGGGACTCTTTATTATTTTCTGGGACTCTTTTATTATTTTCTGGGACTCTTTTATTATTTTCTGGGACTCTCTATTTTCTGGGACTCTTTATTCTGCGTTTCTGGCCTGTGCTGGGGAGCGTGTTTGTCGCAGCGTGGTGACATGAAGTACCTTTTTTTTTTTTTTTAATTGTTTCTCCTCGTTCTCTGTCCCTCCTTTCACGTGCTGGCACTCGGCTGGGTTAATTCAATGGCTGCTTTTTAATTCAAGTATAAAACTTAGAACACACCTTCCCTTTGTGGCCCAGTTTGTTGACATCCTGACGTAGCCCGGTCTCGTCGGGAGCCCCCTTGGCTTTTGTCTTCTCTTCCCATTTGTTTTCCTCCCTCTCTGGATGTGGAAACCTCTCGAGGGTTTGGAGAATCCCTCTCCCCTGGCAATGCCTTGGGACCAGCTGGACCCACAGCGATGTCGCTCTCCCCACTGGGATGCTGGGGAGACTGGTGTCCCCACGGAGGGCTCCTGGCTGGAAAAGGGGGGTGAGAAATCTGTGTGGTATTTTGGTGGCGTTTAGAAGGGGTTTGTGTCACTTTAGGTGACTTGTTAGTAAAAATACACGCTTCTGCCTTCTCACCTAACTGAGATTTGTGGGTTGGCAAAGCGAGGAAACTCTTCTGTCTGAATAAAGCATTGGGAGTCAGTATTTAGCATGAGTTCCAGGATAAATATTTGCATTATTTTCTAGGATAAATATCTGGGTGATGGGATCTTCCGGGGAGAAACTGAGAGGTGGACGAGGAGGGTCCAGGACCCTTCCCCTCTGCAGAGGTAGCTCAGACTTCTCACCCTCCTCATTTCTGGCCCCAATACGGCAGGTTTTGGTTCTAACTTTGTGAAATCTATACCAAATAAACCCATTTATCCTGCTCTTCTGCATTGCTTGCTCGATGAAGGAAAATTCAGAAAGGAAAGCAAAGTGTGTATCACTTATTTTGGTACCGGTGATCTTGCACCATTCATTACAGAACTGCAAATCTTTAATTAATGAGATGTAAATATATTGTAATGATTGCATCTGCATATTGAGTGAGGCTTCAGCACCTTAGGTTGTGATGTATTTTAATTAGAGATTAATTAGAAATGATGGGAATTTCATTTTGCTTAGGATAATTATTTTACATATTTGATGACTAGCTGGTAGGGGATGTGCCACAGAATGCAGAATATTCTCCATCTGACGGGAGCGACTCTTCGGGTTTTTCAAGCCAGTGGAGGGTTTTTCTTAAACATCCATAAAAATGATGGATTACGAAGGATTTAAGTGGGAAGGATTTAAGCGTTGAAGGATTTTACCGTTAACGCAAGAACTTTCTGAATCATGTTTAAAACACTGACTGTGCCCTAACTCCAATCTCAGCACCTTGACTATGGCCAGAGTTTTTGTCTGTTCTTAAACTATCCTGGGCCATCAAATTCCAAAATTTGATGGCTAAAAGGCTACTGAGAGGGGGCAAGCTTCCCAGAGAAGCGTTCTCCTCGAAGGATGGCGAGGATCACCAGTAGGTGATGAGCGGGGCCGAAAGCTCTCAGGGTAGATGCTTTTGTTCAAGCTAAAGGTATCCATTCCAGGAGATCATTAATTTAATTTAAAATTAATGTCTGTGGCGATGATTTCTGCAGAGCTTGTGTTTTAGCTCTCGGACCTATTGAGATGAAGTTGTCCCAGAGTTTAAAATCAACCTGACGGAGCGGGTTGGATGCATCGAGCTCCTCGCACTCATCGATTCTCAGGTCTCTCACCTTTGAGAGAGTTTAGTATATTAGGTTGGAACGGCCCTAAACTACTAATTAACCACTAACTATTAAACTTCTAGGTTAGAAATGCAGTTTATGGTACGGTGATGATGGGTAACTCCTTTCCTAGTTGCCTGTGACTCGGCAGAGCCAACAAACAGCTTCTTCCCTGGAGACGGGGAAGGTGCTTTAGACACGCTTTTCAGCAGTCAACTTGAGACAAGCTTATGTGTAATTGATGATAACTAATGTCTAATTACCATAATTAGACAAGTGACATAAAATTAAGCTGCAGCTGGGAGCTTGACTTCAACACGAGGTTCTCTGATGTGCATCATAATGCGCACAAAAAGATGTTTGGCAGAAGCACATTCAAATAAGGTGACACCAAAATGTCTGTTTAGTTGAATTTATGTTTTCCAGCCCAAACACTTTGGTTGGAGTTTTACCCAAAAAGCCTGAGGAGCAAAAGGTCAACTCGCTGCTGGAAGAACTGGGGATTTTTATAACCGAAAAAACACCACCAAATAAAAAACCCACCCTTATTTCTGTTTCATTTCTTGCAATGTCCACTCAGTAATGGGTGAGTGCAGTAGATGGTCTGCTGTTTAACAAAAAATATTCATTTTAATTCCGTAATGAGTTAAAGCCACAAACTTTTAAAACAGTCAACAGTTCCCTCATTGCTCTCTTAGCTTGAGTTCAACAGTTTCCCATTTCTAGTTATTTTTAACTTACGTTTTTCCTCTTGCAAAAAAAATCCCTGGGGATGTTCTGGAGAGGACCTGGGTCACGGTGAGAGAGCGAAGGGCTGCGGCCACTTCCTTTTCTTCAGAATTATGGAATAATTTCTCTCTAACCTGCAAAATACAAAGTTCAGCAACATCATTGTAAGCATGGGCTGCTCTTGTAGTCAAAATTATTGGGGTTTGGTTTAGATTGAGCTATTCTTTTGCCTACAAAATGCTGGAAATTGTTAGAAATGCCTATTTTTAACATCTCTGTGCATCGTTCTCCTGCCCTCCCACCAGAACCTTGGCACAAAAAGAGGTCTTTTGTGTTTATCTTCGGGCTCGTTAACCTGCCAATTACAATTTTGAAAAAAGTCGTTAGAATTCGGTAGCTTTGCAAGGTTAAGAGCAACTGTTCATCAAACTCAAATTGTCTAGCAATTAAAATCAAATTAAAAACCAAAAAGCTCTTGGCGTTTTGTTGCATTGACTCAGGATACTGTGTTTTCTTAGGCCTTTTTAAAAAAAAAAAATCAAAAAAACTTGGGAAATTAAGTTTTTTAAGCCACATTTGCTTGGAATCAAGTGAATAATCCAACCTACAGACAGCTGCAGTCTAGGTTTGTTGAATATAAGTGTGAGGAAACTGGCTTCTGGTGTGTTTTTTTCACGTTGTTTCAGATTTTGATAGATTTTAAAATAGATTTTTAATAGATTTTAAATATATTTTAATAGCCATTAAATCGATTCTTAAAATAAATTTTAAAATTCAGTGCTGTTAAGACTTTGCTTGGTAGCCTGCTGCTGTATGATATAGCTGTATCCTTGCTATTTAAAGCAGACGAGGTGAAACTCAGCCGTGGGTACTGGTTCTGGTGGTTTTTGCACCAGTGGGATGTTGGTTTCCCTCCCTGAAACTGGGGGCTCAGTTGTCCCAGTGGCTCCGGCTGTTTGTCCGTCCACCGTGGTCTGTGAAGGCCGTTGAGGTTGCTAAAATACTTCCTAAATGTGGTATAAACAAACACGACCCTGAGTTCCGTGTCCAGTTCTGGGGTCCCCACTTCCAGAAGGACTGGGAGCTGCTGGGGAGAGTCCAGCGGAGGCTGCGAGGACGATGAGGGACTGGAGCATCTCTCTGATGAAGGAAGGGCTGAGGGGCTTTTTAGCCTGGAGAAGAGAAGGCTGAGAGGGGACCTCATCAATGCTTATCAATATCTAAAGGACGGGTGGCAAGAGGACAGGGCCAGACTCTTTCCATTGGTGCCCAGTGATAGGACGGGGAGCAATGGGCACAAACTGGGACACGGGAAATAAGGAAAATGTCATTTTGAGGGTTCCAAAGCCCTGGAAGAAGCAGCCCAGAGAGGGTGCGGGGGCCTCCTTCTCTAGAGATACTCCAAATATCCATGAAAATGATCCTCTCCAACCTGTTCCGAGTGACCTGCTGGGGCAGGGGGTTGGATGAGATGATCTCAAAAGGTCCCTTCCAACCCCATCCAGGCTGTGATTCCATGATTCGTCTTATTATCTACTTGCATTTCAAAACTTGTTTTGGTGTTTCCTGGTCCTGCTTGTTGTGATGAGTTGCCTCATGGCTTCATTAAACACTCTGTTGGTTTGCTTTGTTGTTGTTTTGGTTTTTTTTTTTCCCCTTGAGCTCAAGACCTGCTAAAACCCCTCAACATTTAAATGCTTTGCCAGAACTGAAGTGGATGCTCTTTCCAGTTTCGGAACTAACCTTTTCCTTCCCTCTTTATATTTATCTAGTGTTAAGTATTCGTGGTATTCAGGAAGAAGATCCCCCAGATGCCCAACTAATGAGACTAGATAACATGTTGCTGGCGGAGGGTGTCTCCGGGCCCGAGAAAAGAGGAAGAGGAGGACCGATGGCTGTAGCAGCAACATCAGGTGGCTGTCCAAATGACAATAGCATTGAACACTCTGACTACAGGGCCAAGCTGTCACAGATCCGACAGATATACCACTCTGAGCTAGAGAAATATGAACAGGTGATCTTTCTGCATGGAAGAGTTTTTATCATCTCAATTAAAAAAATAACCGTTTTTTCCTTTGGTGTCGGTTGTGAGCGCAGAGCAGGAAGCGGAATGAATTCAGGTGAACGCGAGGACAGAAAAATTCAGTTGAAAAGTTATCTCAGTGTTACAGGAGTGGAGCTAGAGGGACTGGACCTCAGACTAGAGATAATGAATGTCTCATTTATCTTTGTTGCCGTTTTTTAAGGGTAAACAGAGTAAAGCTGCAACATGGAAACGCTTCTGAAGTGTTGGGTTTTTTTGTTTTTTGGTTTTTTTTTAATATAAACTCTATATTCTTGTCAGTGAAACGAATTCCGGGGTATTTTATCGTTTGTCGATACAAATGTGTGCGTTTTCAGGCCTGCAGCGAGTTCACCACCCACGTTATGAACCTGCTGAGGGAGCAGAGCCGAACGAGGCCCATTTCGCCCAAAGAAATCGAGCGGATGGTCAACATCATCCACGGGAAATTCAGCACCATCCAGATGCAGCTGAAGCAGAGCACCTGCGAGGCCGTCATGATCCTGCGCTCGCGCTTCCTCGACGCAAGGTAGGAGAAAACACCACCTTAGCCACGACTGACATTTAAAACCCAAACTTCTTTTGTTGCTCCATGCCAGTTGTTGCCCAGGAAATCCCAAATCTCTCATTCCCGCTGTCGATCTCCTTTAAATATTACGAATTTCCCGCCTGTTACGCCCGCTTTGCCACCAGCATCTGTTTAATTCCTCAGTTACAGCTCAATTCTTACGTTCTCCTTCAAACCAAATGTATTTTAAAGCAAAAAAAAAAAAAAAAAGCCAAGTTTACTCTATCCAGTCTGCTCTGTAAGGCCATTTAAATAGGAATAATTAATGTTTTTATAGGCGTAAACGACGTAACTTCAGCAAACAGGCCACGGAAGTACTGAATGAGTATTTTTATTCGCATCTGAGTAATCCTTACCCCAGCGAAGAGGCCAAAGAAGAACTAGCCAAGAAAGGTGGCATCACAGTTTCACAGGTATGAAGCGGTGTATTTGGAATTAAATGATTTTTTTTTCCCCTCAAACGGTGTATTTTTTCCCCATATTAGCAACAGCCTTCAGTTACCAGCACTTTAAATAGGATTTAGCTTATTCTGAAGGGTTTAGTGGTCGGTATTTTCTACTTGAAGCCTAGATCCTTTGCTGGTAACTTCCGAATAGAGTGGAAAATGTAATAATTAGATCCAACGCTAACAGCGATACGTGTCTCCAGGTTTCCAACTGGTTTGGTAACAAAAGAATTCGATACAAAAAAAACATGGGGAAGTTCCAAGAAGAAGCCAATATTTATGCCGCGAAAACAGCAGTGGATGCAACTAACGTCGTGGCTCAAGGCAACCAGGCAAATTCTCCGTCGACACCAAATTCAGGTGAGAGAGAAGAGTCTGTCTGCTGGAAAGGCTCTAATTATTTCTTGTGATAATTAGTACCACGGACTAACAGTGTTTGAAAGGGTCGTAGGTTTTCTTTTCCTTTTGAACTTAAGTAAAACTTGTCAAAGAACCATTTTTGGTGGGTTTTATTTCTCACTGAAAACAAGTTGTTATTTTCTTTTTCAGCTTCCTCTGGCTCTTTTAAGATGACAAATTCCGGAGATTCCTTTATAAACTTGCAGTCATTGACTTCCTACCAGAGCTCCCCCGTGGGAGCTAATGTGCAGTCACAGGTAAATAAGGGAAAAAAAAGAACAAGCAACCCCCAAACATAACTTTTAGCAGTGAGATAAATGTTAAAATCCCTTTTCTCTGTCCTTTATCCGCTATGAACGGATGTGGTCTCCGTCCTTGGACATACTCAAAACCCAACCTGCTCTAATGGACCCTGCTTCAAACAGCAGGGTTGGATTAGACAATCTAAATTTATTTTTTTTTAAATAAATTCTCTTAATACCCCGATAGAGATGGATTTTTCTGTCTCTGGCCACCACTGGCTGGGATGGAAGAAATGACAGGAGTCAAACTTCTCCAATAAGAGTCAAGAAATAAACCTGCTCAAAGGTGTATTTTTTCTCTTGGAACTGGATTTTTCTCTTTCTATCTTAACTGATATCTAAATTAACCCACTGCTATTCTTCTAGCCCTTTAAATGTACATCAATGAAAGAGTATTTTCTCATTTTAGAGTCAGTCTTGTTCCACATAAGTAGAACTTCACATAGGATTTCTGGCGAACAATATTGTCAACCCCCTTTTAAGCTTTCTGCTGAATTTCTAAATCTAGCTGAACTGCGTAAAATCTGCTCCTCTGTCCTAAAAGCTATAGGTGATAAGCTCTAATTCTGCCTGAAAACAAAGCAGTTAAGGTAGAGCTCCGTTAATAGCCAGAACTGCAAAGAAAAATTCCTGCAAGAAAATTCTCCCCTTGTTTAAAGACTTTTTGGCCCAATAGATAAGTAGTGCTTTTCTTTAAATTGACTTTTTTTTTTCTATCCTTATCGTTCTCACTCTGTGGCATCTTATTCCAGATGGATTCCTTACATCATGTCATCCACCAGACGGGGAGATACGACACGATTGTGGGGAATCCGTTGTATACGACGCAGCGCATCGATGTAAGATGTACTGAGGTATTACTTACTGCAAACACAAATTCTGCCCGAGATTGATTAACACTCTGTGAATAAACGATGACTTTTTATTCCCTCGACCATCTCCGGGGTGGGGATAGGGGAAAAAAAAACCCTGGAAAAAGATGTAGTTTAATAAACCAGCCTTTCCCTCCTGGAGACTTGATTTAAAATTTTGGCTTTGCTCACCAGAAAATTTGTGCGCTCAAGTTAATTATTGCCATAAAGAGATGGCATATGGAATAAATAACACTATAAAATCTTGTGGGGAGATGAGATTTTTGGGACATTCATGGACTGCGCTTTGCTGGAGCCAATATGTAGTTATTTCCTTTCCTGTTCCTTGTAAGGTGGAAATATCTAAAGGCATATTTTGATGCCTGCAAGTAGTTTTTTAAAGATTTAATGAAAGGATGTATTTGTTCTCCCTGCAGGCTAATGGCAGCTGGCAGGATGCTACCACCCCTTCATCAATCACTTCACCTGCTGGAGACCCTGGAAGTGTTAATTCGGATGCGTCTAATTAAGTTTTTAGGACCTATTGATGAGAGGAAAGAGGTCATTAGTGTAATTTGTCAATGTTGCTCTTTTGCCAATACTATTGTTTATACAACTTGACACACAGCTAATTACCTCAGAAATCCCCCCCCTGGAACCAATAGAAGATTGTGATTACAAGGATACCTCTCTACCTCTCAGCCTCACACAGTTGAGTTCTTTTTACTTAATGCCCATCGGGATGTGAAATTGTTTTAAAAAAAGAACTTGCTTCATTTTCCTAACCAAATTCGTTTTTTTTTAAATAATGGATTTTATGGTTAAGAGTCGGAAAAGTGTCTCTTCTAGAACTCGGCGTTTGTCTCAAGTTTTACAGCTTCAGAAAATTGACTTATTTTAATTTCCATAAAGTTTTTTACTATGAAATTTCTGTTCTAGTTGATAGATACTAACAGTTAAACCCCCTGTATTGTAATTGTATGCGTTCTCTGTATTGTAATTTTGTATAGGAAAATAAGCTTTTCTTAACTAGAATTCATTCTGAGCTAATTAATCAGAACGTTGCTTTACCAAAACTCTCACTGGACTTTGCTCTCGGGTAGGACCTTCCATCCTCTGTCATTCCACGTAATTCTAATTTAATGTCTAGTGAAAGAAAGAAAGAAAGAAAGAAAGAAAGAAAGAAAGAAAGAAAGAAAAACCAACTACAAACCAACAAAACCCACCTGGCGTCCCTGTGGATAATGATAAGGTTTTTGTGCGTTTCTGCAGCTGTTAACACGGAGTCCGCCCCCTTTCAGTCGAGATTTTATCAAAGATAATAAACATCCAAAGCCTTTTTTTTTTTTTTTTTTTTTCCCCTTTTTCCTCTCAGTTTCCCTCACCTCAGGGAAGGGCGGGAACGGGGCGGG
>JAOXJM010000018.1:68169-80616 GCA_026413425.1 Tringa solitaria | reverse complement strand
TGTCCGATGTCTCCAGTATCATCCCCTCCCCATCTCCACTGTCCCTGATGTCCCCCATGTCCTCAATGTTCCCAATGTCCCCAATGTCCCCAGCCTGTCCCCAACGTCCCCCATGTCCCCAGTGTCCCTGTCCCCATCTCTGATGTCCCCCATGTCCTCAATGTCCCCAATGTCCCCAACGTCCCTGATGTCCCACCTGGCGCAGATGGTGATCTTGACGGAGCGGAAGATGCCCTCCTCTTCCCTGCCTATGGTGGGGGGGACACATGGGGACAATGAGAAGACACAGGGACAGTGAGGGGACATGGGGGACGTGGGGGTGTCACCGAGGGGACTTGGCACTGGGGGGGGATGGGACACGGAGGGGACTCACCGGTCTTCACGTCCTCCACCTGCACGCTCAGGTCGAAGTTGTCACACTTGTCCTCCTTTTCGGGGACCTTGGCGTTGTAGATGGTCACCACCGTCATCGTCCCCCGGCCCTTGCCCTCGGCCTTCACCGTGAAGTCCTCGTTCAGCTTGGTCTGCGGGGACACGGAGAGGACATCAGGGGAGGGACACGGAAGGGATGGGGCATCGCAGGGACATGGAGGTGGTGTAGAAGGGACAACCCAGGACATGGAGGGGACATGGAAGAGACAGGGACATCCGAGGCCGTGGTGAGGGAACAAGAGTGTCCTGGGACAAGAAGAGACATGGAGGGGACAAGGGACATCCCAGGACATGGCAGGGACATCCCATCCTTGGAAGGACATGGAGGGGATGGGGACATGGAAGGGACATCGTGGGACATGGAAGGACATGGTAGGGACATCCCATCCTTGGAAGGACACAGAGGGGACAGGAACATGGTAGGGACATCCCGGGACATGGAAGGACACGGCAGGGCCATCCCATCCTTGGAAGGACATGGAGGGGACAGGGACATGGAGGGGACATGGAAGGGACATCCAAGGGACATGGAAGGGACATCCCAGGACATGGAAGGACACGGTAGGGACATCCCATCCTTGGAAGGACACAGAGGGGAGCAGGAGATGGAGGGGACATGGAAGGGACATCCCATGGCCAGCAGGAGCAGGGTGAGCCGTGCCCACCCCGTGGTCCTACCAAGTGACAATGACAATGACAATGGGGTACCTCAGTGGAGCGGGCCACCAGGGCGTTGCGGTTCTCGATGCGGTAGGTGATGGCCTTGGCCCGGCGCGGCAGCAGCACCGACACGTCCAGGTTGATCTCCTGCTGCTGGGGAGCGACCTCCTGGTACTGGGCCAAGGCTTGGAACACCAGGATGGTGGCCTTCAAGGGAACACCGGTGTCACCGAGGCTTGGGGACGTTGACTGGAGCAGCCCCAAAAGCCCCCGGGTGGCCCTGAGCTCCAGGTGACCCCAGGTTCTGGGGTCACCTGGAACATACTCTTGGGGGGATCTTATGGAGCAGAGGTGTCCTCCAGGGACAGGACGTGTCCCTGAGGGTTCCCAGGATCTGGAGGTGTCACCAGGGTTTGAAGGTGTCCCCCAAGGTCTGGAAGTGTCCCCACGGTCTGGACGTGTCCCCCAGGGACTAGGGTGTCCCCCAGGATCTGGAGGTGTCCCCCAAGGACAAATCTTTGGGGATTTCCAAAGCCCTTGAGATCCTGTAGGACCAGTGGTGTTCCCCAAGGACGTGCCATGTCCCTAGGGGTCCCAAGGGCTCCCCCTCCCCCCCAAGCCCTGAGATCCCATGGGACCAGAGATGGACCCTACCCCCCACCCCACCCCCAAGAGCCACACCATGTCCCTTGGAGTCCCCTGGGCCACAAAGCGGCCCCTCAACCCCCAACAAGGTCCTCAACTTCTCTCTTCCCCATCACGCACCGCTGTGGGCAGCACCCATGGGTGTCAGGGGGGGGTTCGTAGCCCACCTGAGTGGATCCGTAGCCACCACCGAAGTAGTTCTGCTGGGCGAGCCAGCGGGCCACCGGCCCGGTCAGGTCCGCCTTCTCCATCTGCAGCAAGGCCAGCAGGGCATAGGACGTCCCCTCGATGTTGTAGGTGCGGGCGTTGCGTTCCTCCCAGCTTCTACCCCCTGGGGTGACACCGTTCCCTCAGCACCCTCAAGGGGTGACTTCTCCCCCAACCAGGGAACCCATAACTACCTCCACCTCCCAACTCCCCCATGTTTTTGTGTCCCCCACCCCGTGGTGTGACGTCACCTTTGGAGAACTTCATGAGAACTTTCTCGTTGTTGAGTTTCCCTGCCAGGGCCAGGGCGTAGGAGGCCAGGGCCACCGTGTAGGGGCGTCTCAACGACTGGTACTTCCGGATGAGGTACTCGGTGGCTCTGGTGATGCTCCCGTCCAAGCTCTGGGCAGAAAAGAGAGGACATTGGGATTCTCCGGTGGCTGCTCTAAGGGTTGGGCACCCCATCTTCCATGGGACGGGTGTGAGTTGCCCTCCCCCACCCTCCTCTCTCTCCCCGTGTGGGGTTGAGGACCAAGGCCACTCACGTTGACGTGGTCCTTGCAGATCTGCCGGGCCTCCTGCAGGGCCACGAGGACAAAGGCGGTGAGGGACACCTCGGGCTCGGCGCCCACGTAACCTCCCTGGGTGACAAAAGGGAGGGGGGAAGTGGGGGGGGGGGAAATACCTCAGGATGGTGGTTTTCTCACCAAATTCTGTCCACCCAACGCTTGTCCCAGGTTTTGGCCACCAGGAGGGACAGGGATTGGGTCCCCTCATACCAGCATCTCGTTATGGATGACGGGACCGTCTTCTTGGAAGATCCCATCCGGCTTCTGCTTCTCCAGGATGAGCCATTTGATGGCGCCACAAATCACCTCGGGATCGATGTCCACCAGCTTGATGGCCATGGCGAAGACTTTGGTCACGTAGGCCGTCAACCTGAGGGAACAGGAGGACCTTGGTGGCACGTTCAAGCCCATCACCTGGACCTCAGGTGGTGGTGGCCAACACGTCCCTCACCAGGTGCTTGATGGACGCCGCTGGAAGGCAGCGAAGGAGCTATCACGTTTCCGGAAAGCAAGTTGTTGGGTGTAACCTGGGGAGAAGATGGTGGTTGGTCAACTCAAGGAGCACCCAGTGGTGGCTTCAGGTCACCAACGCCCAACACAAGGAGCACCTAGTCAAGCCAAGGTAGCTCCAGGCCACCAACCCTCTCCAGAGCAAACCAGTAGCTCTAGAAACTCCCAAACTGGTGGCACCCCACCCATGTCTTCTCCAAAGGTGCAGGTTTCTTCACCGTCTTGGGCAATGGTGATGTTTTTCACCCCAAAGGAAGAAATTGAGGGACGCTCCCATCCTTTGGAGGACGTTCTTCACCCTTCAGTGAGATGCACCCACCCTTGGGGAGACCCTCCCACCCTTCAGGGGACACTCCCACCCTTGAGGAGACCCTCCCACCCTTCACGGGATGCTTCCACCCAACCTTTTTTGATCAGGCCTATGGCCTCAGTGCGACGGTCAACACCGAAGCTCTCCCACTGGCCAGTGGTGTCCAGGTAGTGGGTGGCGATGATGGTGGGCGTCAGAGAGATCATGTTCTGCTCCCCACAACCCGACGGCGTCGTGATGAGGTGCTTCAGCTTGGCCCCGTCGACAGCTTTCTCCACCAGGATGGCCACGGGGTTGCCTGGAGCAGAAGATGGGGAGAGGTCCAGCCAAGAGTTTGTGTGTCCCCCGCCCCCCAACCTCATCCTACTTCATTCCCAGTTGCTTTCCTTCTCCTGGTCCTCACCTTGGATGCTGACTCTGGTCTCCGACTCGGTGTTGGGGACAATGTCCGAGAGGTCGGCTGCCCTCACCTTCTCCTCCTGGACACCATCTGTGGGGTAGGGGGGTCAGGATGGAGGTGGGTGGCCTCCAAACCCTTCCTGAACCCCCCCTCCCCCACCACCATCCTCCTGAGGTGACCCAGCCCTGCCCCACATCTGCAGCAGGATGTCCCTTGTCCCTCGAGATGGTCCAGAGCCATACCAGGATGTCCCTTCTCCCTTGAGATGTCCCAGGTCCATAGAAGGATGTCCCTTATCACCAAGGTTGCTCCAGACCCAAAGCAGGACATTCTTCATCCCCTGAGATGCCCCAGTTCCATACTGGGGTGTCCCTTGTCCTCCAAGGTGCCCCAGTCCTGCCCTTGGTGGTCCCTCCTTCATCCCCTCAAGATGCCCCAGACCCACAGTGGGACTTCCCCTTGTACCCTGAGATGCTCCAGACCCTTCCCTCAAGTAGGACATCCCTGTGGGGCTGAGACCTCCCCAAGGCCACCCCCAAGACCAGCCAGGGGCCACTCACTGACTCCCTTCGCCTTCGGGTCCAGCTCAACGATCTTCACTGTCTTCTCCAACCTCATCCCTTCGGGCTGCAGAGAGGAGAGTCCAACGCTAAAGGTGTCCCCCCCACACACTCCACCTTCCCAACCTCTCTGGGAAAGATGTCCCAGTGAAACCAGCACCCCCAGGTCATGGGACAAACTGGGAGAGACCCCCAGCAGACCACACTTGAGCATCCTATGGGTGGAAGGATCCTTCATCCCTGAGTACCACCACCAGGATGGAGACAAGGATGTCCCAGGGATACAGGAAGACCCCCCCAGAAGACCATGCTTGAGCATCCTGGGGGGAGGAGATCCTTCATCCTTGAGTACCACCACCAGGATGGAAGTGGACACAGGGATGTCCCCAGGATACCACGCTGGGGACATCTCAGGGGACGGAGGTGGCACCACGTGGGTGGAGGCCTCATGGAGACCAAGTGGGTGGAGACGCGGTGGACACCGCATGGGTGGAGACACCATGGGGCACCGATGGCCACTCACCACGACTTTGAGCTTCTTCTTGACCCCGTCAAAGACGAAGTTGCCCCGGACAGAGGCCTTGACCTCCACGTCGTGGAGCCCCAGCTGCAAGGGGACGATGACAAAGGGGACAGCCCAGGAGGAGTGGGCCTTCAACTTGAGGATCTGCTGGTAGCGCGCCTTGGAGGTGGAGGCGCTGCAGAGGGCTGGGTTGTGCATCAGCTCCACCCGCACCTACAGGGCACGGAGAGGTTTGCCGGGGGCTTCAGATGGCCACCGAAGTCACCCTAGAAGCCCAAGCATGGTGCCCCTGCCAACCGTGATGTCGTGAGTCCAGTAGTTGTAGAGGACGGCGCGGATCTCCACCTGCTCATTCCTCACCACGGAGTAGGGCAGGCGCAGGTCAATGAAGAAGTCCTTCATCACCGTGATCTCGTAGGGGTCAGCCACACACAGACCTGTGAGGTGGCCCCCAGGTGACACAGGGTTCAGGCTGGGCCCCTCATATCCCAGGGACATCCCCAAGGCTTTCAGGTATTCCTTCACATCTCATGAAGACCTCCCAAAGCTTAGAAGATCCCTCAAGCCTCATGGAGTCCTCCCAAGGTTTAGGAGATCCCTCAAGTCTTATGGAGTCCTCCCAAGGCTTAGAAGATCCTTCAAGTCTCATGGAGACCTCCCAAAGTTTAGGAGATCCCTCAAGTCTCATGGAGACCTCCCAAGGTTTAGGAGGTCCCTCAAGTCTTATAGAGTCCTCCCAAGGTTTAGAAAATTCCTCAAGTCTTATGGAGTCCTCCCAAGGTTTAGAAGATCCCTCAAGTCTCATGGAGTCCTCCCAAGGTTTAGAAGATCCCTCAAGTCTCATGGAGACCTCCCAACGTTTAGGAGATCCCTCAAGCCTCATGGCGACCTCCCAAGGCTTAGAAGATCCCTCAAGCCTCATGGAATCCTCCCAAAGCTTAGGAGATCCCTCAAGTTCCCCCAAGAGGAATTGCTTTGATGCCCAGGGACACCTTCCTACTTCACGTACCCTTGTTCGGTGAGAGGCTGACGGCCAGGACCTCCCAGGTGGTGATAGAGTCCTTCAGATACACAGGGAGAGTCTTCGTGGAGATGCTGGAGAGGATGAGAAAGGGGGGGTCATAACCGGCTCCAAACCAGGTGAGGGAAGTGTTACCAGCCACTAAACTGGAGTAGGAGGGGGTCATAGGAGGTCCCCAGGTTGGACCAGGAGGTTGTAGATGGTCCGTGAGACGGACCAAGGAGTTACAGATGGTCCCTGAGCTGGACCAAGAGGTCATAGGAGGTCCCCAAGTTGGACCAGGAGATTGTAGATGGTCCGTGAGGTGGACCAGGGGGTTGCAGATGGTCCCTGAGCTGGACCAAGGTTACCAGCCACTAAACTGGAGTAGGGGGGGGTCATAGGTGGTCCTCAAGATGGACCAGGAGGTTGTAGATGGTCCGTGAGATGGACCAAGGGGTTGCAGATGGTCCCCAAGCTGGACCAGGAGGTTGTAGATGGTCCGTGAGATGGACCAAGGGGTTGCAGATGCCCCCTGAGCTGGACCAAAGTGTAAGAGCTGGTCCCGAGGCAGCATCAGGGGGTCAAAGGTGGCCCTTGTCTGGACTTGGGGGCGCATCATAGTTGGTCTCCAGACTGGGGCAGGGCAGTGTCCAGATGTGGACAGGGGAGGAGATGAGGATCCCCATGGTGGAGGATGACTCCATGTGGTGGAGGGGCAGTGGGACAAGGGGACGGGGCTCACTTCAGGTTGTTGGGCTTCTCCGTCAGCCGCTCCACTTGCCACAGCCAGCTCTCCGGGAAGAGGCTCCGGGAGGTGATGTGCTCTTCAGCCATGAAGTCATCATCCTCCTCACCTGGGGGTGATACCATCCCTCTCCACCATGGCCTGAGGGGCCCAGCCCCTGGGTGGGACCAGTATGACCCCAGGTCCAAGCACCACCCTTGCTTGTCCCAAGCATCGTCTGGGCATCACCCAACCTTCACCCAAGCGTTGCCCAAAATTCACCCAAGCATCACTCAAAGACAGCGCAAGGAACACCCAAAGTTCTCCTGAGCTTCACCCAAGCATCATCCAAGGAGAGTACAAGCAACACTTGAAGTTCTTCTGACCCTCACCCAAACATCACCCAAAAATCATCCAAACATCGCCCAAGGACAGCGCAAGGAACACCCAAGGTTCACCTGACCTTCACCCAAGCTTCAGTCATGGAGGGTTCAAGCAACACTTGAGGTTCTCCTGACCTTCATGCAAGCGTAGCCCAAGGACAGCACAAGGAACACCTGAGATTCACCTGATCTTCACCCAAGCATCACCCAAAATTCATCCAAACATCGCCCAAGGGTAGTGCAAGGAACACCCGAGGTTCTCCTGACCTTCACCCAAGGGTAGTGCAAGGAACACCCGAGGTTCTCCTGACCTCCACCCAAGCATCACCCGAGCTTCACCTGGCCTTCACCCAAGCATCACCCGAAGTTCACCTGATCTTCACCCAAGCATCACCCAAAGGTAGTGCAAGGAACATTTGAGGTTCACCTGACCTTCTCCCAAGTTTCACCCAAGCTTCGCCCAACCCACCAGCCCCACCACCACCACCAGCCCCACCACCACCAGCCCCAGTGCCGGGCACTTGCTTCGGGCCAGCTCGAGGTGGAACTCGCGCAGCCTCTGGTCGCGGATGCCCTTGATGTAGTTGCAGCAGTCGAGGAAGGCCTGGACACAGCCTTCTCCTTCCTGGATGTAGGTTGTCCTCTTCTCGCAGCTGTGGCCCATGGGGTTCTCCTTCATGCCGTCCTCACAGCACTTGCGTAGGGCCTTGTCCGTGTACTCGGCCGCTGCCGGCACGCAGGAACCCAACTGGCACCCAGTCCCGGAGACCCTCGAGGGCTCTCAGGGACATGGGACACTCTAGTGGCCCTCAGGGACATGGGACAATGTGGTGGCCCTCAGGGACATGGGGTGCTGTGGTATCACCAGGGACATGGGACACTGGTGGCCTTTGGGAAATGGGGTGCTGTGGTACCACCAGGGACATAGGACACTCTGGTGGCCCTCAGGGCCATGAAGTGCTGTGGTATCACCAGGGACATGGGACACTCTGGTGGCCCTCAGGGACATGGGACAATGTGGTGGCCTTTGGGACATGTGGTGCTGTGGTATCACCAGGGACATGGGACACTCTGGTGGCCCTCATGGACATGGGACAATGTGGTGGCCCTCAGGGACATGGGGTGATGTGGTATCACCAGGGACATGGGACACTCTGGTGGCCCTCAGGGACGTGGGACACTCTGGTGGCCCTCAGGGCCATGAGGTGCTGTGGTATCACCAGGGTCATGGGACACTCTGGTGTCATGGGACACCAGGGACATGGGACAATGTGGTGGCCCTCAGGGACATGGGACATGTGGTCAAGGGCACCTTCCTGTGCCCTTGGGGACATGGGACACTCCCAGTGCCACCCACCTTTGGTGCCTTTGAACTCCACAAGCTGCAGGGACCGGCGCTTGCGTTTCGCGGGTTGGGGACACTGGACATCTGGGGACAGAGAGGACATGGGTCAGGACCCCGTGGTGACCCTCAGGTTTGTGACTACCTTCAAAGTTCAGGGGACATCCCTGAGGTGTCACACTCCCCTTGTCCTTCAAGTGCCACATCTCCAAGGGTTTCTCCTACCCTGTCCCCAAGGTGCCACACCCCCCCTCCAAGTTGTCCCTGTCCCCGACCTCCTCGCTGGGGTGTGGTGATCTTCACGCTGGTGGCCAGGCTGAGACCAGCATCTGCAAAGACCCCCACGTTGTCCCTCCCGCTGCCCGCAGTGCAGCCGATGTCACTCTTCTCCACCGTGTCCCAAACCTGTGACCAAGATGGAGGACAAGTGTGAAAAGCCACTGCCACCACCCTGGTGGGAGGTGACACGTGGGGGACACGTGGAGATGGAGACCCACCTTGGACTGGGTGAGCTTGTGCTTCTTGTTGAGGACGAAGACGCCCTTGTCCACGGCCACCAAGCCCACGTAGGCATTGTGGTCGCCCTCGATGTGCAGCTGCATGGAGGTCCTTGGTTTTTGCACCTGGTTGTGGGCCTCCGTTGCCCCCTTCACCACCAGCTGGAGGGGGAGGACAGAGGGTGAGGGGGGACACGGGGTGGGGTGTTGACATCATGGCCACGGGGTGACCCCAAAAAATCTTCACCACACCCTCCAGGAGCCTCTCTGTGGGGGTCCACCAACCCCACAGGGTGTTGGAGTCCACCAAGAAGAGCTGACGGCTTCATCAGGGAACATCTGGACCATCAATGGCCCACCTGGGCCACCTCAAGGGCCACCCAGGAGATGCTCAAGCCCCCCATGGACTCTCCAGACCACCTCAATGACACCCAATCCTCATCATGGACCACCTCAAGGACCACCCAAGGACCCCAGGAGATGCCCAAGCCCCCCACGGACTACCCAAACCACCCATCATGGACCACTCAGGCCCCTCAAGAACCCCAGGAGATGCCCAAGCCCCTCCACGAGTCCTCCAAACCCCCTAAGCACCACCCAACCTCCATCACGGACCACCTCGAGGGCCACCTAAATCCCTTCCCAGCCCCAGCCACGGGTCCCCCTCCACCTCGGGGACGTCAGGAACACACTCACGGTCCCCATGCAAGTGTCCTTGACGTCCACCCAGACGGAGTCGGCCACGATCTCACCCGGCAGCACGTGGTAGTAGGCCACGATGCGGAAGGAGGGGAGGAGCTGGGCCGTCACCGGCAGTGACATGGTCACCAAGCTCTGGCCGGCTTCGTGCCGCTGTCGGCCCACATGGACGATGCGCCCCTTGCTCATGATCTACGGGCGGGCAAGTAAAGGTCAAGGTTGGTGGCCACCTGGACATCTAGGTCCTCAAGCTGTAGAGCGGTTGGGGGGGCAGAGGCCTAGGGTGCCCACCAGGTAGGTGAAGTAGGGGACGGAGTTGCGGACGGCATTGTCGTTGCTCTTGAGGTGGAAGTTGACGGGGAGGTTGTCACCAGGCTGGAGCTCGGTGGCCCCCACGGCCAGGTGGAGGAGGTTGCCCGAGCCACCTTGGGTACGATAAGCTTCGGCCACCATGTGCTTCGAGGCTTGGCGGTCAGGGGGGAGCCCCGCTTGGTCTGTCCGCACCTACAGACCCCCCCCCCAACAAGGGACACGGTGGTCACCACGGAGAGGCGTGGACATGGACTACCATGAGATGCCCAAGCCCCCCGTGGGCTCTCCAAACCCCCTAAATGCCACCCGATCATCATCACAGACCACCTCAAGGGCCACCCAAGGACCCCAGGAGATGCCCAAGCCCCCCATGGACTCTCCAGAACATCTAAGTGACACCCAATCTCCATCATGGGCCACCTCAAGGGCCACCCAGGAGGTGCCCGAGCCCCTCCCTGGACTCTCCAAACCACCTAAACCCTACCCAATCTCCATCATGGGCCACCTCAAGGGCCACCCAGGAGATCCCCACACCCCCCATGGGCTCCAGTCTCCATCATGGACCACTCAAGCCCCTCAAGGGCCACCCAAGAACCCCAGGAGATGCCCAAAATGGGCACAGGTCAACATGGAGGTCTTGGTCACCAGCAAGGTCATGGTTGTCCTGGTCTACCTGACTCTTCTGCCCTGGTTCCTGGCCAATGGTGGTCATCTCCTTGGTCAACCTGGTCATCTCCTTGGTCAACCTGGTCATGTCCACCACCCTGGATGTCTTGGCCACTCTACTCAACTTGACCACCTTGGTCTTCCTGACACTGGCCCTCCTAGCCTTTGGCTACCGTGACCATCTTGGCCACTCCCATCCCACTCACCATGGCCATCCTGGTGAACCGTGCTGACCCTGGCTGCAGGCCACCATGAACAACTTGGCCACTATGGACATCTCCACCACTCTCCCTGACACTGGGCATTCTGGTCCTTGACCAACGGTGACCATGGCGGCCCTCATCCTTGGCCACCATGGATGTCTAGGTCCTCCTGCTGCCCCAATCCTGGTCCTTGGTCAATGGTGACCATGGTGGCCCTCATCCTTGGCCACCATGAACTTCCAGGTCCTTCTGGTGCCCTAGTACTGGGCCTTGGTCAATGGTGACCACATTGGTTATGGTCCTTGGCCACCATGGACATCTCAGCCACCTCGGCTGTCTCAGAAGCCCCAACCAGGGGACCCTTGGCCCCAACCACCTTGTCCCCCTCAGATCCAAGGTCACCCCAGTGCCACTCACGGTGATGGGGACACTGTCCTTGTTGGCCGGCATGTTGAGGACCAGCTTGGCCGTGCCATCGCGTTGGGTGGTGACCAATCCCTGGAAGCCATCGGCCTTGATGGCCACACGTGGAGCCGGGGACTTGTCCGGGTTGGTGACATAGACCTGGGGGGATGTGGTACGACGTGAGGACATCATGTGGGGACACGGGTGTGAGGGACATGTCACCCGCTGCCACCCAGGTGACACAGGGACAGACCACGATCTCCAGGCCCTCTCCAGGTGACACCCAAGTGTCCTCCACCCACAGACCCCCCCAAGGTTTGTCCTGTCCCCATGGTGACGTTGGGGACCCTGCTGCCATGGGGGTCCTGGGCCAAGGCCACCGCTGTCCCCAAGCCTGTCCCCAGGTGTCATTACCATCAGGTCAAAGGGCATCCCCGGCTTGAAGTACTTGGAGGTGCGGGTGAAGTGGATGGTGTAGGGGGACGTCACGATGTTGATGTCACTGCGCTGGGCCTCCACCATGTCACTGCCTGCGGTGGCCACCGGAAGGGCCATGTCACCCGGTGCCGTGTCCCCCGGTCCCCACCCCAGGGCACAGCACCCTCTGGCCTCAGGTGGCTCCAAATGTCCCCATCTTTTGGTGGCCCCAACCCATGTATCCTCATCCTTTGGTGTCCCCATCCTTGTTGTCCCCAACCCCACATCTCCCCATCCTCTAGTGTCCCCAACCCCACTTGTCCCCATCCTTATTGTCCCCAACCCCACATCTCCTCATCCTCTGGTGTCCCCATCCTTGTTGTCCCCAACCTCACATCTCCCCATCCTTGTTGTTCCCAACCCCACATCTCCCCATCCTTGTTGTTCCCAACCCCACATCTCCCCATCCTTGTCCCCAACCCCACATCTCCCCATCCTTTGGTGACCCCAACCCCACTTGTTTCCAACCCTTGGTGTCTCCCAACCCCACGTCTTCCCATTCTTCCCATCTCCAACCCCACACGTCCCCAACTCCACATGTCACTGCTGACCCCACGTGTCCCCAAGTGTCCCCCCACCCACCCAATTCATTGAAGCCTGTGGCCCCACACATCCCCGCTGTCCCTCACCCCTCAAGTCCCCCCCCCCACTCTGTCCCCTGAGGTCCTCCCTGGTCACCTGACTCGGTGATGACGGTGACGGAGACGTAAAGCGAGTGTCCCACCAGCTCCTGGGGGTTGGCGAATCGCTGCCGCAGGGTGGCCATGGACAGCACGGCCTCCCCGTCCCCGTTGTTCACCTGCGGCACGGAGTTGGTGGGACAGGGGACAAGCGTGGGGACAAGTGCGGGGACAGGAATGGGGACATGGGGACAGGGGACAACCATGGGGACAGGGATGGGGACAGAGGCTCTGTGGCCA
>JAOXJM010000017.1:2177236-2190911 GCA_026413425.1 Tringa solitaria | reverse complement strand
ATGCCGGATGGATTTGGGAGGGTTCCCGGGTGTCCCAGCCTGGTTTTCCCACCCCAGCAAGAGCTGGAACCCCCCTGAGATGCTCCACCTTGGGATGCCGGATGGATTTGGGAGGGTTCCCGGGTGTCCCAGCCTGGTTTTCCCACCCCGGCGTGGTGGGGCAGGGCTCCGTGGGTGTCGGTGAGGCAGGAACCGTGCCAGGAGCCACCCTGGGAACTCCCGGCAGCTCCCGCTGGGCTCCGGCAGGTTCATTCTGGCTTCTGGGCAGATCCACCGGTTGCGAAAGGTCAGGGAGACGCAGCCACCGCCTCCTCTCCCTCTGCCGGAGCCGGGTCCCAGCCCCTTCTCCCCTCTTGCTCCCACCGGGAGATGGGAAATTGGGGGGGGATCCCCGAGCCCCCGGGGTGGGAGAGGGTCTCCAAGGGGGTGCAGGGTGCTCGTCACCAAAGGGGACCACGAATTTCCCCTCTTCCCTCTCATCCAAACCCCACCCCCCCGGGGTGAAGATCCGGCATTTCCAGTGACTCAACAAATGCCCCATGGGGTTGGGGAGGAAAAAGTCCTCCCCCCTCCCGCAGATTTGCAGCCAGGACCCCGATTTGCATGTTTGCACCCCAAAAAAAACCCCACCAACCCCAAAATCCAGGGGTGAATGGGGCTCGTCGTGGCTGAAACTGGTTCCCCAAGGGTTTTTATTGTCAGGGTTTCAACTGCAGCTTCTGGGTTGGTTTTTTTTTTTGGGGGGGGGAAGTTTGATGGCATTTTATTCTTCTTTTAGACAGCAGGATAAACGGGGATCCGCGGTTGGGAGGCATCTTCAGGCACCTCTGCTCATTAAAATATAAATTAAAAGCCGGTTAAAAAATTAAGTCGTACTTTTGTTTAAAACAATGGGAGCTCGTGGACGGGTCGGCGCCGGAGCGGCTTGGCCAAACCCCACCTCCTGCGGCTGGAGACCCCGGAGGATGCTCGGGAAGCATCCTGAGAAATTCCTGGAAGGTTCCAGCCCAGGAGGGATGGGGACGGCTCCTGGGGCCGGTGGTGGCACCTCCAGCCCCTTGAGGTTCATCGAAGGGTTTGCAAGGTGGAAACATCACGACTATTTTGGCCCCCGCGAACCCCTCCGTGCCCCTCCAGGCTCCTCGCACCCCTCAGAGGGATCTCAAGCGGCTTCAAAACCTTCTTAAAAAGCTCTTCTAGGGCTTCTTTATTTGACGTAAAACTAATTTTATCACCCTGCCAAGGGCTAATGCTCTCTGGTTGTGAAAGAGCTTTGGGCAACCCAAGTCAAGCCTCCTCTGAGCAGGAGGTTGAACCCGAGTGCATCCGAGGCTGCGATTGGGAAACCACAGTTTTTGTTGGACTTCAGTGAACCGAGCACCTGCCATGGGGCTCAAAATGAATGATTTGGCTAAAAACAGGGCTTTCCCTTGAGGGCGTGATGCGTCAAGGAATTTGTAGTGCTTTGTCATGGCCAGAAGAGGCTCAGAAAAAGCCCATCAGGAGCTGACAGTTGCAACCCAGAGAGAGTTTGATTTGGAGTTGTCCTTCCAACACCAACAATGGCTTTGTTTTTCTTAGCTCTCCAGGGAGTGTTTTGAGGCAGGTCATGGTGGTGGCAAAGAGGGGAGGGAGCCCTAAAACAATGAATAGAAGCAAAAGAAAAAAAAAAAAAAGAAAAAAAAAGTCATCTCCACTCCCCTGACGCCCCGCCACCTCCCTGAGCGCATAAAAAGGGGCACCCGGGCACCGTGCTCCCAGGACTCACCGCCTCTTGCCTCCAAACCTCCTCCTGCCACCACATCGCTCAGCTTCTTCTCTCTTCACGGGTCGACTCTTGAGGGTTGCCCATCACCATGTCTCGCCAGTCCTGTGGTTTCGGCAAGGGGTTCAGCTCCAGCTCCGCTTGCTTCGGAGGGAGGAACAAGGTCACCTTCAGCTCCGTGTCCCGTGGAGGATGCAGGGGACCTGGCAACGCCGGTGGCTTCAGCAGCAGGAGCCTCTACTCCTTGGGAGGGAGTAAAAGCACCTCTCTGGGAGGCTTCGGTGGAGGTGGTGGTGTCTGCAGAGGTTTTGGAGCTGGTGGTCAAGGAGGCTTTGGCTACGGCTTCGGCGCCGGGGCAGGATTTGGTGGCGGGGCCGGAGGAGGCTTCGGTGGAGGCCTCGGTGGTGGCTTTGGTGGCTTTGGTGGAGGATTTGACGGTGGGATGGGAGGCCAAGGCTTTCCCCCTTTCCCACCGGGCTGCATCAGGGAGGTGACCATCAACCAGAGCCTGTTGGCCCCACTCAACCTTGAAATCGACCCCGAGATCCAGCAAGTACGAACACAGGAGCGAGAGGAGATGAAGAAGCTCAACAACAAATTCGCCTCCTTCATTGACAAGGTGAGAGTGGCTTCAACCTGGGGGTGGGAGGTGGAGGTCTGAGCCCACCACAGCTCCTGTGGGCTGCAATTACTGTGAGATGCCCACCCAACAACACCCAGAGAACCAAGACCACCCCAAAGAGCCCCTGTAGAGAGAGGGATGGTGGCTGGGTAAGTGACTTCCCCAAGGTTGTGGAGAAACCGAGCAGTAGAATCCTTGGTTCTTAAGACCTTGGTGCTGGTGCTAAGCTGTGGGACCGTGAACATGCAAAGCATCCTCAGAGGAGCTGATGGACTCCGTCCATGCATGGGCTGAAGGACTTTAGATGTTTTGGCCTATTTTTAAGGAGAAGATGCCAAAGCTAGGAGTTCACCGTGTTTCTCCTGCTTAGAGGCTGGGAGATTGGAGGGGGAAGGTGCCCCACCTTTGCCTGCTCATCCTAGAGTTGTGGTCCCAGCCATCCAGTGGGAGCCCAGAGTTATGGCCCCCTGGAGATGAGAGTAGGCAGGAAAGTTAAGCTCATTAAATGGGAAAAAAAAAATCACTAAAAAGATGCTTTTGGGAACAGTCTGACTCTTTTTCTGCTCACCTTTGCCATCTTTTAGGTCCGGTTCTTAGAGCAGCAGAACCGAGTCCTGGAGACCAAGTGGAAGCTCCTGCAGGAGCAGGGCACCACTGTGACAGGTGGCAGGAACATGGACCCCTTTTTTGAGACCTACATCAGTGGGCTGAGGAAGCAGCTGGACGGTCTCTCCAGTGAGAAGCTTCAGCTGGACACAGAGTTGAAGAGCTTCCAGGATATGGTGGAAGACTTCAAGACCAAGTATGTCGTTCTCGGCATAGCCATGGTTGGGTTGGTGAAAAAATAGGGAGAAAAACTGACTTTGGACAGTCAGAAAGTTCAAGGAGTCATAAAAAATGGTGATAGTTCACTTGTTTCATCGATTAGAAAATGTAAAACGTTTTGGGGGAGTTTTCATCAACTGATTTTTGACAATAGTTGGCGATTTTTCAAGGTATTTCTCAATATCTGCTGTTGCCTGAGTTCTGCTTCTTACTAAAGCTGAATCCTCTACTGCTTGTCTTCCTCACTTAAGAATCCATGGCATTATGATTTAATGAACTAATCGCTAAATCCTACTATAATTTCCTCACGGATTTCCTCCTGGATTCCTTCCCATAATATCCTTCACGATTGGGAGCTTAGAGATTTCTTTGGAAAAATGATGTAGGGTAAAAAAAAAACAACAGGAAGAAAGGTTTTTTTCCTACTATTATCTATTTGATTAATTTGTCCAGTTGGAAAAGCAGGAGAAGGATTTGTCCTCCAGGAAAAGGGTGGAGAAAGGCTTCCACTGAAGGAGTTAAAAAAATGGGGGGAAAGGGAGTCCAGAACTTATGGGGATGAACCAGATCCCACGCTCTGCCGAGGTGGCAATTTGAGTTTGTTTTGGGGAACACCTCCACCACTCAACGGCCTGCAGCAATTGCCTGCCCCAGTGAGGAGCTGGAAATGGCCCACGTTGAAGACCTGAAGGTCCTTGGGTCTTGTTGGAGGAGTCAGAGCGGCCGCAGCCACCAGGGCTCGGCGTAGCCCGTGAGAGGACTCCTCTTTGCAGGAGCTCTTGGGTGAAGCGTTGGGCTCATCTGAGAAGACCAAGTGCTGTTGGCTTGTCCACACATCTCGCTTGTGGCAGGTCTATTTTTCGCTGCCTTCGTTAGTCGGAGGCCAACAGCGCCTCGTTGCCAGCAGCAGCTGGAGCCAAAACAAGCAGATTCAATCTCCTTCCTCCTTAACCAACAGGTACGAAGAGGAAATAAACAAAAGGACAGCTGCGGAGAACGATTTTGTGCTCCTGAAGAAGGTAAAGTACTTTTTTTTTTTCCCTTCACCACACATCCTTGGTTCAGAGGAGCTTCCACCAGCACCAGCTCGTTAGCACCGGAGATGAATCAGGGCCCCTGGATGGATGGTGCCGTGGGGAGATGCAGTGTCAAAGGGTTAAATGTTAGATAAAAGGGGTTGCGTCAGGTTTTCACCTCCCGTTTCTGCTGCAGGACGTGGATGGAGTCTACATGACCAAGGTGGAGCTTCAGGCGAAATTAGATTCTCTGGCAGATGAGATTAACTTCTTGAAGTACCTTTATGAAGCGGTGAGTGGTCCCGCTGCCCTCCGGAGGGGGGTTGCTGGGGAGGAGACGGGTTGTGACACCGTAAGGAAATGGTGGTGGGACTAAAGCCAGATCTGGCGCGAATTTCAGGAGCTGGCTCAGATGCAGAAGACCGTTTCCGACACCTCCGTGGTCCTCTCCATGGACAATAACCGAAGCCTGAACCTGGACAGCATCATCGCTGAGGTCAAAGCCCAATACGAGGAGATCGCCAACAGGAGCCGGGTGGAGGCTGAGTCTTGGTACCGATGCAAGGTGAGAGATGGCTGGGGAGGTGGAAGAGTCACTGGCGGTGGCTCAGAGGATGCTGAGACCTGGGATATTGCTGGCCCTGGTGTGGCCAGACTGGAGCTCACG
This sequence comes from Tringa solitaria, assembly GCA_026413425.1. Lineage (NCBI taxonomy): Eukaryota > Metazoa > Chordata > Aves > Charadriiformes > Scolopacidae > Tringa > Tringa solitaria. Next base: position 2,186,016 of record JAOXJM010000017.1, on the reverse strand, counting down.
TTGGCTTGCCTGGGTACGGAGAGCTGTTGTTGAGGAGCCGCTCGTGGTGGACCTAACGTGCTCCTCTTGCTTCTGCCTCCCAGTACGAAGAGCTGCAGGCCACCGCCGGCAAGCATGGAGACAGCCTTAAGGACACAAAGGCTGAGATCTCCGAGCTCAACCGCATGATCCAGAGGATACGGGGTGAGATCGAGAGCGTGAAGAAACAGGTAGGGGCTGCTTTTTGTTATTTTTTTATTTTTTTTTTTGAGAAATGGGTGTGAGCTCTTGGTTATGCTCTTCGGAGCTTCCCCAAAAGCAAACATCCTGAGAACGGTCGTTGTAAGTGGGAGGGAACCCGCTGCGGTTGTGAACAGCCGAGCCCAAGCCATTGGGGATCATGGCTCCATCTGCCCCTGCCCCGCTCATCGCGTCCCCCTCTTGCCCTCCAGTGTGAAACTCTGCAGAGCTCCATCGCGGACGCCGAGGAGCGCGGGGAGGTGGCCCTCAAGGATGCCAGGACCAAGCTGACTGACCTGGAGACAGCCCTGCAGAAGGCCAAGCAGGACATGGCCCGGCAGCTCCGCGAGTACCAGGAGCTGATGAACGTCAAGCTGGCCCTGGACATCGAGATTGCGACCTACAGGAAGCTGCTGGAGGGAGAAGAGTGCAGGTGAGTGAGGAATCAGCAAGAGCTTGATTGCATCCTGCTAAATCAACAGGAAGAACATGGCACGTCACATCTCCTCCATTAAAATATCCAGGAGGTTGCCATTAGATATGGACTACGGTCCCATGGCTGCTATTTATGCCCACGTCTGATGGACCAAGCCTGGCTTCCTGGAGCTGGACCAGTCCAGATGCTCAGGCTGGAGCTGATGACCCATCTCTTTTTCCTTGCAGGATGTCTGGAGAGTGTCAGAGCTCCGTGAGCATCTGTGAGTAGCATTCCCCACTCCTGGGGTTGGGGGACCACAGTGGGCTGGGTCTGATGCTCCAAAGCTTTATGGTGGCATCAGAGGTAACCTCGAACCTTCTGTTCTTCTCTGCAGCCGTGGTGGGAGGCAGCAGCAGCTCTGCTGGAGGTGGATACGGCAGCGGAATGTGCCTTGGAGGAGGAGGAATGGGATTTGGAGCTGGAAATGGGAGAGGCAGCTGTAACACCGGTGGTGCTGGCGTCTGCTACAGCTTAGGAGGGGGCGGATTCGGCTCCGGGGCAGGATTCGGTTCCGGGGGAGGATTCGGCTCCGGAGGGTGCAACTCCGTGGTGGTGGGGTCTGGCAGCATCCTGAAGAACCCCAGCAACTGCAGGTTCTAGGCACACCGGCCACCCTGTCACCCCTCCCTGGCACCCAAAGGAGAAAGGAAGCAAAGTCCATGATGGCCACGACCACCAACCCCCCCTCCCCGCTCCCTTGCCAAGGTGGCCACCGCCTACTTCATCTCAAACCTCCACCATCCCATCCGTCAGAAACTGCAGAGAACACCAAAACCCAGCTTTATTCACCAGCCAGTGACTGAGATTCTCATCGACGTGTGAGACCGGTTGCCCCAGCACTCCCCAGGACGCTCCCCAAGCTGGTGGCCATGGGGGTGCGGGGGAACCCCTTTGGGGGGCAGGACCTGCCCCCTTCCCTTGGAAAGGAAAGCTCTGGACAGAGGGGACGGGTCCCTACGTGGCTTCTTTCGCCATCCCCTGCCACGTCCAGAGGTGGGGCAATTTTAATGGGTGCTACTCATCAGCCGGGGCGCAAACTCCCAAAGGAGGATTTCCCAACGGTGACTCCTCCCGGCTGAAGACATTTCTTACCCCCCTCCCCTGCAGTTTGTTTGTTGGTTGGGTTGGGTTTGGTTTGTTGTTTTTTTTTTTCCCCTCCTAAGCAAGACACCGGCATTTTCACCCGCGTTCTTTAGAAGCTGTTGTAAAATGTTTAAGTTTTGCTGAGGGTTTATCTTGTTTAGTTGGTTTTTTTGTTTATTTTTCCCCCTCACTGTGATCATGGGAACAACTTGTGCTTGTGTGCTTAAGCCTTTCTCCTTTGGCGCGTGGCGTACCCCAATAAACACTAGAGGCAGTAAAACTCATGTGGTTTTTCTCTCTGAACCCGAAGAGTTTCGTGTTGCAACAAGACTCGGCTTCTGCTGAGACCTGAAAGTGGTTCCTGACTTTCTCCTGCCCTTTGAAGTTCACATTTAAAGGAACCAAAGCCCACACGTAGCCCGGTCTTTCCTCCTTCTCACCCTTCTCTCTCTAAAAATATGGGAAGTTTGTGAGTTTGGGGGTGGTGGTGAAGAAGGGTCGGGTAAGGGTGGGGTGGCTGGGGTGGGTCAGGCTCCGTGGGATGGTCTGGTCCTGCTGGAAACGGGGTGTTCCTGAACGACACCCGTGGGAACCAGCTCGTTCCTGGTAGTGCGGCTGGAGGGAAGGAGGCAGCTGGGTTGAGCCTGGACGTTCTCCTCTCTCCTTCTGCTAGGGGTCCTGGGGTGACCAAGGCAGGTGGCCCCCTTGGACCAGAGCAGATTTTGGGACTCAGCTGATGTTGGGAGACCGTTCTCTTCCTCTTTCTTTTCCTAAGACCTTTCCTTGCTTGTGTTGGCCAACTTGGGACATTCCCTGGCCAGCCCACCTCTGACCACCGCCTCTGAGCACACCACCAGCCTACACCCGAGCTTCCCTCTCCTCCAAGGTGGTCCCAATGCTGCTGTTGCTGTCATGGCAAAGACAATGCACAGCCCTAAGTGCTTCTGGAGCACCCTATGAGGGATGGTGTGGAAGAGGGAAGGGTGATCATCATCCCTCAGAGCTAATTCCTCAGCGTCCACGATGCTGGAGCCACCCCTACAATTGATCTGTGTCCAGGGATCCATGGGTTGCTTTCAAGGTGTCTCCAAAAGGCGACTGAGAACATGGGAAGAGCAAGATCCCAACCCTCAAGTCAAGCCCCACCTCTCCACAAAAGGAGGATATTTTTGATGACCTGTGAATTTAGGGCCAAAAACTTCCACTGTGGTTTGACCTCTGGCTCAGGAGACCTTGAATCACGTCCCTGGTCAACCGCAGACCTGCTCTGCCATCCCCATGAGTCACTTCACTTATCCCATGCCCCGTTCCCTGTTTGTAAGTGCCAGAGACATAAACCTACCAGCCACCGCGGAATGTCACCGCGCTGCCAGCGAAGGCGTGTCACTACTTGGACGGGGAGATGGTTTTGGGCAAGGCTGAAATATTCCCCTGAGTCGTAGAAGGACCTGAGATGGGCGTTGAATGAAAAGACATCTCCTTCCCCAAGAGCCACCCCAATCTACCTGCCTCTGTGTAAACTTGCCTCCAGCGAATGACTCCTGACATGGGTGAGGAGGAGACAAAAGGCTTCTGGATGAGGACAAAAGCCGTAGCGAAGACAAACAGACACCAAAAAGCCCTCGCCTTTTGTTCCTATGATTGCACCAGCAATTAGGGGAGAATTCTGCTGGGCTGGACCCAGATGTGACATAATTTCTGCCTTTTGCTGGAGGAGGGAAAAGCATTTTACGTGCCCCGAAATAATTTCGTTTAATTGCGTCATGATTTCCTCCCCCTTTCAAAAGTTCCTTCTAAAGCAGAGCAAGAACGCTTAGATGTCGAGTGTTTTAGGGAAAGCGTGGGAATTAAATGCTCTGCTTTGCTTCCCCCCCCCCCCCCTTAATTTCTCTCTTTCTGTGGTGGAAGAAGCTCATTGCAGGTCAGCTGAAAGCGTTGCTGCTGAAATGAGCCTTTTCCTCCAAATATTCATCTTTTCCTCCAAGTATTTGCATTTTCCTCCAAGTGTTTGCCTTTTCCTCCAAGTATTTGCATTTTCCTCCAAGTATTCGCATTTTCCTCCAAGTATTCGCCTTTTGCTCCAACTGTTCAAGGCTCGAGCAGCTTTTCCCATATTTCTGCCCATTTGTTTTCATAGAATCACACAATAATGGAGTAGTTTGGGCTGGAAGGGACCTTTAAAGCTCATTTTCCTTCCTCAGGGCTTTGGGTACAAGGATGTTGTTTGAGCTCCCTGCAGTCTAAAGCCGCCGATTGCGTTGGAGCCGGGAGATGGTGTCGATACCCAAATCCCGGCTGGATTTCCTAAACTTGGCTGGTGACGGGGCTGTGACTCAACCCCGGCGCTGGATCCAAACACGGGGCGCTGGGGACTCCAGCCTTCGCACACCTCCTCCCACCGTGGCTGGGAACCCGACAACTTTCTGATCGCCTTGTCCCGCCCCACAGAAAAAAAGTTGTTTTTTTTTTTAAAAAAAAAACCAACACCAACAAACCAACCAAAAAAACAACCCAGAAAAATGTCAGCACGTCGTGGTAACACGGAGGGAGGCAAGGGAAGGCGCCTGTCCATGTGGATAGATGTGATGGTATCTACAGCAGCTACAAACCCACAGTCCCCCCCTGAACCCTGCCCTGGGGAACGTGTTTGATAAGTCAGAAGCAGAGCGTGCTCACACTCTGGGTCTTGCCAGGGATTTGTCCCTCCTGGAGATGGGAGATGACGTTGGCCATCGCCCCGAGAGGGGCTGAGATGGTTGTTGAGCCCTTTGGTTGGTGGTTGTGGTGATGGTTGAAGTTGTTCTTCAAACCTCTCAAGGCTGGGCATGTAATTGTCCCAACCGTGACCGTCTCCCAACCGGAGACAAAGACCACCAAGAAGGCTGAAGACCACCAGGCCCCAACGGAACCTCCTCAGCCCACCTATTTATTGTTTATAAACCATCTCTACAACCACCAACCCCCCCCCTCCTCCACACCCCTTGGGTCTGACGGTGACTTGTTCTCAACACATATATATTTTAGCCCTATCTGTCCTCTGCTCCACTTCCACCGTGCTCAGGAGCCCCCGGTGGGGGGGAGGTGGGACCATCAGGAGGGGCAGGGACAGCTGGGGTTTTCAGTGGAAATGCCAGTTGAGCTGCGCGTTACGCCATGGTCCGGGTCCCTAGGCGCTTTGGGAAATAGGTGTCTGGGCGATATTTTTAGAGGTATTTAAACATCTGAAGACACCAGGAGTTGCCAGTGTGGATTTTCAAGAAGCACTTAATTGCCTGTGTCCTGTGGGAACGTCTGAGCACCTCGTTAGGCGGCTACCAGCACTGTTAGCTGCCTCAGCACTCGTAAAGGGTTTTGGGCTTCAGAAGTTCTTAGGTGACTTTAAAAAGTTGAAAATTAATAAAAAACCCCAGGGATTTTTCTCAATAAAAACCATTAAAATGAGGCAGTGATTGTTGTTTTATAAGCAGACTCCTGCAAGACAAAGGGATGAAGGCGTGACGGGTCATGGGGTTACTATTGCACCTCTAACTCAGAAATTAATCCTTTCCCAGTGTGACACCAAATCCAGCGTATTCGGATAAGCTTCTGCCTTCCTAAAACCTGGTGTCTGCTCCCAAATACACTTAAAAAGGACACCTACCCCACCTTCTTGAAGGAGGGCTCGACACAGCTTCCAAGTGTCTACCTCTGCCAAAGATCTATTTGAATACAAACACTGAAATGAGCCCAGCAGCTGGAAAACACACGCTTCCTCCAGTGAAAGTGATAGTGCCCTCTCTTCTCCTCATGTCTATGTGTCTCCACAAACGAGCCAGGCATCCTCCAGCAGCCTCTGCCGAGCTAATTGCATTTAAATAGGTGCTGGGTTTATTATGTGGGCAGCGGGATTTTGCATGCTGCCTTCTCCCTGTCGGTCCTCAGAGCCCTCCGTCTCTCTGTCCGTCCCAGCGGCTGGTTTCCCGGTGTCTTCTCTGGTTTGAAGACCACGTGAAGGTCTTGAATCCCTGTAGGATTTTCTGAAGGTTTCAAGACCATGTGAAGGTCTTGAATCCCTGTAGGATTTTCTGAAGGTTTCAAGACCACGTGAAGGTCTTGAAACCTTCAGAAAATCCTACAGGGATCTCCCGTCCGTGATACTCGTGGCATTTCTTCACCGGTGCTGAGAGTCTCTTGGCACGCAGGCTCCGGGACTCACTTTCCATAAGAGTTTGGTCCAACAATAAATGAATTTCCAGTGCCAACCATCGCTCTTGTATCTTGTTTCTGGTAAGGTTTTATTTATCGAAAAGACACAGAGCCTCATCAAAATGCAATTTGCTGAGCCCTGGCTCCGGATTGAGAAACTACTTCTCCAAGCCAAAGGCAATTTTCCATGTAAAAAGAAGACGAAGGGTGTAACATAGGTGTGTTTTGGGAATTGTGAAAGCCGTGCTACAACTTGGCATCAAGGGCAGCACTTGCCTGCCATGGAGCTTTGGAGCGAGAGATTGAAATAGAGATAAACACAAGCAGGGAAACAACCGCAACGGATGAAAGGTGGAACAACAAGGACCGGTGTATCCGAGGGAGACTGTTACGATCACCACAAAAGCAGAAGGCTTCTTAGTCATTGAGCGCTACCATTGGGGAGAGACAGTTGTATCTTTTCTTTTTTTTTTAATTTTCTCCTGCATTATAAGGGTGTGTTTCTGGGTAGGGTCAATGTTTGGCAAATTGAAGATGAAAATCTGTAAACCACGCCACGCTGATGAAGACAGTAGCTGTCTCCTCCTTCACGCCCATGCAAACCCTGCCCACTTCCAGGAACAGATAAAAGGGAGCATCCTCTGCCCTCCAGTCAGAGGGACTCACTTCCCTTCTGTCTGCACTCACCTCCTCGCACCACAGCTCCATCCGTCTTCCTCATCTTCTCACCTTCTCGATTTTTTGACTCAGCTTAGAAGAAACAACCATGTCTCGGCAGTCTGTCTGCAGAAGCTTTGGAGGCGGGAGTAGAAGGGGCTACAGCTCTTGCTCTGCCATCGGTGGTGGCTTTGGAGGAGGTGGCGGCAGAAGCAGGAGCAGCTACAGCTCATTCTCTATGTCCAGGGGATTTGGAGGTGGTGGACGTTGTGGAGGGTTTACCAGCAAGAGCCTCCACAACATGGGTGGTAGCGGAAGGATTTCCATGGGTGGATGTTACGGAGGTGGAGGCTACGGAGGCAGAATGGGTGGCTTTGGTGGAGGCTACGGAGGAGGAATGGGCAGCTTTGGTGGAGGAATGGGTGGAGGAGGAATGTGTGGCTTTGGAGGAATGAGTGGTGGAGGAATGGGTGGTTACGGTGGAGGAATGGGCGGTTACGGTGGAGGAATGGGTGGCGGAGGAATGGGCGGCTTTGGTGGCCCAGGCTTTGGCATGGCAGGCTTTGGTGGCCCCGGTAGAGGTGGCCCTGGAATCCAGCCAGTGCAGGTTGACACAGCCCTCCTACAGCCAGTCCATGTCGAGATTGATCCCCAGATCCAGCAAGTCAAAAACCAGGAGAAGGAACAGATCAAGACACTTAACAATCAATTTGCCTCTTTCATTGACAAGGTGAGGGGGGTGCGATTGGGGCCAGTCAAGGGTCAAATTTGGGAGGAACTTTCAAGTTCTGCAGAAATGTCCTTTTTGAGCTAGATAGCATCAGGCGGAGGAGCTTGAGCAAAATCTTTTCATTAAGTACTGCTTGGGGAAGAGATGAGAATCTCTCTTCCCAACGAGATCAAAGCTCTGTCTCCGGGGCTTGACTCCAGCCTGTTGCACCAGGCTCACCTCATGGGTTACTCTTGCAGCAGGCTCAACGCCTCCAAACACCCGCAGGTTTTGGGCACAAATTGTCCCTCCTGTGCCGCTCTCTTTCCAAATACCCTTCCATTGAAGTATTCATTAATATATATATTTTTTTCTCTCTTTGTTTTCAAATATCCAGGCTTTTAAATCTAGACTAGAAATCTAAGATTTCCACATTACCTGTGACGGGAATCTACTTGGAGCTGGTCCTACATTTGAAAGCTCCTTCGACTTGAATACCTCTTAGACATTTCCTCCTTTTCCTGATCTTGCAGTTTAGGCAACAAGAGAAATTTTTAACAAAAAATTAATTGGTTCCCTCATTGTCCTGTAAAGGAGAATCGACACCCTTTTAACGTGATGAAAGGGGTGTCTTGGCTTCTGCTGCTGTTCCCCGTGTGATGGTGGATCCTCCATGTGTTGGCTTTCAGGTCCGCTTCCTGGAGCAGCAGAACAAGGTCCTCTCCACCAAGTGGGAGCTCCTCCAACAGCAAGGGCCTACAGGGCCAAGGAAGAACCTTGACGTCATCTTCGAAAACTACATCCAGAACCTGAGGAGGCAGCTGGACGCCGTCTTGGGGCAGAGGGGGCAGCTTGAGTCGGAACTGCAGAACATGCAGCAATACGTGGAGGAGTTCAAAACCAAGTAAGTGAGAGTTTAACCCGGAGAGCAGCTCGAGCAGCTTTGTAGTCGTTTTTCTTCACATACATGCTTTTTATGGCAGTTGGCAGACATCGCTTTTTCAGTCTAAATATTGAATTCTATATTTTTTTTCCCCTTTTAGCTTGTTTAGTGTGGCCATAGGCAGGAAAATTCAGGAAGCTCAGCTTGTACTTTTACTTTCCATAGGTATGAGGAAGAGATCAACAGGCGCACAACTGCCGAGAACGAGTTTGTGGTGCTCAAGAAGGTGAGTCACGCACTGCGAAATGATGGCTGGAATATCAGGCTGTATCTGGGCTTTGAGGGGACTCCCTCTTGAATGGAAATTTGGAGAGATAATAGAATCCGTGGGCTGATATTTGAAGGCCTTTGTTTATAATTTGCATAAATGAATAACTCCATCACAGCTGTTACCCTCCATACAGACTGTAATTTCCATGGAGGATTTCCAAGAGGAAGTGAAAGTATTCCCTGTGATCTTTCCTGTAGGATGTGGACTGTGCCTACATGACTAAAGTAGAGTTGGA
>JAOXJM010000017.1:2105513-2120274 GCA_026413425.1 Tringa solitaria | reverse complement strand
CTTCTTCCCCAACAGATACCAGCAGGAAGGGAACAGACACACAGCTGCCGAGAACGAGTTTGTGCTCCTGAAGAAGGTGAGGAATTTGAACAGAAGGGTCAGATGCAGAGGTCAAAATTTCTCACTCTAGAAGTATAGGGAAATTGCCCTAGGTCTCCGCGTAGGCACCATTTTGACTTCTAAATGCCTGGAAACTCTTTTAGGATGCGGACTGTGTCTATCTGGCCAAGGTAGAGCTGGAAGCAAAGATGGAAACCCTAAAGCAGGAGACAGAGTTCCTGAAATGTGTTTCTGCTCAGGTATGGATGCCCCTGTCCCAATCTTGGTTGACAGCAGCTATTCCTCCCACCCGCTCCTCATCTATGGTGATTTAGGCCTGATTAAACCAACCTGATGGGGTCCCCTTGGGAGGCAACGGGGATCCGAGATAGGGAAGACTTTGAGATCTCAAAAAACCAAATCCCCAAACCTCAAACTGCATGTGTGACCAAATGTAATCTCAGCTCCCGCACTGTGGCTTGGGTCAAACTCTCAGTGGTGGTGTTACTGCCACTGGAGTGTGAGGTAAGACCTCTGGGGACAGAGACACCCCAAGAGTTTATTGCCATTTCACGTGGCTTCTAGGAAATCGCAGAGCTGGAGAGAAATCCCTGTGACACCTCTGTCGTCGTGAAGATGGACAACAGCCGAGGCCTGGAGATGGAAGGGGTCCTCAGGAGCGTCGCCAGCTGGTATGAGGACATGGCTCAGAAAAGCAAAGCGGAGTTGGATGCCTTGTACAGGACCAGGGTAAGTTACAGCATCAGGTGATGGATCCTTGATTCCCTGTCAAGAGCAGTAGCACAAAGGTGGGGATTTTTTCCTTTTGTCTTCACTATGTAACTTCTGGACCTAATTTTCCATTCTGCAAAATTCTTTGAGTCTCAAAGTCAGGAGGACAGGACTGGGAGAGGATTGGGTACTGCAGGGAATGGGAAGGTTGTAGGTGAGTTCAGCAGCGAAAGCTACATGAGGAAAGCTCCGTTTGTTACTGGAAGTCTCAGGAGCTGCCAAGTCGTGTGGACCTTCCTAAACCTCGTTTAATTCTCTCTGGAAACAGAAGCAGGCTCCTATATCACATTAATGACCAGTATTAATTCCCGGCTCTCTCTTTCCTTACTATCAGTTCCAAGAGCTTGAGGAGGCAAAGGGGAGACGTTGCAATGAACTGAAGTCCCACCAGCAAGAGATTGAAGAGCTGAGTTTTGTGATCCAGAGAAGGCAATGTGACCTCGAAAATGTGAAGAAGCAGGTATGATGGACTATATTTACTCACTGGGTCCTAGACGTGAGGTCCCAGGTTGTGTTTTCCACATCTCCATGGCATTTCTTTCATGTTTATCAAAGGGCATTGCCTCACACTGGCTCCATTGGTCCGGAGAAGATCCTACCAGTGCTGAGCAGGGAAGAAGGGTTGTCTGCTGGCCTATTTTCTTTTGGATCATTTTGATTGTTGCAAGGAACTAATTGCACCAAATTAGATCGTTGGATTAGCTACAGCCGCTCGGAAAATTGCTAGAAATGCTCCAGCGAGAATTCTGGCAGGAGACAACGCTTCAAAGCATCCAATAAATAGGGCAGAATTATGACTCACCAGTAATTCAGCACCCATGGAAACTGGGATAATTTTCAGACCATCTAATTTATTATATAGTTTATAACGGGAAGTAATGGAAAACCTTAATTATTAGTTCCAATTAGAACAAAGTATTGGTATCCTCGAAACAAGACTTAGACACCGTCTGGCAGTACAGGGACGTGTCCAGCTTTTCTGTAGTATTTCAGAATGGGAATCTGATTTTTGGGAAGATTTGGCTTTCCCCAAAACCGACCTCAATACTTCCCACTTTAGGACTCTCCAAAGAAGCGAGGAGTGCTCTTTTCAAAGGTCAGTGTGGCAAGAAAGGGGGCAGGGAAAGTGAGGAGGACTATTGTGTCCCCCCTGGCAGGTCTCCTCTCTGCAAACATCGGTGTGTGATGCTGAGCAGCGTGGGGATTGTGCCCTGAAAGATGCCCGGGAGAAGCACGTTGAGCTGCAGAACGCCCTCCAGAAGGCCAAGGACGAGCTGGCTTGCATGCTGAGGGACTACCAGGAGCTGCTGAACGTCAAGCTGGCCCTGGATATCGAGATTGCGACCTATAAGACTCTACTTGAGGGTGAAGAGAGCAGGTGGGTACCACCACCACCGTGTGTGGGCACTGCTCAGTCCTTGGGACTCTCCAGCAGAGACAAGGAGACTGGGAAATGTTAAAAATGCCAGTTATGTGATGGATAACCTTGCGACCATTTTCTCCTTCAGGATACGCCTTGGGAGCCCCGTGAGAGTGTGTAAGTAAGCTCAAGCTTTTCTATTTTCCTTACAACATTAAACAATCCAGTTTGGAGGGGGAGGAGAAAGGCTGCGTCCTCCCTATGAGTGTTCCAGCTTGTGTTTCCCCATGACAGCAATCACCACCTCTTCCAACACCATTGCCAGCCACGCAGCCAAGCTGGCACGGGGAGCTGGGAGACAGTCCAGAAGGTGCAAGTCCTCCTGCAGCGCTGGTGGAGCATCCCTACCTGAAGATGCTGGTGCCTGCCACAGAGGATTCACCTCCAGAAGCGTTTCCAGCTCTGCAGGTGGGCACCACATCCCAGGAGCTCCCAGATGCATCCCCAGGAGCAAAGAATTTAGAGCTGGAGGTGGTGGCCCTTCATGCCAGAGCTCAGCCCCCCCCGGCGTTGGTGGCCTCTGTAGCAGGAGTGCAGGGAGCTGCAGAGGGACCTGCAGGGCCATCAAGAGCATGGGGAACTCTGCTCCCCAATGAGGGATGTGTTGGCCAGGGGTGAGGATTTCCACTGGACCTCCGTGCCCCAGGAACGCCCGTATCTAAACTTCAGCTTGCGAGAGTTGGGAAAACCAGAACGTAAAACCTAAAGTAGAGAAATGGAAGCCCTTGCTCCACTTCTCAGGGGTGAAAACATCCTCAGCTCCACCTCACACACAAGGAAGAGCCACACTGGGCACAAGCAGGTTGTAGCATCATGAAACCACATTAGAGAAACTCCACCGGCATCACATCAAAAAAGGGACACTTAAAACACATTCCTTTTGATTTCTGCTGTTTCTTTAAAGGGCTGGTGGTTGTGTTGGGGCACTTACCTTGTTATCGCTCAGTTCCTCCTTCCCACCAGCCTTCTTTTTCCCCCCCCCGATTAAACCTTCGCTATCTATGGAACAAGTCCTGATATTTAATTGAGAAGCCTTTCCCTGGAGTGCTCTGGGAAGTGTTTCTGGAAACGAGCTCTCTAGGACTCGCTGTTCCACGGAACCCTATCTGATGTAATTTTGGGCAAGCCAGTGGTGAGACACACGGGGTGACAGAGAGGAGGGACGGGGCTCCAGCGACGGCCTTTGTTCACTGTCTTGGAGCAGTTGGGTCATCCCTGTGCAGGCAGCAAGTCATAAATTAAAAAAAAAACCCACTGCATTTCACCTTCTATAGCCAGCAAAGGGTAATTATGTCGCTTGTATTCCTATTAACTTCCCTGCTTAGTGTCCTGACAGATGCGGAAATCACAGCACCCTCGCTTCTATCTTGATGACTCAAGAGCTGCACACTTTTTGCTTTTTTCCCCATAAATTGATGGAGAAAAAACCTCTTGCCGATTGGTTTTTCAGAGTTTGCCCAGAAAGGCCCTGTTCCCAAATTGGACAAGACATACCTGCTGACTAGAAGTTTTACCAATTAATTAGACACGGCAGGGCTGTCCAGAGAGTCTTTGGCTGGCGTGAATTCTGGAAGCCTTTTAAATTCATCTTATTTATGCTGATTTGCCCCAAATTTAGCTCCCACCCAAGGCTATTCAATGGGTGTTTGAAGGTGCTTGGAGAAGTCATCCCAGCCTCTTTGCATTTTTACAGCATCTTTACCATGGAGGTATGACAACAAAACACATTTTATTCCGCTTCAAAATCTGCTGCAACAGGGTCGTTACAGGGAAAAAAAAACAACTCAGGAATGTGCTTGCTTGCTTTTTTTCAGCATCAGTTTAGAAATCTTGCAGCTAGGGATTTCAAAACACATCAAAGGGAGATATTTTATGGTACATTTGAGCGGATTAAAAAAAAAAAAGAAGCCAACAAATTAGTAACATAAATCAACCGCAAAGGAATAAAGTGTTTTGCGATTAAACTGATGAAAGCACGAGCAGAACAAAGAAACGAGCCTTAAAGAAGCACGTTGGACCCGTATCTGTGTTATAAAAGGGGGATCCAGAGGGAAGGTCTTTCCCACCCGGAGCAATTATTGCGATTCAGAACTGGGAGAGCTTTCTCTCCCCCTGGAATTCTCACGCGATAGGAAGCCGTTTCCCAATCAAATATGAAGAGCACAAAAAACCCCCAACAAAACCCTAGGCCCAATCTCTAATGAAGGAAAACCACAAGAAAGATTCAACAAGAAAAGGAACAATCGAGCATCCATAAATATTCATTGAGAGGGGTTTAAGTATCTCATCAAGGTCATAGTGTCCCCATTGAAAACAGACAACCCTCTTGTTATTTATGCAAGAGAAGAGCAAGTCAGGGAAATGACACAGAATTGGGGTTGGTTTCTCACCTCCAAACTCCCCCCAACCCTGTCACCATTTCAAGATCTGATAAGTTAATTTAGGAAGTGCTTCACTGTAAATCTGTGACCAGCCCCTCTCAACGTCAGCACTTCAGGAACTGGCCGAGGCATTCAGTCAGAAATTCCCCAGTACATCACAAAGCTACACAAATCAAGTCAAATCAATCAAACCAAACGTGGGCTTGGGCACCCTTTTGCATAGCAAAAGGACAAGCTTATCTCCCGCCGCCTGAATGTGCTCCCCAGGAGGACCCAACCTTCCATGGGCAATTCCTTCCTTCTACGGCTCAGAGAGTCCCTCCTGCCCAAGAAAACATCTTCAACTGGAAGGGATAAGGGCTCCTGTAGATTTATAGGGAAAGTTGTTCTTCCTTAATAACAGCTGCAATGTTCTTTTTTCCCTTTTTAGAAAAGGCTTTCCCGGGCAGTGTGATGCCATCCCATCTGGGGGCCCGGGTTCCCACCCATCCCGCGCTCATTTCCCCTGCCCGATTCTGTGGGAGGAAGGACATCGACAGGAGAAAGATCAAAACCCCGACCCTTTGCTTTGTTGCCAGCCCTGGCTTTACAGGGGCTGATCACTGCACGGAGATACACCGTGCGCTCGCACTGGGGACCGGGCGAAGCTGCAGAGCGTGTGATGTTGTGTGCTCTCATTAAGACTTCAAAGGCGCCCAAGAAATTTGGCGCCCAAAGGGTGGGACTAATTTCACCTCACTCTAAGCAGCCAGAAGTGGGGCGCCTGGTCTCCTTGTCTGGTTGTCTAGACTGCCTCCGGTAGTCAAGGAGAAGCGAGGTGAGTCCCTCCAGAGGTGGATTCCTCCCACCTTGCCTGAGCTGCCTATTTTCGGATGTGGTGAGTCACCGTCTGGAGATGCCTATCTCTTTCCATCAGCCATAGAGGGAGCCTCAAAGGCGAAATTAGAATCCATGGGTAGCTTGATGGCTGAAGCAGAGAGGAAGGTGCACCCAGGCCTAGCGTTTGATGAATTTTATGAGGAACATCCTTTGAAAATCCCAGCCTCGACTTCTGACGTAGAGCAGATGTAGGCTAATGACAGGAAAAAATACATTAACAGGTTAAATTCCCTTGGACAGCGTTGGATTCAGGATACAAGGGAGCCAGGCTGGACTCATCAAATCAATTCTTTAGCATCTCATGAATGGCATGGACCAGAGTTGACACAGTCCAAGAAACTGTGGGTATAAAAATAACGTGTTATGACCCAAAATTACACCTATCAAATGGTGTCAGTGCAGAGAGGTTTTTGCCATTGTCCTACCTGAATGCAATGAGTTTTCTACGGCTGCAGATAATTACAGAGATGGAGCACGGCTCTTTGAGACTATCGCATAAAATGTAGTTTGAGAGCTAGTTCGGATTCATCCCTGGAGGCAACAAACAAATTAGGGAACTTCACATATTCTCCTAATGAATTCCATTTTCAGCATCACATTGAGGGAGAATAATGCTGACAAAGGGAGAGATTGCAAGTTGTCAAAATGACTCATCAAACCTCTCATCAAAATATTTTTCTTTTTTGCTTCCTCAGTCCTTCCTTTTTTTTTTTTTTGAGTCAAAAAGATGCAACTTCTGTTTCAGAGTATTCTCTCATTTCCCGTGGCCACACTCACAATAAATAATTCCAAATTCTTGAGGATTTGTGCACCAACAGGTGAAGCACTCGTTGTGCCTTGGAAAGACCTGAAAGAGATTAAATGAACGTTCTACATAGATGCCTTCTCCCTGGGATTCGGGAGAAACAACAGGGATTTGGCCAACACAAAAATTTTACCCAATACCGACTAATTTATGCCCAAAATCTCTTACTTCTCAGGAAGGCAGTGGCTCTGGTGAGGTGTTTTGGAACTGGGGCTGCTGCAGCAGAGCTGGTTCACAGACGCTTAATTGCTGATTCCGCCACGTCCCAGGTGTCTCCCACACCTCTGACGCGTATTATGGGGTGCAGAAAGGCAGAGGTGGCAACACCAGCCTTCAGCCTGGCTTCTGGGATGCCATTTTCCTTGTATAGAGCTCATAATAATTGCCTTTTGTGCTCATCTTTGGGTTCAAATAGACATTTTGCTTCTCATAATTCTTTGTTTAGAACTCAAAGGGAATTTACAAGCTTTAGCTTGAAGTCTCTAATATTTTTTTCAGCTGGAACTGCCAACTGTGCTGGCAACCCAGTATGAACTGTGGGCCTAAAATACTATAAGCAAAGGTGTAATCTGAAAGTCATGCTGTAAATAGGTTGAATTATCCCATTCATACAGGGCAAAAGTATCAGTTTACACAACTAATTTATAACACCAGCCCCTCAAACTCACAATTACACCTTCAATTAATGGCCTTGAGAATCTCGGTGCTGCAGCCACGTCCTATGGTTTCGGTTTGTGTGTCTTCTTTTTAAGAACTTAATACTAGAAGGTATAATGTTTTACGGAGGTTTAGCATTGTTTTCACAATTTGCACTCTTGGAAATCCCAACTCTTGGAAAATGTTTTGGGAGGGGGTTAATGAGGATGAGGGAACCGAGCTACTGGGTGTCTCCAGATAACATCATGTTGTGTGTAGAAGATGCAGAGTCCTCCAAGAGCTGCTCCTCTTCAGTTAGGAAGGGCTGAGGGCATTTAGTTGTTGGTGCTATAATGTCTATTTTTCTCCCAAACAATTTACTCTCAAAGAGCTGAAAGAGCCCTATTGTTTTGACTTTCCAAATGTTGGTTTGGAGAAGGCCCCGAGATGGTTGGCAGATAGGTTGACTGTCTCACCTCCTCGGGCTGGTGATTAGGGGAAAGAGAGAGAGATTCAACTTGCCAATGTGAGTCAAAACCATCCCTGGTGTCCAGTCTAATCTATTCATTAAGACTTCCTCTGTTGATGGAGAAAGACCAGCGCCTGCGGAGGGTGAATCACCCCAGCACAGACCCAGGGGCTGTTTCTCTTGGAGGTGCCTCTCCATTGAGTGTCAAGGACGTGTCTGGCAGAGCCACCTGGCTTTCAGCTGTCGCTTCGTGAATGAGGTGGATCTCACCAGGCTGAAATGTGCTACTGTTCCTTTTTTTTGTTCCCCGTAGAGACTACCCGAAGGTGAATCAAAAAGGTCTCCGACACCCAGAAGCTCCAACACAGCAAGGGCCAAAGATTTCACTGTGTCCAAAGGACGTCAAGTTAGGAATTTGCAGCATTATTCAAGTGAAAATGTCGCTGACCGCACAGAGCATGAACTGAGTAAGAAAACTGAAATTTGCCTCAGTTCCTGGGTGCAACATGCTCTGTTTTGGTGGTGTCTCCTGTGGTAAGAGAAGGTCAGTGTGGAATGCTGCACGGGGATATTTTTTGGGAGCATTTTGAGTCCTCGCACATGAATCCAGACCCATAACTCTGTGAATTTTCTGGTGTTTCAGGCACAGAAATGATCCACTCATCATGACACAACTTCCATGGTGTTTTTTCCATTGTTGACTTTCCTTTTTTCTTTTCTTTGGTTACTTTTCTGCACCCAAAACAGGCCTGGTGAGAGAAAAAAAAAGGAGAGATTGTGAAATTACCCCCGCAAAGTGCAAGTCTGCAAAACATGCCATCACACACAAAAACCCATGAGACACAAAACCCCAAACGACACGCTGCAAACAAATCACAAAGAGTTTCTTCAAAAATGTTTGCTAAACTATAATTAGCGTAAGTTAGGGGAGCACTTCAAACCGTAATATATTCTAAGCCAACTTGCACACAGAGCACTTTTAGATTCCTTTTTATTTCCTCAGTAGTTAGTATTTGCCGGGCTGTTTTGCATTTTGAGGAGCATTTATTGCTGCCAGGCAAACCAAACCCTTAAGCGCTTCAAATTAAGGTCCTGATCCTATCAAGGCCAGCTTCCCAAATGTATATAAGGGGTAGCATCCCTGTGGCACTTCAGCGGGATCTCTGCTCCTCTCCTGCGGAAGCGCTTTTCCCCTTCAACTCCCACATCCCACCTTCCGATCGGCCGCGATGAGCAGGCAGGCGCCCACGGTGAGGTCCGTCCTGGGACGAAGAGGCTTCAGTTCAGCTTCAGAGATTTGTGGGCGAAGCTACGCCGCCTCTGCCTGCCCGCCCGGCCGATGCGGAGCCGGTGCCTACAGCAGCAGGAGCGTCTGCAATTTGGGTGGAAACAGGCGGATTTCCTACGTCAACGGGGTCTGCGGTACCGGATGTTTTGGGGAGTTCGGCTTCGGCGGCGTAGGCTACGGTAGCGTTGGAGGAAGGGTTGGCCTTTGTGGCCCCCGGGGATATAGCATCGTGAGGGGTTACCCCGATCGCAAGGCGGATGGCATCCAAGGGATCTGCATCGACGAGCGGCTGCTGAAGCCCCTCTGCGTTGGGGTGGACCCGCTGGAACATGAGATACGCTGCCAGGAGAAGGAGCAGATCAAGACCCTCAACACCCAGTTTGCCTGCTTCATCGACAAGGTGAGTGCGAACCTGCCCCGTTCTTGCACTTCTTTCAGAAAAATGAAGTACAACCAAACCCCAATCCATGAATCCCTGAGCTGGGTCCGCGCAAGGGTCCAGGTCCCCACAGAGCCAGGTTGGTCCAGACCGGTGTCTTCATTACTGGGGAAGGACCACATACCCCCTCCTAGTGTTTGCCGGTGTTTGTATCGTGGCAAACATAACTCTGGACTTTCTTGCTGGTGTCTCGACCTTGGACGGCTTCAGGTCAAGGCTGGATTTCTCCTTGCAGCCTTGTTCTACCCAGTCAGAAGTTAGAGCCCTGACAGGCTCATCTTTCTGCCCTGTATTAGACCATTTTCCCCCCATTTGACTTTAAATATAGTGACTGTTCCAAAAACATTCCTGAAGGCAAAAGAGGTTAGTCTTGATTCAGGGTAAGTCTGAGCTGTCACCCTCTGGAGATAAAAGAGAGACAAACAGGTTCCACCCTCTGGGGACTCAATCTCATCCTAAAATGCATCAGTGGGACCATCCAGAGGAGCTTTATTTCTATTCATTGGTGAGAAAGGCAGATTTAGAAGTCTGACTTTCAGATTTCCAAATAAATTAGACGTGACTTTCAAATTTCCAAATAGTTGAGACCCATGACTTCCAGATTTCCAAATAATTTAGACCCACGACTTTTAGATTTCTAGATAAGGGCAGATAATTTTATGATTGTCGTGGCATACTGCCTGTCACTTCCCAAAAATCCTATTCTTAGGTGAGAGCAGACAGTCAACCCAGGTGTCAACTCACCGCGTTCATCTCTTTTTATTGGAAGAATTGCTATTTTTTGGCCTGCAGGTGCGATTCCTGGAGCAGCAGAACAAAGTGCTGGAGACCAAGTGGGGCCTCCTGCAGCAGTACGTCCTCCCAAAGAAAGGGAAGAACCTTGAACTCTACTTCGAGAACTACATCTGTGACCTGCGGAAGCACCTGGACTGCTTGCTCTGCGAGAAGCAGAAGCTGGGCAGCGAGGAATGTGCCACCAGCCAACTGGTGGAGGAATTCAAGTGCAAGTAAGGACCTTCAGGTCTCCTCTAGCTGTTGGCGTGCCATGTCTCCTCCGGTTCAGCTCAGGCGACGTCTCTCCCAGACATGGGGCACAACCCCCTTGGGGATGTCACATTCTTCTGTCTCCCTTGCAAGCTCTTTGCATTGTTAATGCTGTCGCTCATGAAGAAGCTTCTGATCTTGGGACGGGCTAATGCCTGGTCTCCAGACGCTGATCTTAGAGCGCCCGATGGCAGTCTCTGGGCCAGGGAAGGGTGTCATTTATACCTGGTGGTTAATGACTCTCTGTCTGGTGGCATTGCTTGCCTCAGCCTTTTTGATTTTTTTTTTTTCTCCTTTTCCAACAGATATGAAGAGGAAATCAACAGGCGTACAACTGTGGAGAATGAGTTTGTGGCCCTCAAAAAGGTGAGCAGCTCAAAATGCACAAATCATTATACCTATAATAGGTTTATTTATTCAGCTTGGCCGAAATCGTGCATTATTAGCAAATGCCCAGCAAAAAGTGATATAATGAGCAGAAGAAGGGAGGCCTGTAAAGAGGCACAGGGTCAGAAAAAAGAGGCAAATGCAAGTAGAAAGTAAGAATAGTGTATCCTCAAAGCTTACATCACCAGCACTACAGCAATCGTTTTCTTACCCCAAGCACATTCTGGAAGTGTAATGGGAGGGTGTATTTGTGGAAGGGAGACAGAGTGGGAGAGGTCACCTGGTGTCTAAGACGCTGGTTATTTTCACATCCTTTATTCTTGGACATCAGAAAAGCAGAAATCATTTGAACAATATTAAAAAACTACTCTTGAATACTCATTAGTCAGTTCTGAGTTTGCAGCTAGGTCCTAAGTAATAAATAAACTAATCCCTGTAAGTCAGGTTGGCATGGTTTTATTTTCCTTCAGGAGACACCAGGGCATCTTGACTCACCCTCTCACACCTTTTCTGCTCTGGAGATCTTGTTGAAACACGTTTCTGTTTTATTGGCTCTGTCTTGTGCGAGTTTCTCCAGTGTTCCGGCGGGATGGGGCTGGAGCGTGTCTTCTCTCTTTCAGGACGCAGACTGCATCTTTTTGAACAAGGAAGAGCTGGAGGTGAAGGTGGATCTGTTAAGAAGGCAGTTGGAGTTGTTGAAATGCGTGTTTGAGGAGGTGAGTGTCTCTGGTCCGTCCCAGGAGTCTGGGAGTGCTGTCTCATCCTTCAGGTGCTTGAAATCCCTCTTGGACATCTCTCATCCCAAGCCCTGAACACTTGAAAGCAGGGAACTACAAGGTTGATAGAATATTAGCATGATTATGCTGGAAATAGGGTGGTTCCCCCTTTCTTAATGCAGCTCCAGGTATGAATTGGCCGTGTCCTAACTCTACCCCTGAGAAAAGAGATGCGTCTGGCTCGTTACTCCGGATTGCAGTTGCCTGATTAGAGCTAAAGAAACTCCCAGCTTAACCCTGTCATTAACATCAGCAAAGCAGCTGAAGATGACAGGATACCAAGGGTTAAGTCACTCCAGTTCCTTGCCCTTGATGTGGACAGAATTGCTGCAGGTCAGCATGTAGGTCAGCAGCCGACATGTGGCAACTCATCCAGCAGGGAAGATTTTCTGCTGAGCCAACCCCAGGGGCATTTCTTGACTTGTTAGAGCCACCAGCTGAGCCGTGCTGGCTCTTTGTCCCGGTCCTACAAAGCTTGAGAGTTGCTGAGAGCTGACTCAGCCATTCTCCAACCTGCAGGAACGAGCTCAGGTAGATCGCCAGCTATGCGACACCTCCGTCATCGTGAAAATGGACAACAACCGAGACCTGGACATGGAAAGCATCATCAAGAACGTTGAGTGCTGGTACCAAGAAATAGCTCAGAAGAGCAAAGAAGAAGTCGATGCTTTCTACCAAACCAGGGTGAGTAAGAAGCCACCTGGGGGTCTGCCTGGCACCTTAGCAGGCTGCAGGTCAAAAAATCAAGATTCTCTTCTCTCTTGATTCCAGTTTCAGGAGCTTCAGGACAAGAGGGGCAAGTACTGCGATGACCTGCAAAGCAACAAGTGCGAGATCTCAGAGCTAACCCGGATGATACAGAAGCTGCAGTGTGAACTGGAGAACGTGAAGAAGCAGGTAGGAGAGGCCCAGAGGCGATGTTTCCAGAAAGGGCAAGGTCTTGGAGGACAGCTCAGATACGGGAGAAGATGACGCATTGGCTTTTAGCAGACTTAAACCTGCTCTAGGCTGTAGTTGGAAAGTGTGTAGTTGAGAAGTGGATAGAGAGAAGGGAAGCCGGTGGTTTTTTCCTGTTTGCAATTGGAAGAGCAGATTAACCCCAAACCAGAATGCCCAGGAATTAGGAAATGAAGCCTTGAAGACACCTGCACTGTTCTCCTCTCTTCTGACAGGTCTCCTGCCTGCAAACCTCCATTTGTGACGTCGAGCAGCGCGGGGACTGTGCCCTGAAAGATGCCCGAGAGAAGCACATCGAGCTGCAGAACGCCCTCCAGAAGGCCAAGGATGAGCTGGCTTGCATGCTGAGGGACTACCAGGAGCTGCTGAACGTCAAGCTGGCCCTGGATATCGAGATTGCAACCTATAAGACTCTATTGGAGGGTGAAGAGAGCAGGTGGGTGACAGAGACCTTCTCCCTTTTCTCCTGTCTATCAGAGGCCAGAACAATTCCAGCTCCCAAGTGAATTTTGCCACTCCAGGATCCTCCCAGGCTCACAGAAATGGGGGCTGGAGAGATGGCTGGGGACTACCCAGGCCACCTTTGGGCCAGCAAAAACAGTTCCTGTCCTGGGGATAGTCGGATGTGTCACAAAAAGGGAATAAGTGGGCTGGGTGAATGGCTGGAAGTTATGAGTAACGTCAGGTTTCTAGATGTGCCTGCCACTGGTTAATAGGATAACGTGCATTTCTCTTCTCTCCCCAAACAGGATATGTGTGGGGAACCCCGTGAGCGTGTGTAAGTAACCTCAAGATTTTCAGCCGTGAGGGTTTTTCATTTTAGGAAAGGCAGTTTATGGAGAATCCCTCTAACCCAGCTCCCTCTGCCTCCCTTTTCCACTTCAGCCCAGGCTGATGTTGAATGTTTAGTCCCAGAAATCTCAAATATTTCTGAATTTCAAAAAGATCAGCTTTTGGATGGAGGGGGGAAGGTCGAATTCATGACCCTTTACTCTTGGAGGCAATATCGAGCCATCCTGGTGAACCCACCAGGCAATGCCCCCCATGTGCACTGACCCTGGGGAAGAATTTGCCACCAGCCAGATGAGCAATGTGGGAAACTGGGAGGATCTGTGAGGGGATGTGCTGGGACACGGGGGAGGAGTTGGAAGGAGCAGGGGCTCCAATACGTTGGACAAATCCAGAGGAAATCAGGTTGGGTCGGTTCTGCCACGCGTGAAACAACTTGCCTGCTGAGAGTCTCCCAGTTTTCCCTCTCTCAATAATTAATCCCGTGGGCTGTCTTGCAGCTGTGGTCAGCAGCGGCTACAACATCCCCGACGACTGCGGGATGCTGGCAGCAAACGGGGCTGCCTGTGGCTACGGCTCCCTGGGAAGACGTTCCGGACGACACAGCTCCCAGAACGGAGGATTCAGCTCCCGGAGTGCCGGGATCCATCCCAAGAGGGTCATTAGCTCGGTGGCCAAGCAGTGTGTCCCAGAGGTGTATTGCCAAGCCGGAGGGGTCAACTGCAAAAATGGGGGGTTCAGCTCCCGGAGTGGGGGGTACCCAGCCCGCACCGTCATCAGCACGGGAAACGGGGGCTTGAATGCTAGGATGGGGGCTTGCCAAGCTGGAGGGGTGGTCAGCTTTGGAAACCAAGGCTGCGTCATCAGGCAGCTGGGGGGCAACCCCGTTGTGGTTGCCAACAGCCCTGAAGTGGTGGGGTGCAACAATGGCGTGGTGGGGAACTTCGGGGTTGTCAGAGACCCCTGCGTTGTCCCATAGGGCCACCAAAGGCGGAGAGCAAAGCTTAGACCCACGGGCCCCTCCACCAAGACAACGCAGGATAGTTTCCCTGCCCACCAGCAGCAACATTTGTCACCCAGCCCATTCCCACATTTATTAGCATCCGATATAGACCCCACCAAGTGATGTTTTGAGAGTCCCCAACCCTAAAGACACATCCAACAAGCTTCTCCAGCAGGTGCTCACCAGTGTTACCCCCCTGAGTTTATATTTTCTAGATTATTGCAGCTTCAAGGGTTTTCTGGTTGTGCTGCCTTCTCTCTCCCTGGCTTTTCCCATAATGAGCAGACCCATTAAACATGTTCTTCCTCACAAGACACCTCCTTTTTTCCCCCCAGCTCCTCCCAAAGCATTTCAGAAAACAGAGTGACGATTTAACTTTCCCAGGAGGCACCGCAAAGAGCACGTTCCCCCCCTTCCCCCTTTTTTTTTTTTGCCTTTTTTTTTTTTTTTTGGGGTCAAAGAAGAAACCCTGAGCTGCAAATTGGAGCTTAAATTTTAAGCGAGGCAATTTCAGCTTCCAAGGCACCTGCTCGTTACACCGCAGACGTAGGCTTTCTGTGAAATTTGCTTACAGATGAACACGTAGTTACTTCCATTTGCTTCTGCATGTTAGGGGTGGCTAGTTCAAAGCGCGCTGATTTTTAGAAGAGCTCACCC
>JAOXJM010000017.1:2058356-2069409 GCA_026413425.1 Tringa solitaria | reverse complement strand
CTAAATGGTTTCTGCTTTGTTTTGAGCTATGGGCCACGTGTCACTCAAATATGTGTGTGTGTGGGGGGGTTGGAGCTCCCTCACTCCGTTACTTTCTTGCCTGCAAACAATGCATTTTTCAGCGCCTCGCTGTAGCCTAGGTGTGTTTGACAAGGCAAGTTGCTGCAAGGCACGTCAAGTTCTGAATTCCCGTGCCAAGTTTTCCAAGCAGATAAAAGAGGAGGCTCCCAAGCTCTCCCATCACAGGGGTTTCTGTCTCCGTTGCCCTCTGCTCTTTTCCTGCTGCGCAGCTTAATTTTTTTCCGCCCCCCTCTCTCTCCTGCTCTTTGCATTTCCATTTGAACAAGCCACCATGAGTCGGATCTCTTTCAGATCATCTACCGGAGGGGGCATGAGGGGCTTTAGCTCAGGCTCTGCTATCGTAGGAGGTGGCAGTGGTACCAGAAGCAGTTTCAGCTCCGTCTCTGTCTCCAGGGTTGGAGGAGGAAGAGCCGGAGGTGGAGGAGGCTTCGGAGCTGGTGGTGGCTTCGGCAGCAGAAGTCTCTATAACCTAGGTGGAAGCAAAAGAATTTCCTACAGCTCAGTCGGTGGAGGTCTACGGAGCGGAGCCGCTGGTGGATATGGCTTTGGTGGAGGAGCTGGCTTTGGTCTTGGCTATGGTGGTGGAGCAGGCGCTGGTTTTGGCTTAGGAGGAGCTGGTGGTGGTGGTGGTGGCTATGGGCTGGGCAGCGGATTTGGGCTGAGTGGTCGAGGTGGCCCTGGGTTCCCCGTTTGCCCGCCTGGTGGCATCCATGAAGTGACTGTCAACCAGAGCCTCCTGGCACCCCTCAAGCTGGACATCGACCCGGAAATCCAGAAGGTGCGAACACAGGAGCGGGAGCAGATCAAGACCCTCAACAACAAATTTGCCTCCTTCATCGACAAGGTGAGAATTTGGTCTTAAACATCAAGCCACGCTTGTTTGCAGCCGCCTCAGGAAAGAACAACAGGAAAAACCTTCCTTTGGATCTAGGGGCTTGTCTGAACTAATCCCAGCCGACAAACGGTGTGGGTTTGGCTGAAAACTAACAACTGCCTTAAGTTGTCTCTTTGAAAGGATGAATTTTTTCTCAGTGCCTTATTTTATTAAAAAATTAAATCCCCCTCCTCCTTGTAAGAAACATCCCGGGGGCTGGATGGACCTTCTACTGGTTGTGAAATGGCAAAGCCCTGCGAAACTCAATGGGATAGCACCAGTTTAACCCAGTAAAGTGGGCTAAGTGTCTAGTAGTAGGGGGGGAGAAACACCTAAAATTGCAAATACAGGTGTGGGGCCTGCTTAATGACGCTTGAAAAATCTCACTTAACATCTCCACTGCTTTTGATACTTGTGAGAATCCTGTGCCCTAAATTAGGAAGATCCTGATAATTTCCCCCTGGTCTTCCCAGTATCTCTTGACCTTTTCTCTCTGTGTTGAGTGATCTCTCCTCTTCCTGGTTTCTTGCGCGTTGTTTGCATGGGCTTCAGCATGTGCTGGTCTCTGTTCCTTCCCCAGGTGCGCTTTTTGGAGCAGCAGAACAAAGTGCTGGAGACCAAGTGGAGCCTCCTGCAAGAGCAAGGGCACACGGTCACCAGGAAGTCCCTGGAGCCCCTCTTCGAAGCCTACATCAACAACCTCAGGAGGCAGCTGGACAGTCTCATGGGAGAGAGGGGACGGTTGGACTCCGAACTGAGGAACATGCAGGACATGGTGGAGGACTTTAAGAACAAGTAAGAAACCGTGAGCCGCAGCATGGGTGATCAACAGAGGGGGAAAATCAATCACAGAATCACATGGGGTTGGAAGGGAACTCTGGAGATCATCTAGTCCAATCCCCCTGCCAAAGCAGGTCCACCTAGAGCAGGTTGCACAGGAACTTGTCCAGGCTCTGAATGTCTCCAGCGAAGGAGACTCCACCACCTCCCTGGGCAGCCTATAAATCAGGGCAGGGGGTTCATACCGGATGGTTCACAGCTGGTGTTGGCACTGGCTTCCTCATCCAGTTTGCCAAACAAGTAAAAGCAAAATTTAGTCCCAGAATTACCTCTGGTTACGTCAGGGTTCTTACGTGCAGGGTCAGAATTCATGCCGTAACGGAGGTGACGGTCTGATCCCATGAGTCTCCCAAAATAATACACCTGGAGACAGGAAAAAAACCTGTGATGAGTATAATGGACGTGCAAAAAGGGAATGAAACCCACCCATAACCTGCCAGCTCCCAAAATCCCTTTTTGCAAAGGAAATCCTGGCCCTTCCAGAGGGCTCCGGGCAACCCACCTCTGCTCGCCCTGGCCCGGCACTGAGCACGTGAGAGATGCTCAACTCCTCTCGCTGACCCTCCTCAAAGAAACTGCCTTCCCTGGGGAGGGAATTAACCCCCACCGGAGACGGGGTGTCCAGCAGAGGTGGGAGGAATCGTTTTAAGGACAGGCCAGTCGGTGTCTGATGACAACAAGGGACATTTCGGTGGGTTTTTTAGGGTGAGGCCGTAGGTTTTCAGTTGGCCAAAGTCTGGTGAGAACAATCTCTCCCTTATTCAACCAGATCTGGCCAAATGCAAATTTGAGAAAAACACCCCGGAGGCCTGAAATATGTTTCTATTCAAGAGTTAAGCATGTGAAAAGACAAGTTTGGGGTTTTTTTCTGGGGGGGGAAGGACAGGGAGACAGCCCTTAGAGCTGACGGGATGGACTGACACAGCTTCTGGTGTGTGGTATTTGGGTGCGTTTCAGGTCCCGATGTGCATCGTGGGCTCTTAGAAATACTGATCAGGCCAAGAATGGCCAATGATACTGTCTGGATTTTGGAGCTACTGCCTGGGAAAGAGAATGCTTTTTTTCCCCCCAAGTTTAGAGTTGGTTTAGAGATGGTTCCCAGTCCACTGGCTCATTTCCACTTCTTTCCATGCCCGCTCGGAGATCCGTCTGCGGGGATGCTGCTGCCAATATTGAACTGGCACGAACCTGCCTCCAAAATCCAGGTCTTTGCCTCAAGAGCCTACATGTTTTGTCTACTTTCTAGCGAAGCCCTGCCCTGATTATCTGATGAGAGGATGTTGCTCAGAGCCATAAAAAGTTCCACAGAAACATAGTCTGAGGCGCAATGATCTGCTCTTGCACAATCAGGGCTGAAGAATCACAGACTTTTTTTTTTTAATTAAATGCTGCAGCCGGTTGTTCAGAAGCCATTAGCATTACTAAAATATCAAAGATCAAATTGTTACATCATTATATGTTTGTAGGAATTGCAGCACAGCTTCGTCGAAAGCCTTTTGCAGAATTTTTCTTTGGGCAAAGGTCACCAAGAATTTCTGCTCCAGCTTCCTACTGAAATGGGCTCTCATCCTGCATGAGCTGGATTTTTCAGCGCAGGGATTAAAATCCATTAATTTTAGCTGGGATTACGCACCCCATGGGGTCTTGTGGGTTCAGGGTGAGGAATCATTTGCTCTGTGTCTGCTCTGGACTGTGAAGATGTGGGAGTAAGGGACATATTGGTGATCCACAGCTGGGTTTGGAGCTGGAGTGGTCCCTTCTCTGCTTCCTGTGCTGCCTTCGCTCTTCATTCCCACCCAACCCCTCTCACCTGTTTATCCCAACAGATACGAAGATGAGATCAACCGGCGCACCGGTGCAGAGAACGAGTTTGTGGTGCTCAAGAAGGTGAGTGAACTGGGAGTCATGGGATGGGCAATAAAATTAACTTGGCAGGCACCCAGTTCGAGCAAAGCTGATGGGAGCTGGGGTTCTCCAAGCCCAGGGTTGGGTCAGGCTGTGATGGTGGCATGTCCAGGAGTAAGTATGGGCTGGGTCCTCCTGGGGCCACGAATGGGCATGACCTTCTCCATCCAGTGGAGCTCCCCTCCAGCAGACACCTCCTCTGGTGGCAGTTGCAGGTCATCTGGCCTCTTGCGGCTCAGTTCAACTCTGTCTCAGGTCACAGCCCCGGGAGTCAGAGCTTCACCTTCTGCCCAAGAACCTGGGTTTGGCTCACACAAGACATCCAACATTACATTAAAAAACCCCAAAAAACCTTGATTGTAACCATATGAAACCAAGCCTAAAGAATAACAGACCTGGAAGCAGAGAGATGGTCCCCCTGGTGTTCTGAAGCCCCTTTAGGTCTGTGCTTTCATCACAAGTCCTTGGCTTTCTTTTCTTTAGGATGTGGATGGTGCTTATATGAACAAGGTGGAGCTGCAGGCCAAAGCAGACGCGCTGGCAGATGAAATCAACTTCCTGAGAGCTCTCTACGAAGCAGTAAGTAGTCAGTTGTCCTGGCAATAGCGTCCCCCAAAGCTCCTTTCCATACAGCTCTCCATGCCCAGGAGCTCCGGCCACCATGCTTGGTGCTGTGCACAGTGAAAGAGAAGGTGGTCACTGTCTTTTTGATATCATAACACAGGCAGAAAAGGGTAGAAAGGTAGAAAAAGTGCAGGGGAAAATATGAGTAAATGGCTTGGCAGAGAGGGCACCCAAGGCATCACTTGTCTCATGGTTTCCACCCCAGATGCCAGACCATCAACTCAATTTTTTTTTTGTATCTTCTGCAGGAGTTGTCCCAGATGCAGCAGCAAGTATCTGACACCTCCGTGGTCCTGTCCATGGACAACAACCGTAACTTGGACCTCAACAGCATCATCGCTGAGGTCAAAGCACAGTATGAGGACATCGCCAACCGCAGCCGGGCAGAGGCCGAGGCTTGGTACCAAAACAAGGTGGGTAACCAGAAGGAGAGAGTGATTTTGGCAACTCATGGGGCATCACACTGGCTGATGGGGGGCAGCACTAGAGGAGGAAGGATCCAGGATGGAAGGATCCATTGCACCAGAGATGAATTTCTCTTTCTGTGTATGTTGCTGTAGGCTCTTGAGCCCACACTCTCAACCATGGGCTTGTGGACCACTACGCTCAACCAGCCTTATGTTCCTTGTGGTGAAACCAAGGGACAAGATGCTTAACTGCTTAAAGAGCCTTGACCCCAGGCTCACAAACAGTCCCTGCTAGACCTGGCCTTAAACAGAGAGCGCTCTCCTTCCCCTGCCAGATTCTTAATAATAGGCGACAACCCATAGGTGCTCTGCGCAATGCAATAGTTGCTTTCCTGGCATATAATGATCATTAAGGGCAAATGCTGCTATTCCACGGGCAGGTTGGTCAGGGGAATGTTATCCCCCGCCCCTCAACCTGCACCCAGACCTGCACTTCGTGCCCTGAAGTCCCCTCACCCTTCCCTAAGCCCCACGGTGTCTAACCGGTGCTCTCCTCCTTTCTCCACATCAGTATGAGGAACTCCAGGTCTCTGCTGGCCGCCACGGGGATGACTTGCGCAACACCAAGATGGAAATTTCAGAGATCAACCGGATGGTCCAGAGGCTGCGCAATGAGATCGAGAGCGTGAAGAAACAGGTAGGAGGGAGTGCTCCTGCATGGTGGGGGGCAGGTGGGAGAGGATGGTGGCCAGGCACGGCACAAAGACCCAGCTCCTGGCACTTGAGCAGGGCTGGAAGACCAGGCTTTCCCCCCTGCATGAAAGAGGGCACAGCCACCTCTGTCTCTGCCCACCAGAGAAGGTTCCTCAGTGCAAGGATGTTCTGCGACAACCCCTTTCTTGCTGGGGAAGCAAGCTGTGAGCTACTAAGCCACCCTCAACAAAGGTGGGTTGGCAAAGCAGAGAGATGTAGATGTCTCTCCTTTTCTTGGGGGACAGGATCATAGAACCATAGAACTGTCTGGGTTGGAAGGGACCTTTAAGTTCACCTAGTCCAACCATCAACCTAACTCTGATAAAAATCATCACTAAAGCATGTCTCTAAATGGATTATGGCTGCAGCTCCCCAGTTGTCCACCTCATGGCACCTTCCCAATGGCCCATCAGGAGCTCTCAGTGCCACGTTGGGAGCCACCAGCCTGTATCTACAATACCACAGCAATACTCTGAAGAGCAGTTTGGGGTAGCCCAAGTTAAACAACTACCTGTTTCTCTTGTTTTTAGTGTGCCAACCTCCAAGCCGCCATCGCTGAGGCAGAGGAGCGTGGGGAGATGGCCCTCAAAGATGCCAAGGCCAAACTGTCCGAGCTGGAGGATGCTCTGCAGAAGGCCAAGGCTGACCTGGCCCGGCAGCTCCGCGAGTACCAGGAGCTGATGAACGTCAAGCTGGCCCTGGACATTGAGATCGCGACCTACAGGAAGCTGCTGGAAGGAGAGGAGAGCAGGTGAGGACAAGCACACGGACCTGTTGGGTGCTGCTCTTCAGAGCAGAGCACATCTCCTTGGGCTCAAAGAGCTCACCTCAATGGGCTGGAGGACCCAGCTGGTGAAGATGTAAAAGAGCAAACCAGGGCAGTGAGAGGGATACTTTAAATTATGAGCTTTCTAGGAAAAGATGAGTTTCTCCAGCTCCTGAACCTGGTGCGCTATGAAAAATGAGAAACACCACCTTTTCACCTGTGACGCAGACACACCCCACCAGAGGATAGTCCCTACCGAAGGCCACAAAAGTCCAATGAGATGGTCCTAGTAGCTCATGCTGCATCTTTCCTGCGCTTTGCCATTATTGCTTACTTTCCCCTTTCCCAACAGGCTCGCTGGAGAGGGCGTGGGAGCCGTGAGTGTCTGTAAGTATCTCCCCCACCTTCCACCCCAGTGGTGCCGGTCCCCCCACCTCGGGTGGGACCCTACAGTGAGTGTTTGCCCTTGTCTCCCCGTAGCCGTGGTCAGCAGCTCCAGCGGGATGGGCTACGGCGGCGGGAGCTGCCTGGGCATGGGTGGAGGTCTCGGCATGGGAGGCGGCGGCGGCTACAGCATGAGCAGCAGCAGCGGCGGCGGCTGCTTCGGAGGAGGCAGCGGAGGCTTCGGAGGAGGCAGCGGAGGCTTCGGCGGGGGGGTCAGCTATGGTGGAAGCAGCACCTTCAGCTCCGGGAGCAGCCGAGGGGTCAGCAGCAGCACGGGAGGCAGCATGAGGATCGTTTCCAAGACCACCACCAGCAAAAAGACCATCAGATAAGGACGGGCAGACGACGGCCCGTCGTTTCCTGCCTTTCGAAAAAGCAAGCGCTGCCCTACGAAATCAACCCTGTAAATAGCTGCGCTAGAGCCTCTCCTTCCTCCGTCCTTCACCCTCCACCCTTGGGGCAGCGGGGGGAGACCAGGACCCCACCGCGAGAATCCGGAGCACCTTTGGCTAAAGAATAGGTTGTAACAGGTCATCGACAGGGCTTTAGAGAGCCCTCTGGACCCCGGTGGTGGCCCTTTCAGCACGGTCCTCGTTTTTTCCCTCGTTCTCCCCCAGGAGTCACGCATCTAAAGCCAAGTGGGAGCACTTTGTTGAACGGGGACAGCTGTGCTTGGCCACTCACCTTCCTTTTGTTCATCCTAAAACACGGGCGACAGCCTTGTGAAACCACACTCCGGGGTCCTCAACCTCCACGATGCTCTAAAAGCCTCTGCCACACGTTACAACCTCCAAATGTGTTGGTTTGTGGGTTGTTTTTTTTTTTTTTTGCAACTCAAGATTTTATTTTCCAGCCCCTTCTGTTTTCTCAGGCACCTGTGGGAAAGGTTCTTGCTTTCTGTGTATACGAATGGCCACACTGATTTCTAGCTCCTTGTCCTCATGGCTACAGCCTCTTCACTCTCAGACCTCGCCCTACTGTATGGTCCAATAAAGAGCATTTGTCATTTTTAAAAAAAATCTGCTTTTCTGGCTTTTTCTTCTCCGCTGACCTGGGTACGGACACATGCCGTGCCCCAGCCATGGTGGGGACTCTTCGTAGGCAGGTCATGAGAAAGGACCATCGCCTTGAGGGGGGAAAAAACCCTCAGTTTGAGGACTCTGGCCTGGGGAGGGTGGAAAGAAGGGTAGGATGGATGGAGAACTGAGGCATGGGGAGGAAAAGTTGCCTGAGGGCAGAGCTGGGTGAATCCCACTGCGGTGGTTGATCACAAAGCTGCCCTTTCTGCCTGGCACAGGAGTGAGAATGGGCAGGGGAGTGGGAAAAGGAAGATGATTCCCAAGGGTTTAGCTGGGATTCATGAGCTCACGTGTGGAACAGGGCTCAGCCCGGCCATTAGTTAACCAGAGGAAATCTTACGGCAGAGAACGTAAGATTTCGGAGGAGGCACGTCTCTCTCAGCACCGAGAAGGGCCTCAAACAGGGAGGGGAACAGAGCAGCCCAACATCGCCCGAACCAGAAACAGCAACCGGAGGGGGGGACGCAGTGAAAAGTGGCCAATTTCTGCCCAGGGAGCGTTCGCACACCGAGGTTTCCCTGGCACGTGCAAATATCTCACTTCATATCCCAGCTTCTGCCCTGGAAGGGCTGTTTTGGGGTCTCAGCTTCATTTTGAATGAATCTGAGGTGGCCGCAGCTCCTGGTCCCTCAGGGGGTCCCACCCAGCCCCTCCAGGGTGGTTTCAAAGCCCTGCCTGGGCAGAGGGTTTCAGCCAGGGTCCCACACTGTCCCCAGGCTCCCTCCATGGGGATCCCCCAGCTCTTGCACCCTGTGAAGCTGTAGGACCAGGCACCAACCCACTGGGAAACACAGAGAGAGGTGGGAATCCAGCCCCAAAGGCAGGAGCTGGAGCATGACCCAAGGGTGAGGAAAGGGGCCAGGGCACAAGGGCAGCAGATGAGGAAGGGCCCGTTGGGGATGCTGGTCCCAAAAAGGACAAGGTTGTTGTCCACCAACCCACCCCTCAGCCCCTGCAAACTCCAACTGGGGTGCCCCTGGGTAGTACCACAGGGAGTGAGAGGAGAGGGGGGCACCAGTCACCTCTGCAAGGCAAAAGCAGCTCATGCACCGTGTGATGGAGCACTCCCCGTGGGGAAACACCTCCGAGCTCCTCACCCTGCACACCCATCGCGCTGCGCACAGGCATGCAAACACCGGCCAACCCAGCGTGGTATCTCCAGCAGGTGGGGACCCAGAGCAAGAGAAAGGCTCGGTGCCGCCCTGACAGTGCTGGAAGCCCTGATGGCCCCACCATGGGCCGGGGCTGGGGCTCACACACCCACAAGTGTCCTCCCTCTGGAGCAT
Organism: Tringa solitaria; assembly: GCA_026413425.1. Classification (NCBI taxonomy): domain Eukaryota; kingdom Metazoa; phylum Chordata; class Aves; order Charadriiformes; family Scolopacidae; genus Tringa; species Tringa solitaria. The sequence continues at coordinate 2,060,350 of JAOXJM010000017.1, read as the reverse complement.
ATGGTTGGACTCAATGGTCATGGTTGGACTCAATGACCTGAAAGGTCGCACCCAACCAAGAATTCTAAGATTCTATGATCATGGTTGGACCTCAACGACCTAGACAGTTCTACAACTCTATGGAAAGGGGCAGGGAAAGGATGGCTTAGGAAGGTCGTGGCAGCCTGTTCGCACCAGAGGAGGTTTTGTGAAGGGTGAATAGGTTGGGCTTCATCCATTTAACAATTTGCATCACTTTTCAAGAATCTGACCATGTTTCTTAGGCTGTCTTAAGGGAACAGAGGGAAGCTTGCAAAGCATTTGGAACAGGCAGGGCATCCCAACTGGGCTATTGCTGCTAAACTGTATTTTGTTGGGGTGTTCGTTTATTTGGGGTTTTCTTAATTATTGAAAATGTTAAAGGTAAGTTTGTTTTGTTTTTTTTTATCAGAATTGTGGACAACACCTTGCTGTGCCATCAGTCTCATCAACATGTGGGTCAACACCGAACCCTCCATGAACCTGGGCTGAGCTGCACTCCCAATCCCCATCCCCGCAGTACCTGGGCATCTCCAAGCCTCCATCAAGGCCAAGGCTGCTGTTGGGTCTTTCTCCTGCCATCTGAGGATGAGGATGCTACCAAGGCAAAAACAGTACTGAGGAGCCATCGGTCCCTTCTCTGTTTCCATGGGAAGTGTTTAAGAGCCCACGCCGGCACCTCTTCTCAGTCAGCAGATGCAAAAAGTCATCTTCTAGTCACCTTCTCCTGACCTGAAGACCTGGAAAATTCAAGTCAAACTTGACAAGTAATTTTAGCTGAGAACTTAAACATTAGGTGAGAAATTTTTTAAAAAAAACCTCCAACATTTCATTTCAACTTTTCCTATGGGAAGGATCCTGTCCTTGGAATGCTGCAACATCTCCCCTTAACGCTTCCCAAAAGAGGCTTTGCAGCTTTTTGACTCAAAAGCAGAATTTTCATCAAAGAAAATGATTTTGTTTTAATTTGCAAACGGTTTACGCAGCCTGCAAACGAAATAAGACATGAAATGGCTGTAGGGAAGGTAAGATGGGACGCAGCAAAACCAGCAGCGGAACGGTATTCCCAGCTACATCTGAGTGTTGGGATTTAAACAGGGCAGTGATATCCCCCTGCCCGGAGCAGTCGGGGGTCACAGGAGGTCACAGAGGGGACCTCCGGGCTCACACGGGGTATGATATTGCACTGCACAGTAAATAAACATGAGATCCTATAAAATTGGTGCCTCGCGACTGGATATACTTTCCAGGACTTTCCAAATACTTTCCAAATCCTTGTTTATCTCACCGGCTCCAGGACTGGCGTTGTGCAGATCCAGCTTGTTTTAACAGGGAGAAATCAAACTTGACACAAGCTCTTTGCAAGGGAACTGGAACCAGGAGCAGAGCTTGATGCTGGACGGAGCTGGGGGGACAGGCCAGGTGCAGGCACAGAGCTGGTCCCAAATAATTTGGGGTTTTCCAGCAACTTCCAGGGCTGTGTTTTCTTTATCAGGAGAAAAGACGCCCCCTGGGGCCATGAGAAAGGACGGGATGCTCTGGCACTGCTGCGATCACGTTGGAAGGTCTCGCTTTCCACGTGGAGGTCACAGCCCCAGCAGCCCTACTTGGGCATTAGAGACGGGCTCAGAAAGCACTACTAGGAAATTTTGGATATTTAGGTTTCTCTGGGCACCACCATCTAAGCACCAGTGCTGCAAGCAGAGCAGGATAAAGGAATTATCAGCTAACAGCCTATCCATACCTGAAGGGAGCCTACAGAAGAGCTGGAGAGGGACTCTTCGTCAGGAAGAGTGGTGACAGGACAAGGGGAAATGGTTTCAAATTGGAAGAGAAGAGATTTAGATTAGATATAAGGAAGAAATTATTTGCAGTGAGGGTGGGAAGGCACTGGAACAGGTTGCCCAGAGAAGTCGTGGACGCCCCATCCCTGGAGGGGTTCAAGGCCAGGTTGGAGGGGGCTTTGAGCAACCTGG
>JAOXJM010000017.1:2043681-2058256 GCA_026413425.1 Tringa solitaria | reverse complement strand
GTGTCCCTGCCCAGGGCAGGGGGCTTGGAACTGGATGATCTTTAAGGTCCCTTCCATTCTAACCATTCTATGATTCTATTCTATGATTCTAATGCCCACCTACGGCCAGAGGCTCTTTCAAGATGCTACAAGCCACAGGGGGAAATTGAGACCTCCCCGCTCCGCATCCAACAACAGCAATAATGAAGGTGAAGTTATTCCAAAACCCTGGGCTGCATTGGTGTCTCTGCGCTAGCCCAGAAAACAATTATCTGGGGAAAGCAGGTCACGCCTACACTTCAAAGCCATCTCATCGTTAGGGCTGACTGGCCTCCAGATACCACCAGGAACAGGCTCAAAGGGCTGCAACACCCAGCGCCGGGCAACACCTATGGGAAAGCTTCTGAGGAGCCCGTCCTAATTCATCCCTTCGGGAAATAAGATTCATGGACACTCACCTCCTGCTCTGGAGGTCTCTTGGAGGTCCCCATCCCCATCTCCGCCAGTGCTGGGATGCTGTGAACTGCACGGTCCCCCGTGGAAAAAGCCCAGGGTGACCAGCAGGACTTCATTAACTTGGGATGAAATAGTAAATTACGGTCAAAATGAGTAGGGTTTGAATTTAGGTTAGCAGCCCGAGTTTAACCCAAAGGCTTTAATTTAAGCAATTAACCTAAATTACAGCCTTGACTTTACTGATAATTAAACTGAGATTAGGTAGCACAGGTGAACCAACCCAAGTTAGTAAGGCGTGCTCATATTTCACAAATACATGAATTTTTGCAAAACAAAACACACAGAGGCACTTCTGAAAATCTGAGAAAGGGCATCTGTCCTCAAACAAAGGTTTCCAAGGTGGATGCTGGGGAGGAGCCGCGGTGCTGAGGGATGGAGAGGAGGTGAGGAAAAGCCATTGGAGGTATCCCCTGGTCAATGGCTACACAGAAAATGCTTCAGATTTCTCGCTGAAGGGGCTGGAGTTGCCTTTATTGCCCTGAAAGGGCCAGAACTCACATTCCCACTCTCGAAGGAGAGTTATTACCTTGATACCAGCACAACGCCAGAACCAAACCCAGCCAAAGCTTTCCTCCCAGGTTTAGAGCATGGTGAGAAGGGATCTCCTGACTCTTGGCCTGGGACCTGCAACCTCTGCTCAGCCCGGGAGGGAGAGACGAGGAGGGGAAGGGAAGGAAAAGGCTTCGGAGCCGGCTCAGCCTCACAGATGGTCTCTGCCACATCAAGGGGGGCTCTCGCCCGGCGGGACCTGCCCCAACACAGCTCCCTTTTTTGGATGAGGAGGAAAAAACGACAGCCTGAGTGAGGGCAAGCATTAGCCTCTGGTGGAGGAGGAAAAGGCTGTATCGGAGCAAGGTATCTGCACCAGAGCAGCAAATTCATTACATGCCTGGAGCTGCAGGGTGCAGGGGAGACACTCCCCCGGGAGCTACCTGGAAACCCTGTGTTTCATCAACAGAGCAGGGTGGGGGCCCCCCCCTTGCCATCACCCCATACCCCAAACCTGTAGCTACAGCTCCTTTGTGCTCACAGCTCTGCCTTTTGTAATTACCTCTCAAATTCCTTCCAGATGAGTGACAACCGCATCACCTCCACCCTGGTGCAAATGTGAAATGGAAAGAAATTAATTTCTTTTCACTTGGTTGGAGGAGCTGTATTATTACTATTATTAACAATGGACTCCAACGCAGTTGGCGTACTCTTTAGCCAAAAAAGACAAGTTTCATATGTAAAAGGAGCCTGAGGGGAAAAAGGAAAGTACTGACGCATCAGGCTGTTAGTAACCAAGGGTGGGTTTCAGCCTGGCCAACTCTGCACACCCTGAGTCAGCCTTCTCCCTACCCACCTCCTGCTGGGGAAGGTGGAAAGTCGTCTCCATGGGGTCCTCCATCCATCTCCCTCAAGATGGGAGAGTCTGCCATTGGGTGGTCATCTCCACTGATGACACAAGAATGCAGAAAAACTTTCAGATAGAGTTGTGTGAGATGCAAAACACCCCGAGAGGGCAATTCCCAAAGGGGCCACGGGCATTTAAGAAGGCTGGAAATGTCCACCTGCCTTTGAATATCTTGCTCTCTGGGACTTGCATCCATATGGATCAAGCAGCCTGTGTAGGGGGGAAACCAACCTCATGCATTCGAGCCATGACGTCTGTCAATTGGTGGGTAAAACCCCTAAGGCTGATCAATAACCCCCCACCTTTCAGACATGGACCTGTTGGTTGCCATCCATTTACTTCCAGTTCCCATGGGTGCAAGCGTGGGGAGAGTCAGACCCAGGAGAGCCCTGTCAGGCAAAAGCTGCTTTCTTCCAATAAAAGCTCCATCTTGTAATAAACAACAAAATAAACTAACAATGGCTATTTATTCTCTCCGACCCCCCTCCTTTTCATTTAAAAACTCGATTGCAAATGGAATCCCTCTGAAAGAAAGCAGCTGAGGAACCAGTGGGGACACGGGGAGTCCCCTCTACACAGGTGCTGGCACAACAGGGGCAGATCGAAGGTGGTGATTCCTCAATATTCTGTTATTATTGGAGCCAGGAGCTGCTCGGCCTCGGACAACACGGGAGGAAGCTCTTTTGGGGGGAGGATGCATTTGCAAGTTCACCCTCTTCTGTAAATAAATTACCTAAGAATCATCTTTTCCTGAACAAGCCAAAAAGCAGCGAGGGCCAGAAGCACTTGCCATCCCTCCAAATGAATTATTTTTCACTTTTTTTTTTTTTCCTATTTGCCCTGTTACTCAAACTGCCTGCACTGCTAAATGCAAAGCAAAGGGCTGAGGGGGTACCTGGGGCTGAGGAAGATCCAGGATGTCCTACTGTGTCCAGATTTCCACGGATCTGGGCAGAGGGAATCCTTCCCTGGTGGATTCAGGCAGGCAGGGTCCCACTTTCAGCCGTGGAGCGCTGAAAGAGCTGATTAAATGGTTGGAAAACTACGTCGTGTTTATAAACTGGGAGTTGGGAACAGCCCCGGAGCACTCCATTTCCATAGAGCCACTGGGTTCAAAGCAGCTCCCATTCCCACAATCTTTCCTCCTCTCATTTTTTTTTTCTATTTTGTTTTTTGTTCGTTTGTTTGTTTCCCTCCCGTTGAAATACCGAAGCTCAAAGCTTGCAAGCCGAGGTAGGAGCACAGCTGTTTGTGATGGAGCTGCCGAAATCCCCACGGGAACAAAAAAACCTTGTGAAAACCTTTCATTTTCATTCCTGTATAGTTTATTTTTAGTGGCAGAAGCGGGATTTTCAGAAGAAATCTGGTCCTTTATGGGGATGGAGGTGAAGATGCTTCTGCAGAGACACTGTGGTGGTGCAGAGGGGATGGTGGAGAGCGAACCACGAAACCCCAGGACAGACCAACTCAATGCGGGACCCGCTGAGAAACAGGGCTCTGCCCCTCTCCCCCCTTAAAACGCAAGGGACCGTAACCCCCCCAGACACACCTGCAAAGGGACAAGGGGCAAAAGCGATCCCCGGGGATGAAGTTTTCAACCGGGAGAGGTGTTGAGTGACAGGAGCTCTGAACGGTGTTTTCCTCCCTCTGCTCAAACGTTGACTCATCGCAACTTTCCAAGGCTTTGATATGGCCAAGAGCCCGGCTGGCTACAAAGCCGGCAGAAGGCGACAGTTATTCCCAAACAATACCAGCTCAGAACCTGGCTATATTATTTCAGAAGGGCGTGTGTGAGGAGTGAGTTCGCTCTCCAGAATGCTGTTGGACATGCCAAGCCTAATTAATCAGAAAGACGATCCACCTCATCAAACCCATCCCAGTCTCATAAATGCATAAAAGGGCTCTCCCGAGCCCGTGGAGAGCACAGGTTCATCCCTCTCCTTTCCCTCCTACTCCTTGCTCCAGGCCAGCACCTTTGCTCCTTTCTTCTCGCTGTAGCATCCATCCCAATCCAAAAGCCAGCGATGTCTCGCCAGTCCACCGTGAGGATCCAGAGGGGAAGAAGTGGCTTCAGCACCGCTTCGGCCGTCGTCCCGAACACGTGCCGCACCAGCTTCAGCTCGCGCTCCGTCACCCGGGTCGGAAGCTGCAATGCCGGCAGCGGCTTTGCCAGGGTTGGTGGTGGCTTCGGAAGCAAAAGCCTCTACAATGTTGGTGGATGCAAGAGGATCTCTGTGGCTGGAAGGGGTGGTAGTTTCTATGGATCCACAGGTTTCGGTGGTGGCGCTGGTAGCGTGTACGGTGGTGGCTTTGGCATGCCAGCTAACCTTGGCTACGGATATGGGGCATTTGGTGGTGGCATGGGTGGCCCTGGATTCCCTGCTGGGGGCATTCACGAAGTCTCAGTCAACCAGAGCCTTCTGAAACCGCTTAACCTGGAGATTGACCCCAGCATCCAAAGGATCCGGAAGGAGGAGAAGGAACAAATCAAAACCCTCAACAACAAATTTGCCTCCTTCATTGACAAGGTGAGACACGACCTTCCCTAAATACCCTGTCCTGACTTTTTTTGATGGGGACTCTTTTCTTAGGTGCTTTATGAGCACATAAGTTGATCAAGAAGGAATAGAAATGAGACTGGAAACTCCAGGGAACGGTACCTGCTACATAGTGGTTGCTATGAATTAATCATCCAGTATTCAAGGTCTTCTTCATTTGCTCTTTGACATCTCACAGGCAGTGGAGAGAGAGGAAGCTCTAGGAGACAATGCCATCCTTCTTGAGATGTTGGGCTCTCTCCACTGATCATTATAGGAGCCTTGATAACAGGTTTTTAGAGGGTGAAGGTGAGATACAAGCAACCCATCTAAAATGACCGAGAAAGGAACCATGTGAATTGGCACTAGGGAGAAGTTAGCTTGAATTCCTTGCTTGAATTTCCACAAAGGCATTTAAATTTATACCTGTAACAGTTCCAGCGTGTTTGGACTGTTGGCTCAAAATAGCAAAATCTGACCCAAAACCGTTCACTTCATTTTCTCATTAACTGCATTGGAGGTGCAGGACCATCTGCTCGATTTCTGTTCTGGTCGAGCAGCTCCTCTTTGGTTTCAAGGAAAATGCCACACTATTTGGGAGATTTTTTGTGGGGTGGGGGAGCTACACTAAAGGGAAGGAGAAATGGCACTTTACTCTTTTTTTCTTAGTAAGGGTGCAAACCCTGCTTTGCTCTTACCTGATTTTTGCAACCACTTTTCACCCAAAATGCGTGTATCTTGCCTCAGTTTAGCAAAGCGATGCAGGTTGCAAGAAAACCAGTAACCATTCCAGAGTCTGTTTGAAATAATAAGCAGGGTCCCTGCAGTCAAACAGCAAATTCCTCCTTCTACCAGATGAGAGCCTGGCTCTGAAAACCAGCTGGAAAGAGCCTTTCACCCCCTCAGCTGGGACGGAGATTTGCAAGGAAAGTTCTCCAGGAACCTCTGTTCTCTCCAAACATCTTCAGGACATTTCTACTTGCAGGTCCGGTTCCTTGAGCAACAAAACAAAGTGCTGGAAACCAAGTGGAGCCTGCTCCAGGAGCAGGGGATGAAAACAGTTAGGAACAACCTGGAGCCGCTTTTCGAGACTTACATCAACAACCTGAGGATGCAGCTCAACAGTTTGCTGAGCGACAAGGGCAGGCTGGAGGGAGAGCTCGTCAACACCCAGTACATGGTGGAGGATTTCAAGAAGAAGTAAGTAGAAGAAGCAGAGCGAGGGGTTTTGCTTACCTGGGGAAGGTATTTTCTCCGTTCACCATCCTTAAGCCAACTGGGGCACCCAGGAGAGTCCGGGAGACAGGAATTCCCCACCAGTGAAGGTTGTGACATTTTCTGGAGATAAACGGTAACGGAGTAACAGGTCCAAATATACAAACATTTAGGGAATAATCTGGAATATGATCAAAGTCTTATTAACTAAATTACCTACTGAGAGAGAAAAAAACCCCTAAAATTACACGGTAGGTCTGCAAGTTTGAGGACAACACACTTCATTTGCTTAAGAGAGGCAGGAGGAATATGACTAATGGCCAGAAATAGGAGGAAAAAAAAAAAAAAGAACAGATTATTTAACATTTTTTTTGATGTACTTGTTTTAACTGGTTTAGCCCAGGAACATGCTCGTGGTCTCTTATTCAGATGCTCTGGAGGAGAAAAGAACATTGTATGCAAAATGCTCTTGAGGAAGTTCATTCCAGCAAACTAAAATCACCTCCGTCTGTTACTTGCCTAAACAAATGCTCCTTCTGCCTCCCTCCTTTAGGTACGAAGACGAAATCAACAGGCGCACGGTGGCGGAGAACGAATTTGTGACACTCAAGAAGGTGAGCGCAAACTTCAGAATTCCACCTGACGATTATCTCTAGGGCTCTAATCACCTGTTCATTCACAAATCCACCCATTCATACTCCAAAAGCTTTTTTTTTTTACCATTTCTTCCCCGGACTGTTATTGCAGAAAAACGCCTGTTGCCGGCTTGCTAATAAGAGTTTAAAACACATTACTTAAATCTCTCGTCCTCCAGGATGTAGATGCTTCCTACATGAACAAGGTGGAACTACAAGCCAAGGTAGATGCATTGACTGAAGAAATTAATTTCCTGAGAGCCCTCTACGAAGCGGTGAGTGCAACCCCCACCCCCCACGAGACTTCACCCCTCAGTTAAGAGCTTCCCTCCCTCCTTCCCTTCATCAGAAATAATTTCTTCCCCCGGGAGATGCTAAATCCTTCACCTCTTTAGCGTTACACCAACCGTCTTAGCTGCTCAGATAAGGATCTGCAGCCTCTCCCAGGTCTGCTCGCTCCTCTGCTGGGATGAAAAGGCATCTCCCGGGTGGATGAGCTCATCGAATTCCCCCCTGTGTGCTTTTGCAGGAGCTCTCGCAGATGCAGACCCAGATCTCCGACACCTCCGTCGTCCTCACCATGGACAACAACCGCAACCTGGACCTGGACGGGATCATCGCCGAGGTGAAGGCGCAGTACGAGGACATCGCCAACCGCAGCCGGGCTGAAGCCGAGTCCTGGTACCAAACCAAGGTGAAGAAACTGGGGTTTTCCGTGCTGTTATCTTCACATCTTGTCTTGAACAGATAAAGTCTGACTCTTCCAAGAAAGCCTTCTCAAATATTTCCTCTTGCAAAGCAGCTAGTTTGGGCTCAAGGAGGGACTCGTGCTTTTAACACCCTTGTTACTCCAAAAACGATGGATTTTACCTTGACTGGTTGTTCCTCTCCCTGTGACAGTACGAGGAGCTGCAGGCTACAGCCGGCCGGCACGGGGACGACCTCCGCAACACCAAGCAGGAGATCTCCGAGCTCAACCGCCATGTCCAGCGCCTGCGCTCTGAGATCGACAGCGTGAAGAAACAGGTAAAAAGTGGCAAAAACCTACATTCTTAACCAATTTAACCCCCTGACTTGCAAAGGAGAGGAAGGGAAACATCAGAGGCAACCTGGGCAAGTTCTGCTCAGTTTGAGCAGAACTGTCACCAAAACCGGGGAAGCTGATGGAGCTGGAGTAAGACCTTGTGGTTTCAGGGTAGGCAAAGAACAAGTCCGGGTCCTTTCCGGGGAATCTGACTGGGGGTTTCTCCTCTGCAGTGCGCAAATCTGAAAGCGGCCATTGCGGATGCTGAGGAGCGCGGGGAGCTGGCCCTCAAAGATGCCAAGGCCAAACTGGCCGATCTGGAAGATGCTCTACAACAAGCCAAGGCCGACCTGGCCCGGCAGCTCCGCGAGTATCAGGAGCTGATGAACGTCAAGTTGGCCCTGGACATCGAGATCGCAACCTACAGGAAGCTGCTGGAGGGCGAGGAGTGCAGGTGGGTGGGAGAGACAACCTCATCCTGATTTTGGAGGAGCAAAGCAACGGAGGCTGGAGATGCTCAGCATTTCAGAAACACTAAACAGGGCATTAGGTTCCAGGGGGAGAGACGGTTGTCCTTCCTAATGGAAATAAAATTGTGGGAAGCATCCCTGAGCTACACTAAAGTTTTTATTTTTCTCCCCAAAAAGCGTCTAGGAAATGAACCCTATTTTTTTCCCCCATTATCAACAGATTTCTTATCTTCTTACCTTGTTGTGTTCTGTCCCCTAACAGGCTGGCTGGAGATGGTGTCCCAGTGAATATCTGTAAGTCTCTCAAACACATGCAATGCCCTGATCTAAGCACGAGTGTCTCTGCACTGAGAAGCCAATGCCCAGAGAAACTGAAACCTTTTCCTTCTCCCTCTTGCAGCCGTGACCAGAACAACTGTGGGAACGGGATACGGAGGAGGAAGCAACCTCAGCATGGGAGGGGGAATCTGCAACCTGGGGAACAGCTTCAGCTGTGGAAGTGGTCCTGGGATGAGCAGCACCACCCTCGGAGGCGGCAGCAGCTCCAGCGTGAAGTTCGTCTCCACCTCCTCCACCAGAAGAAGTTACAGAAGCTAAAAGTCTCCCTTCCAGACACCTCCACCCGCCAGAAAAACACCTTCACACTGGTCTTTTAGTAAAGCGTAGTTGGGGTCAGCAGAATGAGGGCCACCTAAAGCCTATGTCTTGTCGCCCAGGAGCCTCACTCGAGGAGGTCTCGCCCAGCTGTGTTGTCCACCATCGCCTTGTGTCGGGCTCTGCCACGGAACGCCAGTCTCCAGCTGGTTTAAATTTGCAACTTGGCTTTTTACAGCTCAGCATTTTTATTTTTTTTTTGGCCGGATTTTGTATATAAAACGTGTCCCATGACTGTTTGTCTCTCTTCACTTTCTGGTGTTTGTCTAATAAAAATGCACATGTAATTTATTCTATTGTGTGGACCTTTTAATTAAAAGGCACGGAACAGCAAATGCAAATGCAGATAACAAGCACTTTTCCTCGGGCCCTGCCCAGTTAAAGGCGCAGATTTTCGCTCCTCATTCCCATTTCTCCAATCTCTCCAAAACACGCCGCGTAGCACTGGAGACAGGTTTGCCCTTGATTTTCCGCGTTCTCCCCCTTGTGCAAGCAAAACCCCTGGAAGCTAAACACGGGGCACGCCAAGGCAGGAGTGGGGCACGGGGGAAAAGGTCTGAGACTCATTTATTATGCAGCTTCCAGCCAATACAACACCCAAGAGCCCAGCTCCCAGGGGGTACAGAGGGCAGTGCCAAGGGTGTGATGTACCCACACAAACTCCTAACAATAGGGAACTAATTAGTAGGGGAGTCGGAGCAACCACCCAACTTGTTCCAGTCTATCAGTCCATCTCCAAACCCCGTTTACTGGGAGCTCTCTCACCTAAACGCAGGTGCCAGCAGAGCAAAATATGCCCAAGCGGGTTGAAAACACTCTCTTTCTGCTCAGAGCACTGGCCAGGCTGGTTTAGGTGTCTGTCTTGGGTCCTGATGCTGATGTTCCCTCTCTGCCTACAAGCAGGTGGAGGATCTGGTCCACAGGCATTCACACGCTCCGTGGAATGAGATGTTGCTCATCCAACAGCTATAAAAACCATCCAAGAATGGGATACCCGTTGGAAAGTGAAACTCTTCAAGATCCAGTGTTTCTTCACATTCCTAGAATACGGTGGAGACAAGATCTTGCGTTGAGAAGGTGGAGGAAAAAACAGAGGAGGCGTAGCAATTTCAGATGTGGTTCTGACTAATCGGGAGAAATTAATTGAGAAATAAGAGCAGGGCATCATCTGGCTGAGAGGTACAGAGTGACAGATCTCATTGCTGCCAGATGAGTTGTACAAATAGATGGGATTAGAAGTCCTCACCCTCGCACCACATTTCAGTAAGTTCAAAGTAGAGGAAAATACTCAAAGAGATTGGCGAAAAGAGAGGAGCTGGTGGTCCCTGGGAGACAAACTGTATTCAGACTGTCCTTTGAGACCAGTGGTTTCCTATAATTTTCTAGGATGCTCTGAACTCTGCATGTTCCTCTCTGTATCCCTCAGGAAACCTCCTTCCCAAGACCTGCAGGCTTGGCTATGGGTCTGCTGCAGCTTCTCCACCACCTCTCCCCGATGAGCACTTGCAGCAGATTCCTGGGAAGGACCAACATCCTCACCCCGAACAGCAGCCCGGGCAGGATTAAGTAACGGTCTTCCTCATCACTGGCCAAACACATCTCTAACTAGTGAGGACACACCGTGCCAAGAGGCACGTCATACGGATGCCATCCATTGCATCAACACCCAGGTTACCACACCGAGATTACACAGCCCTTCATTTAGCATGGGAAAGGCAGAGTATTTCTTCTCCTGGGACATCCTTTTTTAAGCAAGATACCGAAAAAAAAACCCTGGCAGAAGTTCTCACTTCCAGAAACACGACCAATGTACAACTGTCCTTGCACCAGAGCAAGGCTCTGGTCACCACCAATATCACCTTCTGCATCCCGTCCTGCTGGAGGAGTCACACAGATGAGGGATGACCTGGGGCTTGTGCTCCAGTGGGAGATGAAAGCCCTCGTTAATTCTGGCACAGCCCAGATTAAAACCTTCGTCCTAATGAAATGAATGGTGCTTGCACTCAGGGGCTCGAATTTGCAACACATGGAGGGAACTGATTGCTAATTGCTGCCCGTAATGTTTTTACAGCATTCTTTAGGACAGACAGTTGGTGGCTGAGTCACAGAAGCTCCTTTCTCTCCAAAACTGCTGCCTGTTGTAACACACAGCAGCCGAAACACTCCCAGAACAGTTATTTTAGCCTTGTTCCAGGGTGTGTAATGGAAACATTAGAAGAACAGAGAGGAAAATAGAAAAGAAAATAAAATAAAAAGCGTGGCTGAAAGGCAAAAAGAGATGACGGGCACCTGCAAATTACCCTCCGGGGACCTTCTGGTCAAACTCACTTGACTGCCCGGCCTCCATGTGTGAAACCAGCACAAACGCGTGCTTGAAAGATGGATCCACGAACATCTGCTCCATGCCCTGGTGCTTCTCTAATGGCTGGGGAAAGCCATGACTCCCCAGCCACGCTCTGCTGGGGACTGCTCTCTCCTCTGAGGAGCAGATATTCACCTTGGGAATGGGCATCCCCAAGAGAGACAACCCAAAGGGTCCGAGAGGAGCATCTCCAGCCCTGGGCAGCCAGACAAGAGACTGGGAGTGACTTCCAAGCATCTTGCCTGCTCTGGGCTATCACCCATGCGTACGGCGCTGCCACACAGCACACACAGGGCGAGTGGAGCCAACACTTGTCTTTCACCAGAGAAATGCACTATTTGACTTCTCCTGGGTGCTAAGGAATGAGGAGAAAGGGAGTTGTCTGTGAACAGTGTCGAAAGCACAGATCCCAAGCCCCGCATTTCCTTGTGAGTAAGAGATATCGGAGGGGAAAGACAACAGGGGTGGGGAGGGCAGCCTGGGAACCACGTAGAGACAAGGTCACTCCATGAGTCAGGAAACAGCCCCAAAAAAAAATAAATATCTGTGCAGGTGAAGCCCTGAGAAATCGCCAACTCAGGTTTTGTGCCGTCACAGCCAACGGGAACTCCCTCCCAGCTCAGATTCCGGCTTCTCATGGTTTGTGTCAGACTGAATCAGGATGAAATGTAGACACATTCCAGGGAAAGAAATGGTCTGAAAACACCATTCATAAAACTACCTTGCACACCCTTACACATCCCCAACTGGTTTTTGATAGTTGATCATCTAAGACGTCCATCAACACCCCATCACCGCCTTGGCTTTCCCTCCATCACCTCTTTCTCCCCTTTTGTATCACTTTGGGTTTAAATGGCTCTTTGTTTGGGCATGAGAACGAGAGTCCAGACTTTCCAACAAGTTGGGGCCTGAGGAGCTGCTGCCCCGCTGGGCTTTGCCCAAAACCACAGCAGCAGGAAAACATGGACCCGCAACAACGGATTTCTCAGCCCTCGGACCACCGCGGCGTGAAATAACGTGCCTTTACGCAACAGAGGGGTTGATTCATCCATGAAATAGGGATGAGCGAGCGCTTGCCCAACACAAGGAACCATCTCCTGCAGAGGTGAAAGGAGCAGGAGTTGAGCAGGCAGCGTTTAGTGTTTTCTCAGATATTTCGACAGCTGGATCGTGACGGTCACCAAAAAAAAAAAAAAAAAAAAAATGCAACTCCTGCACTTTGTGGGTGCTTCAGAGGTGATGGTGCTCATGGTGAACTCACCATCCGTCTGCTGCTGGGTGTGCCGAGCCCAGTTAATCAGTGAGATGAGCACCACGCCAGACCCATCCCCAGCTTCTCAGGGTATAAAAAGGTCCGGTCCCAGCCCAGGGGAGCACAGTTTCACCTCCCTGATCTTCCTCCACTCTTCCTCGCTGCTTCAGTCTTCCTACCACCCTCACCCCGCTCCCATCAGCTGCCATGTCTCGCCAGTGTGCTGCCAGGATCCAGTGCAGAACCGGCTTCAGCGCCGCCTCTGCCTTCATCCCAAACGCCAGCAGCACCAGCTTCTGCTCACGTTCTGCATCCCAAGGTGGTGCCACCGCTGGGAATGGAAGATTTGGTGGAGGTTTTGGAAGCAGGAGCCTCTACAGTCTTGGTGGATGCAATAGAATCTCCGTGGCTGGAAGGGGTGGTGGCTTCTGTGGACCTGCAGCTTTTGGTGCTGGCACTGGGATCTCCTGTGGGTTTGCTGGTGCAACTGGTGGTGCCTTTGGGTTTGGTGGTGGCATGGGTGGCCCTGGATTCCCTGCTGGGGGCATTCATGAAGTCTCAGTCAACCAAAGCCTTCTGAAACCTCTCAATCTGGAGATTGACCACAGCATCCAGAGCATCCGGAAGGAGGAGAAGGAGCAGATTCAAACCCTCAACAACAAATTTGCCTCCTTCATTGACAAGGTGAGACATAAGAAATTTTGGTTATGCTGGGTTGATTCTTCAGGTGGGAAGCACAAGCAAGGCCAAGATATATCTTTATCAGAAATTTCACTGCTCTTACCCTGCCATTTCTATCAGCATATTCTGGGGTTCTGGGTTTGAGACCATTCGCCCCTCGCATTAATGCTAAGAAGAGACCAGTAAAAAGGGAGAAAAATGGTGATACAGGATGTAAAGAAGCAGAGTTTGCAGAGAGACCAGGAATGTTAATTAATCTTAGATGTGCAATACTTGCTTACCTGTATAAACTGTCAGCTGTTCCCCAAGGGCTGAGAGCTCCCACCTTCCAGCAAGCGAATCCTTGCGGGGTTGCACCTTGCCTCTCTTGGAAAACCACCCTAAAAATCACTGCTTCTGAAACATCTCCTTTCCCCACCCAGGTCCGATTCCTTGAACAACAAAACAAGGTCCTGGAGACCAAGTGGGCCCTTCTGCAAGAACAGGGGAACAAAACAGTCAGGAAAGACATCGAGCCCCTCTTCGAGACCTACATCAACAACCTCCGGAGGCAGCTGAACAGTTTGCTGACCGACAAGGAGAACCTGGGGGGGGAGCTGAACAAGGTGCAAAGCCTCGCCGAGGACTTCAAGAACAGGTAAGTCTCTCCATCTGCAGTCTGCCCGGAGATCTCTGTCGTGTTTCTGCAATCAGACAAGAAAAAAAAAGGCTTTTTGCTGATATAATCTTCTGAGTAAGGCCCAGGTTAATTTTAATATGAGCCACACTCAGCTACAGTTCGTGGTGACTGAAAGTCACGGGCAGAAAATTAAAGGGCTGAGAGATGAAGGTACAAAACTTCACACACGCACAAATAATAAGAGTATGGTCCCAAAAAGATGAAATAACTTTTGTCCATACCTAAAGCAACCCTCCATCTCCATTCCACAGGTATGAAGAGGAGATCAACAAGCACACTGCTGTCGAGAATGAATTTGTGATCCTGAAGAAGGTGGGTCCACGCACACCGAGACTCCCAAGAAAGACATTTTTCAGCTTTTTCTCTGCTTCTCCAAAACCACTTCATTTTTGTGACCTGTTTCCCCTTCCAGGAGGTGGACGCTGCCTACATGAACAAGACAGAGCTGCAGACCAGGCTGGACTCCCTGACAGAGGAGATAGATTTCCTCAGAGCCCTCTATGAAGCCGTAAGCACCAGCATTTACGTCCTTCTCCCAGTTTCCAATGTCCTTCCCTTCCTTTCCCAGTTTAGAGGCTCAGGACTGATGTTTTTCCATTCTGTTGCACTAAATATTTCATTCCTTTTCCCATTTCACCGTGCTATATCAACCCTGCCTGAAACTGGCTCGGAAAAACCACTTTTTCCACCCAGGTGTAACCAGGGAGGGGTTCCTCCATCCGAGCAACACCCGTGTCCCAAGCCTTCGACTCACCCAAATACCCACGGCTTTTGCAGGAGCTCTCTCAGATGCAGACCCAGATCTCCGACACCTCTGTCATCCTCACCATGGACAACAACCGCAGCCTGGACATGGACAGCATCATCGCCGAGGTGAAGGCGCAGTACGAGGACATCGCCAACCGCAGCCGGGCCGAGGCCGAGTCCTGGTACCAGTCCAGGGTGAGTGCCCAGAAAGGTTTCTGCAATGGGAAAATACCACCCCACCCCACAAATCCCCACTGGGTGTGATTTTTTAACACAAGATGTGTTGGAGAACCCACCTGGAGTCCTGTGTCCAGTTCTGGAGACCCCAGCACAAGAAAAACACGGAGCTGTTGGAGCTGAGAGGAGGCCACAAAGATGCTGGGAGGGCTGGAGACCCTCTGCTGGGAGGGGGGGCTGAGAGAGTTGGG